>PVJL010000086.1:0-393552 GCA_004026885.1 Lyroderma lyra | reverse complement strand
ACATATGCAGTGTGATCCAGTTGTTTTCCATCATTTGGTTGCGCTGACCTAGGAATGTTGGTCATATCAAACATTAAATTTAAAAATGACCACTCTTTTAATTAAAATTAACTTTTAAATGTTTATAGGAGTATGTGCTGTGAAGTGATCTGAAATTTGTAATATTTTTGTCATGAACTGTACTGCTCCTAATTATTGTAATGTAATAAAAATAGTTATGGTGACTATGATAATGTGTATTTCTTAATAGAAATTTGAAACATTTGCCCACAGTTGATAGGGAATAGTATATGAGCCACAGATACAATAGCTTGTAAGTTAGAAATAATTCTTTATGAAAGGTGCTGTGAACATTATGTAAAAGTTTATGTTTTTGCTTAAATCTAAGATCATCTTAGGTTTGTCCACTGCCATGTTAACTCATAGAGAAGTGGATGCAAAACAGATCTGCCTTTATGACAAGAATAGAATAACATAACTTTTTATCAAAGATGGTAATTGACACAAAAGAGGTGACTTGTTTTAAGGCCCAAAGGGAGCCAGCAGCAAAATAATGGAAATGTTGAATAGGTGTGTTTGTAATGCCAACCACTGGTGGGTTGTCATGGGATCTTTAAGGAGCTGACTCCCCAGCAGCATTAACGAATTAAAACACAAAGAAGCATAATCTCCACTGGATGCTCCAGCTCCTCATGTAACCGCTTATGGGTTGTTCGCTTGGCCTCTTTACCACCAATCTTATTTGCCCACCTACCCTTAACTGTACACCAGGGTTATTTCAAGATCGGAAGTAATCTTATGCCATGTATGTTATTATTGCTATAACCGCACTTAAGTCATGACCAGGAGCTGTTTGTTTTGCAGTGAAACTTGCTAAAGAACAAAATGAGGTAAAAAATATGGTGCTCCTACAAAAGTTAAGGGAATAAATGTGCAAGAACTTATTTTGCCTAGTTAAATAGAAAAAAGGAAAAATGAGCTAAGAATAACTGGCAAAAACCTATTAAGTTAAAAAAAAAACTTTTAAGTACATTATTTTTTCATTCAGAATTTGGTGCTCATTTATTTATAATTGGCAGTTGACAACATTATGTAGCTAAATTGCTGTTATAAAAATTCAGCATAAAAGGTTGCTGATAAAATTCTCAGTATGAATAGAAGTTGAAACCTATTCTAGTTCAGTAAGGCAGCCTAGGTATTTTTTATGACGTGTTGCCATTTTAAGTTAGAATTATTTTTATACTTGTTATACATAAACAAGTGGCACCGATTCTCAGTCAAAATAATAGTGGTCAGTTAGTTTTGTTGGTATCCGAATAATACCGTTGTTTCATAGCTCTGTATTTCCTAAGGAAATATAAGGCTTCTAGCTCTTTCATTACAAATTCGCCCCGTCCAATAAGTTCTTTGATCTTCTCTGGGTCCTTCACATCTTTGTTTTTAAGGAAAACATTCTTCAGACGCTTTTTAAAATAGTCTGCTCCTTTTGGATAGTCTCGTCCAAGGTACAGCAGCTTAAAAAAGAAAGATTATATATTTCTAAACAATTTATGTCATATAACATTTATAAAATTGGCAACATAATTACTTACATTTTTATAAAGATTCAGTACTTCTCTTCTTAAAGAATTGGCCATTTTCATTAATCATAGAAAATATCCACTTTTAGACACAGCATACCTAAAGAAATGGAAAATGTTTTGCAAATAACTATTATAGTCAAGAAAAAGTGAAGAGAAACGATTTTATACATTGGGAATATGCTAACTTTTTCATCCAATTAACATTCTGAGCATTCTTCTGTTCCAGGCACTGGATATATCTATGAACATATCAGATAAGATACCTGCTAGCTATCACAGAACTAGTATCACCTGAGGAAGACATAATAAGCAAACAAGGTAATTATGAATTGTGACAAGTCCTTTGAGGGAAATAGGATAATGAGAGAGAAAATGGATTGTTAGAGGTAGATATGTATCTTCTTTTATACCAGAGTAGAAAGAATTAGAAGTAGATTTGAATCCAGCTGTATAATGTATGGGTTACTTAACCTTTCTGAGCCTGTTTTTCTTATCTCCAAAAGAAAGATTGTATTTATCCTGCTCTCAAAGGCACAGCCAGATCTGTTAGGAGGACACTGAGAAGAGGCCTGATCAAATCTAGAAGGGTGTTACCTAAGAAAAGCTAAAGAGTAGGAGAAACTGTAGGTTCACAGTTAAGGGTAGGTGGGCAAATAAGATTAGTGGTGAAGAGGCCAAGTGAACAACCCATAAGGGTTAGGTACATGAGGAGCTGGCAACATCCAATGGAGATTATATGCTTCTTTATGTTTTTTTAATTCGTTAATGCTGCTAGGGAGGCAGTTCCTTAGGGACACCATGGCAGCCTAAAAACTAATTCCCAATACTTGTTACGACTCTAGGGATTAAATCATAAAATTACTACCATCATTAGCATTTAGTTCATGATAGGCCCAATGTAAATGTTAATGTCATTTACAATCTCCCTTAAAATTCTGTAATTCTCATTTTTCCAATTACCTAAGAAAAGTGTTTTATACTTTTCTGTCCCTCGTTAATGTAATTTTGATTTTGAAATAATTTAAATCTTGCAGAAAGAGTGCTAGTACTAATAACATTTTTTCCTAAACTATTTGAGAAGCTGCTAACATATCCTATCAGCCTGAGTACTTTGCAGAGCCATCCAATAGAAATACAAGGTGAGCCACCTATGTTATTTTACATTTTCTAGTAGTCCATATTAAAAATTATTTAATTCAAAATATTTCAATGTGTTATGCTTACTGTTTTGTAAGTGTTTATTGGTACCAGTGACTGAGTTGATACCACACTGGACAACACAGCTTTCGCATGTATTTCCTGTGAACAAAGGTATTTTCCTACAGAAGATGACAGCCATCAGAATCAGGAAGTTAACAGTGCTGCATTACTCCTGTTGACTCCACAACCCCTTCATGTTTGGGCAGTTGTCCTAAAGATGTCCTTTGTAACAAAAGGATCCAACCCAGGATTACACATTGCCCATTTATTTGGTAGAAGGTGTATTATTTTGATGTTAACTCGGGGCTAGCTTCAGGTTGTGTAGCTTGGCCAAAAACACTACAGACATGACGGTTTGTTCATTTCATTGCATCCTATCAGGAGGACACAATTCCACTTTGTTCCATTATGGTTGGGTTCATGTTAATTTTGGTCACTTGAAGGTGGTGTGTGTTTGGATTCTCCATTGTAAAGTTACTCAGTTTTTCCCTTAGAAGTTGATATTTGGTGGGGAGTACTTTGAGACTATGTAACTGCTTGCATGAAAAACATTTCATCTTGCAAAAACAAAAATAGCAGTACTTGGGGAAATAGATTTAGGACAGACAATTCAAATCCTATGCAACTGTAAACAAGTAATAAAATAAAAGTCAGTACCTGGCGTGCTAATTGGGACCACTTGAATTGCTTTGAGCATAGCTAGAGACTACCAAAGAGATGTTTAAAATGCTCAAAAATAGCAGAGTAGCCTAGCAATGGGAGTTGGGCTGGAGAATAGGGAGGGGTTCAAAAAAGGCAAGAGGAAATCTTTGGGGATGAGGGATATATTTATTATTGTGATTGTGGTAATGGTTTCCTAGGTGTATGCATATGTCAGATTTATCAAATTATATTTATATTTTAAATGTAGCTTATTGTATGTCAATTATATCTCAGTAAAACTTTAAAAGAACTTAGATATGCTGGTAAATGCCAGAGTAGGGTTGGGAGATTCTACATGTGGAAGTGGACAGCTGTCTAAACCAGAAGGCTGCCACTTAGTGGTCAGGGTAGGTGGTTCAACTTAACCACCAGTCAATAGTTTGCTAAAATGCGGTATGCCTCTCGGGGAGGAAACCCTGAGTATAAGCTCTTATTTTAAATTAAAAAAATTTTTTTTGCCTAATAATAGAAGACTCCTGCTGGAAGTACAGCAACTAAGAGAAGACTTTCCTTTCTTGCTGAAGTTCATAAAACACGTAAGAACCAACATTACTTCTGTTAAATATTGTACAATCCCCTTTTACCAGTTGATGAGCTAATTCACATAACAAGCATATAGTGCAGCAGGACTTCTTTCCTT
Organism: Lyroderma lyra; assembly: GCA_004026885.1. Classification (NCBI taxonomy): domain Eukaryota; kingdom Metazoa; phylum Chordata; class Mammalia; order Chiroptera; family Megadermatidae; genus Lyroderma; species Lyroderma lyra. The sequence continues at coordinate 389,427 of PVJL010000086.1, read as the reverse complement.
GAGTTCATTCATGTTCGCTTTCTTGCAGTTTTCAGTTTTCCTCCAAATGCTCTCTTCTGCTTACTTTTATCATCACTTCTGAGCTTTCCTCCAACATCTGGTAAACCTTATCTACTACTCTTACAAGTGAAAGGCCAGAAAAGGCTCCTTTGGAGATTTGCACACATGGTTGCAGCTTAGACTTTGAGCTTCACTTCGGGCTACCTGTGGGCCCTTTATTGGGAAATGTTTCTCTTGAGCTGGTCAGATTCCCCAGAGAAGAGTCTTCACATCTTCTGAGGATTTGCCTATTCATCATTAAAATGAGGAGGAGGAATGGGGACCTTGCATCAGTATTATGAATACCCAAATCCTTTATTTTCACTGATTCTCATGTGCTTAGTGTACCTGAAGACACTCCAGTCCAGAGGCCAGTATTTTGTCCAGAAATAACACTTCAGTCTTCTGTGGGAGTGGGGGGTACAGCCGCTTAGAGGTGTTTCTCAAATAGCTTTCACTTAATCCTCTGATTTACTTCATTTCCAACTCCAGTGGCCCTGTTCCAGTGCCTTTGGAGAATTACACATTTCTGGTAACACACTAGGTCACATTCACCTGTTTTGCAGGTTCCAAAGTGTTATCATCATCCCTTATTTTTCCAACTTATTTTTATATCCCTTTACTGAAAATTTAGTGGAGTTTTGGAAGGGAGTGAAATTAGATGTTTTTTAACCTGCTGTATTAACACCTAATTTCATTTTTAAAGTTTTTTCTTGTTTGGCTGAGAGCCATTTTCCAGTGAGGTTTAATCTTATTAAAGAATGACTTTTAAGAATCATGTGCTGTTAAAATAATTCTAAATTTAACCTACATAGACAAAATTTCAAATTGCAGATTACAGCCTAATTCTTGGCAAAGAGCAGTTTTACTCACAATCTGTAATTTGTGAAAACTTGTAGAAATGTAGCTTAAATTGTCCTTTTTAATTGTTGCTCTTTTTACAAATCATGCATAATAAAGGATTTGCCCAGCAAAAATAGAACTGATATGGCTAAGGTAAGTTTGTCCCTTTCTTTGACATGTTAATTTATACAATTTAAGGCAGTTTATTACTATACAGTGACATTCAGGCATTTGTTAATTTTAGCCTTTGGGAGAAAGGTTTCCTTTGGTTGCCCTGGTCAGCACTTCCAGGGCAGTAGGGACCTGGGGATGTTCTTTAACTAACCTGCCTGAAGTCATGGAGATTTCTGTTCTTTGTAAAGAACCAAATGAGTTAGGGACTGAGAGAAGTCCCCCATCATTCTAAGAACTTGTATGTGTGTGTTAGGCGGCCGGGGGTGGGGGGGGGGGGAGTAGGGAACAATCCCCAGTCGACAGCTTTTTTCCAGTGCCTGGGCTAAAGAGTTAAGACTTAACTCCAGTCCTGGGTTAAGTAAGAATTGTCATTTTACTAGAGGTTGTGACCCTCAAAGCTGTTACTCTTCCCCATGAAGTTCAGATGGCAATAAAAGCTGAAAGAAAGGCACAGCAATGTTATTATTTATTGGGTTCTGGTAGACTTGACTCAGACAAAGCACATTTCCCCAAACTAGTTAAACCTAAAAAACTTCACACAAAAACGTATTCCAACACACTTGCCAGCACCAAAAGATACGTAATCAGAGAGGTAGGTGGCAAGTGATTTTGCCCCTAAAGGCTGACAAACAGCTTGGTCTAGGACTACCTAGAAGCCAGATTATACAAGTGAGTTTAAAGGAGATGGTTATGTACAAGGTCAGACAATTAAATTTGTGAACCCATCCTAGAAAAAGTGCTACATACCTCATTGCTGAGTATCACTATGGTCACCTCTGAAGTACTGTTGGGAAGCTATGCACTGACACCAGTGCCTAGTCCACCCTTCAAAGCAATTTGGGAACATTTTCTGGAATGGCCATTAGAGCTGTCATTGTACAAATGAGTTGTTTCCTCAGCACTGCCAATGTAAGCACACGGTGGCAAATTTGCGAACTTAATTGTCAGATTTTGGTATGACAACAGCTTTGGTGCACAGCTTCCCAAGGGGAGTACTTTGAAAGTGACCGTAGTGATACTCAGCAATGAGGTATGTAGTACTTTTTCTAAGATGAGTTTGTGAAATTAATTGACCTCATATGTTCAGAATGGGTAGATACTAAACCTGTCCAAGGTAAAGAGAACACAGGAAATTTGGGTTTTCTTACACTTAGGCAGCTATGCAAGAGAAGTACTAGAGAACCCAGCTCAATGGTGTAATCTCTTACAGCACAGTGACTCATAGAACACAGTCCAGCATATTCTATCACAAGCACAGCAATTCCTCCTCCCTAGGAGAGAGGGTGGTAAGAATGAGAGCTTGAGCAAGTCCTGTTTCTAGAGGCCCACCATTTTAAATTTGGAATTAACACCTCTTTATTCCTTAATCCTAGTTCAGTGGACTGAAGTTTTGTATCATAAACATTAGTAATTTGGTTGAAAAACTAATTTAAAACAAAAGCTTACTTCCATATCAAATGGTTTCACAACTCTATATGATGTTCTTAATTTTTTTGAAGTCAGTAATAAAATGTTTTTTATCTTACTACCAGGGATTTGGAGGTGAGATACAATTTTACACTGCCTGGATTTGTGTTACAACAAGGATAATAACATTAACCCATAAACACTAGTTTAGGAATATTTATTAATACATTTAATCAATGACATTGAAAGTGTTAGAGCAGTATAAAATTAGAATTAAGAGGATAAATGGTGCCAATAATTTTAAAGTATTTCATTTCTTGCCATGATAAAACAGTTTTAGGTCCTAAAATTATAGAGAATTCAGTTAGGCTTTGGAAGGAGCTTAATTACTTCTAGTTTTCTGTTGGTCTAATTTGCCAGTGCTTCTTCATTTGGTGAGGAGACTGAAATTCTTAAGGTTGTGACCTTGAGCAAATCACTTAGTGAGTCTTGCTGGGCCTCGGCGACCTTCATCTGTAAGAATTACTTTACCCAGGAATTGCTTCAAATCACTGCTGCTTTACAGTGACCCTTAGGTGGGGGAAAAACAAACGGCATATACCTTGCACAGGAAGTAAACAACCGTGTGTGGGGAGAAGAATCCGAAGGTCATTAATTTCACAACCAACCCACGTGGAGCCAATTTATTTACCTCTTTATCAAAATGGCCAATTGAGCCCTGTCACCACGCTGGCCTAAGCTGTGGTGACCCTGGCATTCTGACTCGGTGTCAGTCACCTTTACCTAATCGCGTAGCCGGTGGCCCAGGGAAACAGAGAGACTGCCGACGTAAGAGCTCAGAAACCCTTCCCCACACCCGTGGCCCGCGCTCCAAGCGCACTTGACCGCCTCCGGACCCCGGGATCCGGAAAACACAATCCCCCGACAGCGGCACTCACGCACTTTCCGGCACGCCACAGCCTTACGTAAAGGCTTCAGACTGCTGCCTCTACTCCGTCCGTCATCCACGAAGCAGGCCGAGGGTTGGAGGTGGGCAACCTGTCAGCGGACGGGGCGGGGCGCCGTCCGGAATACCCCAGCGCGACTGCGCAGACCCTTACAGGCCAATCAGCACTGGAGTTCTGGGACGCGTGTGGGCGGGGTTTGTCGTCCTGACAACCGGGAGCGTCCGCGAGCACAACTCCAACTACTAAGGTCGTGCTTCCCTCAGCATGGTGAGCAGGGAAAACGGGAGCTCCAGGTGAAGGGGCGAGCGTTGACTCCCCTTCACCGGTTAAACGATGTAATAAGAGCCTGTTTTACTTTGAAGGGGAGCGAGTCGGTTTAGGAAAGAACCCAGGCCCCTGGGTTCGGCCTTCTCCTGATTGTGGCCTTCCCTTCCAGAATCAGGCGGACAGGTGGAGTCCCTTGTGGTCAGATGGTGTCCTAATCTCGCACTGTTACTAGGTTTAAAAATTGGTCTCTAAAAATGAAAAAAAAAAAGAAAAAAAGAAAAAAAAAGAAAAAGAAGGTATATAATAGTAAGGATAAATGCATACTACTATAGTTTAGTTAGCAAGTAATAAAAATGTATATACATTTAAAAAAATTGGTCTCAACCTAGTAACGTCCAATTATAATAGACGTTCCCATTAAATTGCTGTTTAAATTGCAACTTGGCAGAAATGTGTTTTTATATCTCCTCAGCAGTTAAGTAGAAGCTGTTGCAATTTATCTTGCTTTGAAAAGTTATTTTATGTTGTCTTCTGTGGAAAAACTGGATTTTAATTCAAGGTACTCAGCCGGCCCTGAATTTATTAAGTGTTGATAAAGCTTCTCGGTTTTGTTTTTCTGCACTCCTCAGCTGTCTTCCCCAAGAACACAGGCCAACATGGAGCTATGACATCATCTTTTTCCTCATTTTTTCTTAAATATGGTTTCCATCTTTTTCTGTGATTAAAATCAGAAGTGGAAACGCAATTAGTTAATTATTTAATTTCTTAATTATGGGAAAATACAGAGTTCATTCTTTGTGCTGGGCACTAGGCTGCAAGTCAAGGATACAAATGTGAGTATTAACAACCCTTCCCTGCTGTAGGAGACAGACTAAACAATTACAATACAGTTTTATAACTGTAACAAACTTCTACATCTACAGTGAGTAACATGAAGTTGAAAATGTTGAATTTGGGGTGGGGGAATGGGAAAAGGACACGGGAAGAGAAGAGCAGTGTTTTCAAGGTGTGCTTTCAACCATAAATGTAAGTTTACCAAAAGTGGTAAACTTACCAAAAGTGGTGAGAAGAAATAGGGAGTGGAGAACATTTGTGTCAGGGAGATCAGAAAGTAAATGGACTTGTTTAAGCCAACTTGAAACTGTTGATAAATTGAGGGAAAATAGCATCTATTTATTATTTTCCAATGGGCCATAAGTTTCTTCCCCTTAGATCTCTCTAACAATGTTTCTCAAAATATTCTTGGAACATTTGCTTCTAACACACCTGGAATACTTGTTAAAACGCAGAGTCCGAGACCAGACTGGACTCCAGATCTATTGTATTAGTTTCCTAGGGCTGCCAAGTAACAAAGTACCACAAACTAAGTGGCTTAAACAATAAGAAATTATTGTTTCACAGTTCTGGAGGTAAGACGTCCAAGATCAAGGTGTTGGCCAGGGCTGTGCTCCCTCTGCAGGGGTTGGGAGGGATTGGTTCAGACCTCTCCTTCCTAGCTTCTGGTAGTTTCCTAGCCTGCTTTGTGGCAACATATCTTTACATGGTGTTCTCGCTGTGTATGTGTCTGTCCAAATTTCCCCTTTTTAAAGGACACCAGTCATATTGCATTAGAAGTCCATCCTATTCTGCAATAGTATGATCTCATTTTAATTTAACTAATTACATCAACAATTCTAATTCCAAATAAGGTAAAATGCTCAGGTACTTGGGGATAGGACTTCAACAGATGAATTTTCAAGGAAGACAGTTCAACCCATAACATCTACAGGATCACAATGGGTAGAAGGAAGTGATAAATGTGTTTTTAACAAGCATCCCAGGTGATTCTTAAGTCTTCTGAACTTTGAGCACTACTAAACTCCCTGATGCTATTCTGATGATTTGCAGGGAGGTGAGGATGTACTTATTTGAAACCTGCTTCATATTAAAGCAAAAGTGGGAGAGAGGCTCACCAGATGTCTTGTTTTAAATGGGACAGAAAACAATGGTGCTGTCCCATTTCAAATGTGGTCAGCCTAGTCTCACGGGGCTAAATTGAAGTGTTAGTAGGCTGACCATATGTACCATTTGAAATGGGGCAGTACCGTTGTTTTCTGTTTCATTTAAAATGGGGTGTCTGGTCAGCCTAATAAGAGATGACAGTTTGCCCATCTTTAAAATATGGCTACCTGAGAATGGGGCAATGCTATTTACATACTCTACTACTGTATAGTACTTAATTTCAAGATAAAAGTATATTAACTATTAATTGATAGCAAATACGATAATAAAAGTAGAACCCATTTGTAAAAATTACATGAGAGCAAAGTCTCTTCTGTTCCTCTTTGTATCACCTCCAGCATCTTAGAGCACCTGTGTGTAAATCATTAATAAATATATGCTGAATGAATTAATGAAATATATGAACTTTTCAAGAAGATATAATCTGCTTTGGGTCAGTTTTAACACAGTGATAATCTTATGGCTTGAACCAGTAATTTCTCCTGTGTAAGTCTTGAAATGTGGATTGTTTATAATCTTATAGTCACATGATTTCCTACAAATTCCTTACCAGAAATCTAAAGAACATGTGGGTCTGATCAGGAAACTAACAAGTAGTATAATTGAGATATACTTGCAGTTGTAAATATTTATTGAAATACTGTGCTTCCAAAATAATTTACACACATTGCTGAACAAAATCATTTTATCATAGCTTTGCCTGCTTTAAATAACTGATTCTGTTTTTATAAAATAAGCAATCCAATTTTACAGAACTTTTTTTTATGAGATCTTTCCCACATGTTCAAACTTAACATTAGTACCAATACTTAGTCATGACTTATTGGAACCCTTTAAACAAGTCATTTCTGACTGGTACTCTTGTTTAGAGATTGTTATAAGAAGGAGTGTAAAATTTGCGTATAAAAGATGCTTTAGTAAGTGAACTACTTTATTCTAGGTTTTCTCTGACTTCTTGTTTTGTTGGAATACTTTTTTAAAATATTATTTTAAGATAATTTTAGATTTACAGAAAAGTTGCAAAGACAGTACAGACTTCTTTATACTTTTTACCCAGCTTCTCCTAATTTTAATATCCTACATAGTCATGATTCCTTTGTTAAAAATATCTGAAATTTTAAAATTTGTCATTTTTTTTCCCAAATTTTAGGGTCCCAAAACAAAAAAGGTAGGTAGAAATTATTTTCTCATAATACTTATAAGCACTGACATAGTACAAACAGAATTCATAAATATATTTCTAGTTTGTTTTATAACTTATAGAGTTTACTAAGCTTATTTTTATACATAATGCTATTTAAATCATGGAATAACCCCGTACAATTGCAGAGCATAATTCAAATTTGACATAAAAAGATATTTCTAGTTTTATAAGTACTCTTAAGAAGAACCTTTAATTTTTACTTGTGTCTTTAGGCTTTTTATTACTGGTGATCTAGAAAATTTTGGATTAGGAACCCCTTTTCTTCATTCCAGATAAACACATAATTTAATTACAAAATTTGCTGTGACTTAAAAGTGGCCCCTAAGATATTAATTATGTGTTCAAATGGGTTTTGTGGTACCACATGCTTGAATTTTTTTTGTACTTTGTACAAATTTGAGTTTCATAAGGGATGTCTCGAACAACTTTTTCTCCTCTTCATTTATTAGATTTATAACTTAAAGTAGAGATTATAACCTCTTGACTGGCAAGTCAGAGTTAGCCCCCAGACATACTTTGTTTAACCTAAAAAGTTTTTTTTAATCAGTTGCCAAACTATTTTCACACACACACAAAATATGATTCTTGAAAAATTGGAAACCTGATAATGCTGGGCCTGCGGCCCTGTAAGGCAGCAGTTGACTGGACTGCATAGCAGCCAACCCTTCTAAAAATGTATAAACTCTTCAGTTTGCCATAGTCCTGACCATGACCTTTACCTGCCTGATCTCCATAAGGATTTGGGTTTGGAATACCCGCTTTAAGGCATATCTCAAGGGGGACTTCTGTGTAAATTTCCCTATCATTCTCTCTTGCAGAATCAGTTACACTTTCTGTTTTCTCATAGCACATGCATTTGTACATGCCTCAATTACAACCCTATATAATTTTTTTTTTTTTTTGGTGGTGGTTCCCTGACTGGGAATCAAACCCAGGCTGCATCATTGAGAGCGCCGAACCCTAGCAGGTTGTTATTTATTTAAGTTATGAGTAGTTGACATACATTATCCTGTTAGTTTCAGGTGTGCACCATAATGATTTGATAATTATGTACATTATGAAATGATCCCCACAATAAGTCTAGTTACCATCTGTCACCATACAGAGTATTTATAACATTATTGACTATATTCCCTAAGCTGTATATTACACTCCCATGACTTACTTACTTTATAACTAGAAGTCTTTACCTCTTAATCCCCTTCACCTATTCCGTCTGCCCCTCCTCTCTCTGGTAATCACCAGTTTCCTTTATCTATGAGTCTGTTTCTGATTTGTTTCAATTGTTCATTTCTTTTTTACACATATAAGTGGAATCATATGGTATTTGTCTTTCTCTGGGTGACTTATTTCACTTAGCATAATACCCTCTAGGTCCATCGATGTTGTCATTCACATTTATTGTGTCTATAGCATTTAGCTCAATGCCTGACCTATAGTAGAAATTCAGTCAAAACTTGTTAAATGAAGATGTAAAACCCCATTTAGCTTACCATCACTTAAAAACCTGAGCCCTTGATTGTTTAGAGAAATGTTTATTTAAATGTGTATTCAATAGTTACACAATTAAACATTTCTTCAATAAATACTATTGAGTACCTTCTATGTTTGCTTCTCTTAGTCCCTTAGACCCACTACCAATGTAATACTGTTTTAGGGACTTTGGATATAAATTTGAAAACAATTTATGGAGGCTGTAGACATTTTCTTATGGGTGATGTATTCTGGAGGGCTACAGTCATTTGTATGTGGGTTTACAATAGTTTATTGGTTTGTATGGACATTCATTTTCGATTTTAGATTGTGAAATCTTAGAGGCATGGTTTTAAATCTGAGAATTCATTGTTCTAAATGAATTTGATGCTTACTTGTATGCATGTGTGATAAATAAATCCTTTTGGATTATTTTATTTGTAGTTTTATTTCCTTAGAGAATGGTGAGATGCATCTTATGAAATTTGAAACCAAACATAAGGAGAAAATCACTCATTTTTAATTATTCCATTTTTAAATACTACGTTTTGGGAATGGAGTGGGTCTGTCAAGTGAATTTACAGTAGAGTTAGGAAAACATTGAAAAATATATTTTATTCTTTCTGACTTCTTAAAGTTCTTTAAAGGAAAAAAGTAATAAATCAAATGGCACAAATTAGCATAAAAATGGAAAATTTCCTCTTATCCAAGACTATAGGAACCATTACATATTTTTTTCATAAATTTTCTAAGCATTAAAGAGTCCACACAGATGCACTTCCCTTTTCTCCCCACATAGGGGAACATTTTGCACCTTCTGTTTTTCACTTAAAGTTCATTCTCGGGTACTCATATTTTTCCATTTCAACGTTACTGAAATTGAGGTGTGTTTTATACTTGGTCAATAGTATCTGACAATCATATGCTCCTGGATTGATGTTCATTTCTTCCAGAAAGGATGTTTGCTTCTGTCAGTCACATGGACTTACTACTAAAATGAAACTAAATTTAAATTCTCTGCTTGAGAAATTTTGGACCACACTAATGATATGAGTCACATTGCATATCCACATGTGGTTTTGAAGGAATTTTTTTTCTTTCTATTTACTTTCAGAATTGAGGTATGCAAGTTTCCTTGCTGTATTGTTCTTTGTTGTGAGTTCTTCATCTTAACCAATTTCCAGCTTTACCTATTTTCTACCAGTCTTTGTTAGCTAATTCTTTATTCAAAGATAAATAAATAATTTTATTTTTATATAAATTCTTTCAGTGCATGACAGAATTAGGAACATTACTAATTCATTTTGGGTTACCTGGGTAACCTGAGAATTGTGTGAGAAAGGAAAATTGAAGCTCATTCATAAACATAAATACAAAATTTCTAAACAAAATGTTAGCAAGCTCAGTCTGATTATAGCATCAGGTCCTTGAATAATGTTTTGTTATAATTTGGATAAGATGCCATAGGAACTTAACTCTTGTTTGTATCAATTAGCCTATAGTTAAATTAGTATCATTGTACATCATTTTGCTTAAAGTTGCAGAACCTATCGATGATGTTGAGAACTTATTGTATATATAGAATGATGATAAATCATGACCCGATTCAGTTTGTCCCAGGAAGGCAGAATTAGTTTAACATAAGAAATCAAATTCATTTATTGTACTGGTTAAAGGACATTTCCTTAGTCTGATAAAGGTATCTGTATTAAAAAGAAAAAAAACCTACACGTTTCCCTCTAAGTATTGATTTAGATACAGAGAAGAAAACATGTGGCAATTAACAAACATTTACTTGGATAATGGTTATGAGAATGTAAACTAGAATAAATATAATACTTTAGAAAGTTCAATTTCAATAATGTTGAAAATGTATATACCTGCCAGTTTTACTCTGAGGTATATACATTGTAGAGGAAGTCAAGTGGACACCAGTATACATACACTCAGAGGTTTATAGCAGCATTCTTCATGATAGTAACAAACTAAAATCCATCCGACGTCAGTAGAAGAATGAATAAATAATTTAATGAGTTATTATTCAGCAGTGAAAATATACACTTTCACTGTTTGACTCTTACAAACCATAATATGTATCTTAAAAAGTAAATCTCACCAAAGGACAAATACTGTATTACACTACTTATGTGAAATATCTCGAGTAAAACTCATGGAGACAGAAAGTAGGATGGTGGTTGAAAGGGGCTGGGGTTGAGGAGAAAGGGTGTTAATGTTTAATGGATACAGAGTTGTAGTGTGAGAGGATGAAAAGTTGTAGAGATGGGTTGTGGTGATGGTTGTACAACGAAGCAAATGTACTTGGTGTCACTGGCCTGCATACTTAAAAACGGTTAAAATGGTAAATTTTGTTATGTATACTTTACTGCAATAAGAAAAGAAGCAAATTCGTCCCTAGCATCTAAGGTGTGGCAGGCAGCATCATGGATCAGGTGATTGCACCAAGTTGGCAGTTTGTGAAGTACTCACCTTGGCTGGTCAAAAGATGCTGCAAACCTGATAGAAAAGAATTCCAGAAGATTGCCATGGTAGCAGCAGTAGGATTTGCTATAATGGGATTCATTAGCTTTTTTGTGAAATTGATCCATATCTCTATTAATAACATCATTTTTGGTGGCTGAAATACCTTTTTAGAGGAGGGTTTTTCATCTTGGGGGTTGGTAAACAAGTAAGGATTTGAGAAGCTCATGGAGTAAAAGTTTGCCTATATGTTTTGTGTTTCCTCTCTTTTTTTTCCTTCCAAGATGTTTCCCATTTCTATTTTTTTTTTTAATTCATTTTTATTGTTAGACTTATTGGGGTGACATCTGTTAGCAAGGATTACATAGGTTTCAGGCATACAATTCCACAGTGCATTGTCAACTTGATGCATAATAAGTTCACCACCTAATGTGACCCCTCTTTCCATCCCCTTATCATTTCTAAATTAAAATAATTTGAAAATAATAAAAAACAAAGCAAATTAACATTGTATACATAAAGTAAAATTGGATGTATGTAAAGTTCAAAAATAAATAACTACATTGGTTAGGAATATATACATACATATGTAATAAAACTTTAAAGAAAAAAGAAAATCATTACAAACATCAGTGATTATCTCTAGAAGTAATTTTGGGGGTAAATCAATGGAATTTTTGATATATGATATGGAAAAGATACAAAGAACTACGTGATATAGTTATAACAAATCTACTTCCATTGACTTTTAAAATACGAACCAGATTTCTTATTTCTTATACTTGTAAAAATTAAATGGAATTTGTCTGAACCCTTGTTTCATTCAGTAATAGCTAACATATCCGCGGGCCATGAGCTAACCAGGAAAAAGAAAAAAACTCAGGCATCTCATCCAGCAGTATTATTCAGTAAAATTTTACTTCTTATTTATCAAAATTTGTAATATGTTTCTTTTTTTAACTGTATACTGAAAATAATTATAAGATTAACTTAATCTAAAGCAAAATTTTTATTTTTTAGAAACTTGGACACAAGGAAATAAAATTTAAAATATTTCATATATATTTTATAACAGATAAATATGATAGGATCAACCAGAGTTTTACAAGTATGTTAGGATAAGATTCTGTGGGGGGAAGTGGAATGGAAATATGAGTTTAAGGAGAAAAAGGCTTAACATTTTTATTAAAGGTTTATTTTTTAAAATTTTAATATTGGCCATTAAATTACCATGGCATATAGATTCCACTGGCTATCTTTTAAACAGTGATTGATATATTTAAAAGAGTGATATAAAGGTTTTGTTTGCTATATGCTTGAAAGTACAACATTTGCAGCTATTTAAGTTTGTGGCAAAAAGTTTTCAATGCCAACTTAAAAATGGGTGAAGGGGTACATAGTTTTTCAAAATTCTTTTAGAGAATGTATAAACAAATAGTTTTAAAAGTTGCTGATCAACTACGGTTAAAAGAGGAGAAGCCAGAAAATAAGACTGAGAAGGAACGACCTGAGTGAGAGGAGAAGCACAGTCCAACCACTAACCTAAAGGCCTACTGAAGAAAATATTTCCAGGAGGAAGAAAACTTTGTCAAATGATGGTGACAGATGAGTGAAATGACAGCTGAAAATGGACCATTGGCACTGGAAATATGGCCACCGCAAGGGTCCTTGAGTGGAGAGGTCTTAATGGAGCAATGGAAATGACAGCCTGAGCGGGCCATACAGAAGCTGGGGAAGGGAAAGCAGTGGGCTACTCCTTTTAGGCAGTCTGATATCAAGGTAACAGAATTGGAGCAAATGATCGAGAGGGTGGTGAAATCTAGGGAGGGAGAAATTTATGAGTCACTACAGGTGTTAGTCACAGGAGAGCAGTCTAAAATAGTAAGGGATAAGAGCCAGCGTAAAAGTGTCTCCTTCAGCCTTAAACAGAGAAAAGTACACATAGTTCATGCACTGTCATGGGAAAGGGCAGACCAAGATACCGGTACGTTCAAAGATTTGGTGTGGAAAGGAGATTATTTGCTCATCAAAATTTCTGGTCGTGTAGAGGTAAGGCCAACAGCTGACAGTGGGAAAGACGAGAGGATTTTGGAGGTTTGAAGACTGAGGACAATGCAATACTAAGAGTCCTGGATGGGGCTTCACCTATTTGAAATCTGTGCTCATAAACTTGAGCTCATGTTTATTTCTCTGGCAGGCTTCAGCTGCCCTCATGTTACTAGCATAGAAGAAATGGAGAGCTGAGTTTAGCTAGAATTAGGAATTTGTCAGCTGAGCTCCTCAGAGGGAGGGAAAAATATGGGAGGTGGAGATATATGTTAGTGATTATGGTGACGAAATGTGAAAGGGAGGGAGAAGTGAAGGCACGAGAGGGGTTGATGGACAATGAGAAAGTGGTAGGGCTAATGGATTGGAGATTGCAATGGACCGTTTTGCAGTAGGTGAACCAAAAAGTGAAGATGGTCATCCAAGAGTGTACATCCCAAGGATTAATTAATCACTCTTGATTCCTAAGTGTAGATAATGCTCTGCTTTTTCTATACTATTCCCATAGGGAACATGGAGGGGTGGTGATTATCACCAAGATCGTTAGCAAATCTGTACTCTATGGCCCTGATCTCTTTGATAAACCTCAGTTTTCCAATTTTAATGCCTGGGTGCTCCACCAGCCCTTCAAGCTAATTACATTTAAGCTGCTTTAAACAGTTTGGCTTACAAATTTACTTCTTCTGGATCAGCATTCTTTTTTATTTTTTATTCTTTTCTGACTCCTTCCTTTTGTCTCCCCCAGTTTAATCATGATCAAATAAGTTAGTTTAAAATACTTATTGGATCCATTCTCCTATCTGCATTTCCATTGTCATGACTTTAACTATTATTATTATTATTTTTATGTGGGTAGTTCCCTGGCTGGGAATCGAACCCAGGCCTCAGCATTGACAGTGCCGAAGCCTTAGCCACTACACCACCAGGGAACTCCCTTAACTATTATTATTAATAGTAACCAAAATGATACCCTCTTTGTAAACTTTTTTTCCCTAATACCACGTTGGTTTTCAAAATTATATTCTTGATAGCCATAATGCTTCTCAAAAACTTTTAGGGGATTTCCATTTTGTTTAGAATAATACCCAAACTCTGTATCACAGGCTTCAGTCATCTGTTCCATTCTCATTTCCATCATCATCTCTTCTTGGAGGCTTCCCAGGCCCACTTTTGTTTCTCAGTGCTCTCCGAAGTCCACATCTGTGCCTGCATTTCCCTCTGCTAGGCATATCTTCCCCTCATATCTGAATGTTAAAATCTTTTGGTCACAAACTTAAATACTCCCTGCTCTATAAAATTTTACTTGATCCCAGCTGTTGAAAATAATCTCTTCTCCAAACCTGCAAAATAACTATCTGTCATAAAAATGTCTTTAATTTTTATGGACATGTGACAGTATTAAAACTTTTAAAAAATGTTTTATTTCTTACAACAATGAAATAAGGTTATATTTAGTACCATTTTAAAGATGTGAAAACTGAGAATGAGAGTTATATATACTTGTCACTATCTTTCATATCTTTCAGTAATTCATATGCATAGTTTTCTTACTTTATTTCCACACTTTGTCCTGAATGCACCAAGTCAAGGCTTGGCACATAATAGGCAGTCTTACTTGAATGAGTGAAAGTAGATTTATGGAAGCAAAAGTGTTCTTCATAATTATTGCTTGGGGAGTATGTGCTTTCAGTTATTTGGGTGCATGTTAATAGCCTTTCTTTTATGTTGTGGCCTTTATTAAGTCTCCCAATAAGAAAAAGAAGCTCAGCAAAGCTGAACGATTAAAACAGCTGCAAGAGGAGGAGGAGAGACGACAGAAAGAGGAAGGTACAAAATACACAGTGACACTATTTTCGTAGGCAGGCAATACTAACAATGGACTGGTACTTCTGTAATACAGTCCATATGTTTTTAAAGAATTTTCAAAGTTATTTAATTTTTCAATTTACTCTGTTGCATAATAATATAGATACCACTTATTGAAAGGGTACCTAGAAAGTTGTTAGTACATACCAATCACTTTCAGGTATATCTTGAAGTAGACTTGCCATATAAAATATAGGAAGCCCAGTTACGTTCAAATTTCTGATAAACAATGAATGACTTGGGAAAATTTGCCCCATGCAATATTTGGGACAAATTTGGGGACATACTTAAACCAAAAAAAAAAAAAGTCCCTTGTTTATCTGAAATTCAAATTCAACTGAGCATCCTTTATTTTTATTTGTTAATTCTGGCAACACCTACTTGAAGTATTCATATTTATTGATGAAATTAGAGGCATTGGTGCTGATTTTGCAGTAAAAATCCTGAAACTCAAATTTAGTAAATATGGGAAACATGCACTGGCAAGAAATACACACAGCTGCTTACGTTTTTATAGTTTAATAATATTTATTAAAAGGACTTTCATTCATTAAAAAAATGTCAATTAGAATTAATAGAAATATCGGTTATTTAAAATACCAAGTTTGATTTTAAAAATCTGAATACTTCAAGTGGTTGTAGCTTTCAGCATTAAGGACATCTGTGCCTTAAGATTCAGGTGTTGAGTCTGTCTTTGGGGTCCATGCTGATATTTTATGTATAATCATATAAATCCGCTTTAGGTGATTGATGATAAGAATAGAACATCAGGATATGTATCTTAGGGAATGTTTTATTGGGATAAGTGCATATTCTTCAACATATGTATCATATTTTGTTTTTAATGGTAAAAGCAGGAGAAGATTAAGGTAATTGCTTCGATAATATAGGTGTCACAAGATTATGGAAATCTCCTGAATACTTTACCTCTCCTTAATTATCCATGATAGAGCTGTTATTTTTTATTGCCTAAAATCATTATTGAACTGTTATAAACGTTTTAGAGAAGAGAACTATCTTGGTGGGCCTATTTATATTGGGGGGGCAGAAAGTTTCAAAGTCATGTCACTTTTTTGAAAGAAGTCTAGCACTTATTTCTACCACATAATGCAAGTTATATCTTCTATAAAATATACCTCCACCTTTACATCTTGCAAATATTTGAGGTAACTTTAAGGGCTTCACAATAGATTGATTTAATCACTGAGAAAAAACATTTTTTTGTTATTTCTTTAGAGGAAGCCCGTGTGAAATCTGAAAAAGAAGAAATGGAAAGACTTGAAATAGAACGAATTGAGAAAGAAAAATGGCAACAACTTGAAGCAAAGGTAAATAAACATTAATGATGTTATTCATGAAGGGAAACTATGTGGCTATCAGATGGCTTTGGCTCTTGAAAGTCACTCATTTCCAGAAGCCATCAGTAATACTGAGGCCTGTGTGAACTGACTTACCTCATTTCATCCTGCATACGGTAGTGACATCTTACCCACATTTCATGGATAAGAAAATTGAGGACTAGAGAAATGAAGCTAGGTCAGAGCCAGGCCCTAGACATAAGCAGTCTTGCACCTGAGCGCAGCCTTGCACCTCAGCCCACTCTTGTAACCATCAAATTCTTTGTCTCCTTTTTTTAGTTTCACTTCTTTTATTCACCAGAATTTTTCAGATTAGTAGTTATAAAATATTTGATCTCAGGGGAAAAACTCATTACTCTTAAAAGAGGAGCTTTGGTTTATGTGGGGTCTGTTTATCAATATTTACCATAGCAGAAATTAAAACAGAGAACTTTAAAACCATTATATTAATAGACATTAAACATTGTTAAACATTAATAAAAATAAGCATTAATTAAAATAAGTAAATACATGTGAGAGCTGTCGGGAAAAAATCCAGCCATTGTCAATGTACTAAGAATGGTTTGTGGCTGTTACTTTCCAGATAATCCTCATGGTAACATGCTTTTAAGAAAACAATATATAATTATATATATATAAAATTGAACTACAATTGGCATATAACATTATAGTAGTTTCAGGTATTCAGCATAATTATTCAATATTTGTATATATTGTGAAATGATAACCACAATACATCTAGTTAACATTCATCACCACACATATATTGTTTTAAATTAGGGAAATGTGTGGCATTGTTTATAGTTTAAAAATCTCTTTAATGTCTGACTTAATAGAAGACAACTAGATTCTCGTATCTACTTCAGGATTCCATCTGTTACAATGTGTTTTTCTGATTGGAGTATATGAAGAAAATCCGGCCTCACACAGATATGTAGTTAGAAAAAGGAGGAATATTATAATAGCATTTCTGATGATTGTGGATATTCTCCCTTGATATTCTACCAAAACTTAGTAAGTGGTAGTTTCTCAGTAATGTGGTATCTGAAACCATATCAATGAGCTTTATATTCTCTTTTACACTAAAACATTGATCTATCTTACACTTTGAATAGATCTTGAATCATGCATGATTTTGCAGTATCATGTATTTGTTGCTTGGAAAACTTTGTTTCACTGAATTATTTGCTTCCAAATGTTGACCCATTTTTATTATTCATTATCAAAAAATAGTAAGCATTAATATCACCTCCTATCAAATCAGAAAAGGTTTTTTTTCTTTATTTTTATATGTGGGTAGCTCCCTGGCTGGGAATCGAACCCAGGCCGCAGCATTGACAGCGCCAAAGCCTTAGCCACTACACCACCAGGGAACTCCCCAGAAAATGTTTTAAGGACTGGGAAACTGTCAGACCCACAGTGGTAGATATAAGTTTTCTAAAATTTGAAAGCTTGAATTTTATCATTGGCAACAAACAATTTAAATTGTTTCCAGGAATTGACATGCTCAATTCACTCATTTTGGAGAGAATGTCTGCCAAAATACTCAAATAATTGCATAAGTGTTTATTTCTGCAGACAGTATTGTCATTTGATATTCAGCAGATGTGCTTTAAGCATACTTCCCATTTTATCACTAAGACTATTATAAAGATTAACACTTAATAAATTTAATAATTTTCACCTCTTCATCAGGTCATTCTTATGTGAAACTGGCTATTTATCACCATTCACCCTGAAGAATATAACCACTAGTACAGTTTATGCCTTGATTTATGATAAGTCACCATCAGTTTTACACCATTTAGTACCATCAGTGCAAATGTGTACATGGCAAAAAAGACAAATAATGTCTTAGTATTATTCTGAAGCTACATTTGACCTCACACATTCCAAAATACTCTTACACATCTACTAGGAGTCTACAGAAGACACTTTGCAAACCATTATTTAAGATGAAACCTTTTGGACTGGTAAGTTACATTCAGACTAATTTTAGTACTTATTCTGAAACTTAATAACTACTTTGCCAAGTAAATTTTCGAAGTTACTTGTAAAATACAAAGCTGAAATTATAGAATAAATCAATGTATCCCTGTACAACAGGATCTAGAGAGGAGAACTGATGAACTTGAAGAACTTTATTTATTAGAGGGGTGTTTTCTTGAAGCAGAGAAATTGAAACAAGATAGTAGATTGCTTTCTCAGGTAAGACTGATTTTTTTTTTTTTGAGCTAATACTTTTGTGCCACAAGAGGGAGTTATATAGTTCAATATCCTTTTTTGTCTCATGAAACTTTAAATTTGTCTAAAAAATCTCTAATCTAACAAATTGCTTGTAGCAAAGGAAATTCATATAGTTTTTATAGAAAACTATTTGTTAACAATAAAATCCTGAGAATTTTTATATCCTTTGCCTCTGATTTGATTTTTGGAATCTATATTGAGAAAATTATCTTAAAAAAATATAAAAACTTTGCATGTAAGGCAATATAGAATTACTTAAAACAGCATTACTTTAAAAACAATATGGATGATTATCAGAAGAAAAAGTAAAAACTGTAAAACTATGGCAAAAGATGATTATGGTATAATTTTAAGCCAAAAATTGGAAGTACAATATAATTACAATATAGAATTTGCATACATTAAAAAGGGAATGGAAGGGCTTATACTAAAATGCCCATGGTGGTTCACAATTAGTAATATTCTGGGAAGTAGAAATTAGCCCAAGTGTTGGCTTTTGTAACTATAGGAGCTATATGATTAGAGAGGAAAGCAAAACAAAACCAACTCATAAACACTTTTAAAAAATTAAAATATTCTGCAACAAGTTGACAGTGCACTGTAGAATTGTATACCTGGACCCTATGTAATTCTTGCTAACCAATGTCACCCCAATAAGTCTAACAATAAAAAAAAAATTTTTTTTTTAATTATTTTGTAAAGCTGGCAAAACATCAAACTCAAACCCAACCAAGAGGCAACAAAAAAACTATGGGCCAAATGCACTTAAAATTATTATATTTAAATTATATTAGCAAACATAACCCATAGGCCCATTCAAAGTGTTGCACAGATGAAACTTATTCTAGGAATACAAGGATAAGTCAAGATTACAGAACCTACAAATACAATGCTCCATTTGAATGGACTGAAGAAAAAACATTTATATCATCTTTGCCAGAAGCGGGGAAAAGCTGTTTGATAAAATTGAATATCCATTTGCAATTTAAAACTCTTAATAAAATAAAAGTGAGCAAGAGTCTAAATTTTTTCTAATTAAAAAAATTAAAATATGACAGTAAGTAGAATTGGTATTTATTTGAATTATTGAGGCTTATAATTATTTTGATGAAGAGAAATGTGGTTATTTTAGAGATAACTGAAGTAACTCAGTTAAAGTCATAATATGGCTTTTGCCTAAATTGGGAAAACTAGGTTATAAGAACTCATACTTTAAAAAAGAAGCAACTTAATTTTTGGTTGAATTTTCATCAGTGTGAACCTTCAAACATTTCTATTTCACAGTGGAAACACTACGTTCTGTGTGATGGGAGCCCTGATCCTTCAGTGTCCCAAGAAATTAATACTTTCATTAGCTTATGGAAGGAGGAAACAAATGAGACTTTTGAGGAAGTGATTGCAAAGAGTAAACTAGTTCTACGTGTAAGTACTTAAGTATTGTTCCATAATTTTAAACTATTTAAGTTACAAATTGATTCTAAAAATAGAAATAAATGAAATATGATGTTTTCCAATTAATAACACTACTGCTTCCATGGCCATGGAGAAAAATATTTGCAAATCTCTCTTTTCTTTATTCAATTCCTAAACACCTCTTAACACCTTAGATAAAGTCAACATAACGTAAATGTGAAACATTAACTTAAAGCGAAAAAAAAAAAGTTAAGTTGTATTCATGGAGATAATTTGGAGGGAAGTGCATAATTTTATCCTCAGCTGCCAGTATTCACTACTCATTGGTTTAGTACACATGTGTTTTTAATGTGAACTATGTGCCAGGCACCTACTCTTTTAGTCCCTGAAAATACAAAGCTGACTAAAAATATCCTACATTCTATTAATATTTCTGCAAATAGGATGAACAGGCTAGTCTGAGGAGCTACCACATTCCAATGCACTTAAAATGCTAGAAAAAAATGTTAATGTCATTCAAATCCATTGCCTAATTCAAAAGAAAGTAAGGGAAAATCTTGGAGATCATAAAACAGTTTAGAAAAGTGGACAAGTATAGAAGTCAGTGGCTTCCCAGAAAGTAACTGTTAACCCCTGGTGGCTTAGCATTGGTTTAAGGGGTCATCAGGAGGCAAAGCCTAGGGCACATTCAAGGTGACACAGGGGTCAGAGACCTCCTATATATATGGCTGGGAGCCTAAAGGAGGCATGGTGGATAGGGAAGAGGTTTACTCTGCAAAGGGAGATGGTAGGAACTTGTCTGGCTCCTATTTAGCTTAGTGAAGGGAAACTAAAATGTCTCCACTGGGAGAATTCTTAATCAGAAATTGGACTGAACAAATTCACCAGAATACAGCACAGAGAATTAAGGACATGGAAAATACGAAGAGCTGTTAACATATATATATGACTGAGCAAGAAGGACTGAAAATTTATTGAAAAGGAGTACCAGAAGGAGATACAGAAAAATGAAGAGGAGACAATATTCAAAGAGAGAATAACTGACACTTTTTCAGAATTGAGGAAAGACAGGGAACTTCAGATTTAAAAAAGTACAAATCCCAAGTTAGGATAAACAGAAAGAAATCCACACTTAGACCACACCTACATAATATTAGAAACGAAAAGAAATTCACTCCTCTGGTTCCTATTATCCTGCATGCTTTTCTAATTCCCCGCTGGAGTTTTGTGTTTCATGTGGAGCTTTATCAGAACTGTGATTTACTTATCCTCCATGTCGCTAAAAGATGGCATAACTCCAGACTCAACAGAGCTCATAACCTGCATTGTCTAATTTAATCTGGACAGTAGGTTTATGGAATTCATTTTACATGTGAAAAACTATAAATTACGACTTGTTTACAGTCCCCTATGAGACCTTAGATGGGCCTTACTCTGACTTTCCAAAGGCTCCAAAGAGCCTCCCACACACTGTGAAGTATTGGGACACCAGTGGCCTTAGCATACGGTGTTCTTGCCATTGCACATGCTCCGTAACTGGACGACGCTGGGCCAGGAGTCTGGTGCTCTGCAATAGGCAGGGAGGCTGTGGGAAGTAGCACCAGAGTTGACCAGTGATGAGATGCAAGTGGTGTCTTCCTGTTACAAATGTGGGGTACAGAATGGTAAGAAATGAATAGTAGGGAAGATGAGACAAGGGTAAGTAGAACAAAACAGGAGACAGACAAGGAGAGGAATCAGAGCAATAGGAAAGAATTGAATAGCAGTGACCCCATGGTAAAAATTAAGTTCCAAATTATTGAATTTATGTATTTGACAAACGCTTAGGTAATGCTTACTATGCCAGGCTTTAGAAACAACAACTTGCTAAATTTTCATAATAACCGTATGAGGTAGGCACCATTATTCACATTTTACAAATGAATGGGTCAAGACACAGAGACATTAAATATCAATAGCTTGGCCGGGACCACACTGCTAGTAAGAGGTGGGTAAGATTGAAACCCAGCATCTGGCTTGAATCCGTACTACCCTGCACTTCTGTGCTGTGCTGCCTCTCTTAAGTTAGAAATTGTCTATATATTATCTGTGTCAATATTCAGAACTAAATTCTGCCACTTACTAGTTGTTCTTTGATCATGCTGTGTCTGTTTCTCACAAGACTTTAAAAGTATCTCTCCACTCCCTTCTTGCTTACATTGTTTCTGAGCACTTGGATGTAAAACTTAACTTGGTTCCTCTAAGTAAGGTGTTTTTCCCTCTGGCTTTTGTCAGGATTTTTCTTTTTCTTTTTCTTTGATTTCCTGTAGTTTGAGAATGCCTAAGCTTAGTTTTTAGGACACCTTTATCCTGCTTGGTATTTTCTGAACTTTGTGGATCTGTTAATTTGCTGTCTGACATTCATTTGGGGAAGTTCTTAGTCATTATTATTTCAAATATATCATTTCCTTTCTCTGTCTTTTCAAATTGTGCTTTTTGCCTTTTGCTATGCCTTGTAATTTTTTCTTGATAAGCAGACCTGGTATACTGGATAAAGGAGCTACTGTAAATAGGCCTTTAGTAATGTGGTGATGTAGGGAGAAGGGGAGAGTTTCATAGCCCTGTGATTAGGTCTCAGTCTTTTAATGAGCCTATGAACTTCACAAGTGTTTTTTAAATTCTCTTATCCCATTAGGTGAGAGAGGATGGCTAGAGCCAGCTGGAGTTGCATTTTTCCTTCCCCCAGGTGAGTTAGGCTCTGATAAAACGCCACCAGGTTAGCCTCTGGTTAATTAGTTTCCAGAGATCAGGCCTCACTTATTAAAAGCCGAATGCTCTGGTGTGTGTCCCAGTGGTTCCTTGTCCCCCTGCACTGCAGGACGCATCAGGGGATTTTTCTCTCACATTTACTGTGGGGACCTGGTCGAGCTCCTAGAGGTACATCTCACAATATTGGGGCCCTCCCGCCCTCATGACTGTCCTCCTGGAGTTTTTCCCTCTCCAAGTTGTCTACACCGAGCCTCCAGTAATGCGTCATTTACGGTCCAGGTTTCCTACCAGGCCCTGCTTCCTGAGGTGGTTTCTGCCCCGGAGTCTCCGCTCTGGTAAGCCACGACCCCCTGTATTCACCTGTAGGTCTCTCCAGCCTCGGAGGACCGGGATTTGCCCTGTGTCCTCCCCTCATGGACCAAAGAAGAGTTGGTGATTTTTCCATGTGTTCAGCTTTTTGCTGGTTGGTAGGACGGAGAGGGCGTCTTCCAGCTCTTCGCAGGCGAAACTGGCATTCCTAAGTTTCCTCAATAACTGTATCTACCTCATAGAGTTATGGTGAGGATCGAATGAATGGAAACACAAAGCATTTACAGTACTTCCTGGCACAGAGGAAGCATTCTGTAAATATTAGCGATTTCCCTCTTCTCCCCGTTACTACCATATCGTTGTTATTCCCCTTCCACATCTTAGGTACTAATGACAGGCGGTGCCTTATTTATCAACTTGTTCATGAAAGCTCTGCTACACAGGGTTGAGAATTCTTATAGTGGAGTTTCTGGAGGAAAGATTCTATTTTTCCATGCTCTGAAATCATATAAAAATCCTTTCCTATATTTATGCTAAGTTTTACTGTCAATAAGATGCGGTCCTCAATTCAAGTGTTAGAATATCCTCCTTTTGACTTTTTCTTTGACTGTCAGATATAACTTGGATAGTAAATTTTTACTTTCTACTTTTGCTTTACAGTTGATTGAGAAATTGCAGTTAATTTTGTTGGAAACTCCACCATATGATTTGCAAGCTAAAAATGTAACACAGTACCAAGGATCAATCCTGGAGCTGCAGGAGCTTCTTCATCTGAAGTTTGACACAGCCACTGAAACACTGCTCAGGGTAAGTGCGATATTTTGCTTATGTGTTATTATCAGGTGTTATAAGAGTTAAAATTTTAGGCTTTATAATAAAAATGATCTAGTATTTATTTTTTTTTCAAAAATTAAAAGGTTATACAAAAGTCAGTGGAATAATTTAAGGCATATCTATTTATCCACATATAACACCTGTAAATATTTTTATGTTTAAAGAAATGAAATATCCAGGTAGCTAAAGTCGAGGTTTTTTATTATGCTTGCTAAGGTTTGCTAGGGTCACTATAAAAGTAACATCACAAAACATTACCTATTAGATATTTGTTCTAGATAAATCCATTGATACAACATTATAATTATTGGTAGTCACTCTATTTTTCCCAAATAGCTTAACACTAATGATAATATACAAATAACCAGAAAATCATTATTATACCTAAGAAAATTAATGAAAAATCCATAATACATTCTTATATCTAATCCACATTTAAATTTTCCCTCATATACCATGAATATCTTTTATAGCTCCTTTTCTATATCTTTTTGTTTTATTTTATTTTAAATCAGAAAACTACAATCACACATTGCTTCTGTTTTGTCTCTTGGTTTCTTTTATTCTAGAATACAGTCCTAGTCTTGTTATAACCTGATAGAACATGTTCTAATTCCAAAAACAAAACAAAACAAAACAAACAAAAAAACAACTGCAAAGAAGGCTTAAATTTCAGAGTTTATTGTCAGCAGAAGTTCATATTACATTTTTGCACCTTTTTAAAAAAATTTATGTGGGTAGTCCCCTGGCTGGGAATCAAACCCAGGCCGTAGCGGTGATTAGCACCGAAGCCTAAGCCACTACGCCACCAGGGAACTCCTGCAACTATTTTTTTTTCTTTTTTTCTTTTTCTCTCTTTTTCTCTCTTTTCTTTTTTATTCTCTCTTTTTTTTAACTATTTTATTTATATTGTAAGAAAAAGCAAGTAAGGAAATGTATTACAAATGTGTTACAATAATTGATCGAGATTTTTATTTTAAGAGGAAAAAGGTGCAATATATGAAATAAAAAAATGATAAAACATACTATGATATTATATTTGAAATGAAAATATCAGTATGAACTGTACTTCTTTTTATTTCATTAACAAGGAGCCAGGTGTAACTGGGGTAAATGGCTGATTTCCGGTCACAGAGAAGGGAAGTGAAAGATGGGGTTGAGCTATCTCATGCTAAAGAGCAAATAAGTACCCAGAGTCTAATAGAGTCATGTTCAAAGGGACAGGACTAGTGTCCAAAGGGACAGGACTAGCTCCGAGAGTCTCCCGCGAGTCAGATTTGGGACAACATGTATATTAGAAAGAATAATGACTATAATTTATTAAAACACTTTGAATAAATACAAATCCACAAGTCTATAGCTATGCTCCAAAAGGGAAGGAGGAAAGAGGGCTGGTGGGTGCAGGACGATAGTTTTTTGCAGAAGAATGCTATCTGATAAATGAAGGAGTGGCCAGTTAGAAGAATCATCATTTTTAAATTCCTAATGTAATTGATAAGGGCCATCAATGGCTACCTGAATAATTAGGTGAAAAGATGAGTTGTTGAGGAACACATTATTTTTAAAGTGCCAGCGTATTAGACCAAATGTACTTTGCAATAGGGAGATGTGGGAAGTCACCACCTTAACCAAGAGAGCAAACCCACGTAGTCAATAGTGGATGTAATACGCCTCCTGATAGGGTGTAGTATGAACAGAGCAAAACCTATGATACTTTCTTGCTAAAAAATGACTTCTCTCTCAATTTAATTAAGTCCACCTAGACCTAACTTCCACGTAGAAAAGGTAAGGAAATAGAGGAGAAAATTAAACAATACCATGAGGAAACACTTAGGTAAATCCACAATGGAACAGTTAAACAAGGCAAATGTCCTGGACACGTCAAACGTTAATTTCAGAGAAAAATAAAAAGTTGGAGGATCACTTTTAAAAAAAATAAGAATAAATTCAGTCCTCAGTACTTTTAGGATTTTACATTGTAGCAACCAAATACATATTGACTTATTTAAGCCCTTTTAAGAGAGCTAATTTCTTGAGCAATAGGCATCAAACTATGTTAGTCTTAATTTAAAAATTCTTAAGAATATCCTTAAATTGAATGTTTAAAGTTGAAAATCAAGCACTGAACTAATAAAATACACAACTCATCTGGATTTCATAAACTGGATATTTTGTTTTCTTATCTTGATATGTTCAGAAATAGGGTAATTTTTGCAATAGCATAATCTACATTTTAGTAAGGTACATATAAAGAAGTATTTGTAAAATGCTTAGTTAAAATGAAAAATCATGATAATGTTAAAATTGAAAAAGGTAACTGGGAGTAATCTACATGTGCTACCTGGGCATAGAGAAGCCACTTCAATCCTTTAGACACCTTAAGAGAAACTGAGTGGAAAAGGGGAAGCACATTTAATTAAGTAAATATGTTTGTATTTTGAGAATTTTTAAAGCAATTATTTGTCATTTTGATTGAACCTTATTTTTTACCCAGTAACTCTTTTAAGTAATGAAGGAAATCTAACATCTAAGTGATGAAATAACTTATCTAAGTTGTGTAATTTATGAGGCCTCTAATCTTTTAAAATGTTTTCTTTTTCTGTTTCAGGAAGCTAGTACTTTAGCAGATCTGGACAGTGGAAATATGGAAAGAGTCATTCAAGATGAAAATGTTACTCTATATCTGTGGGCAAACCTCAAGAAGAATCCAAGGTACTCCCAGGGGTGCTACTATGGGTTGAGAGACATTAGAGTCACACCATGATGACCAGGCAGATGCCTGTTGAATAGTAGCGTAGCATGTTTGAAAAAAAATCCATGGGAAGAAGTTAGACAAATGGGGTTTGACTCACAGACTTACTAAAACCTTAGGCAAGTAACTTAGCCTTGTAACTTAGCAAGTAACTTATACTTAGCTTCAGTATATCAACAGTAAAATGATTATATTACTTACTAGGTTTGGGTTGAGGATAAAATATTAATGCATGTAAAGATTATAGCATATTGTTTAGTACTAATATGTGCTGAACCATATCAGGTCTTTCCCCTTCTCTTCACTGACTTAAACTCCCTCCCCCACCCCTCAAAAAAAGTAGCAGTGGTGGGTGCTTTCTACAGGGTAGTCTGAAACTTAAAAAAAAAGTTGTCATTGTGAAAGACAATTATTAAAAATAATACTTTCCAAAAATAATACCTTTGTATTTTTTATTTTTTAGAAATTTAAGTGGTTTCCCCAATTATTTTCAACAACATAACCACTTTCTGAGGAATGATATGGTAATGATAAATTCATGATCACTTGATTACTTCTTAATTGTAAACATTTCAAATGAATTGATTTAGTATGGTAGTGAGTTTTAGAAGAAAAATCACCAAACTTAAAGTTAGGCGGCCTACACTCTGGTCCCAGCTTGGAAAAGATGAGTCATGTGACAATGGAAGAAATTGGACTTTATTTTTTGATATTTAGTGAAAGGAATGAACAAAGTATTTTCCACAGTTCATTTGCTACAAAATACTCTGTTTAAATCTAAATCAGAGACAATATATTAATGAAGGGAGTGAATCTGTATAATTTTAAAAGAATAAAAGTAAAATGAATAGCCCTGTATTAACTACCCACATCTAAGAAGAGAGTTTTCTTTTATTAAAATAACAAGTAGTGGAGGCACAATACATTCTATTATATTTTGATGTTGATGGTGAGGAGGTGTTGTAGGGATGATCCTGCTGAATTTGAAGTACCTATGAAATATGAAACTGCAGCTGTCTGAAGGCCCTGAGAGAAATCTAAGTTGGAGGTATATTTTTGGACGTCATTAGCACGTAGATCAGTAGTTCTTAACTTTCTGGAAGTCATAGACTGTTAGAAACTTTACATTTTTATATGCTCACACATATGTAAGGGCATTTTGGGACCTTTTAAAATTCAGTCATGCTGCCTTGTCCCCCTGCCCAGCCCCAGGAAACATAGAATTCATGTTAAAAACTCCCGACAATATAAATAATAATTGAAGCCATAGAAACAATAATATCCAAGGAGAGTATGTAGGAGAAGAAAAAGGTCTAGGATGGACAGCTGAGTGATATCAACATTTAAGGGATGATTAGGAGGAGGCCATCCAGAGGAAGCAGAGAAGGAGCTGCCGGAGATGGAAAGACTACTGGGTCATGGATCCCAAGTGTGTTTTGAGAAGGATACTATTAGCAACTGGGTCCAAATCCTGCAAAGAAAGCAAGTAAGGGTCGGGATTCAAAACCGGCGGAGTTAAAGTGGAGAATACTGCTTGGGTATAAATTCACAACAGACCTGGAGTTTCCTCAGGCCTCATTCTTTTTGTTCAAATCAATTATTAACAGGTATAGAAGTGTCAGATTCTCTGGAACACAAATTGGATTTGAAATCCCAAGGATATTAGCAACAAGTGGCATTGCTCTACGACTCCTGCACACTCACTATGATCATGTCACGCCGCTGCGCCTGGTTCCAACGTTACTACCAGAACACACTTCCACAGTAACCAGCTTTGTCAAAAGTGACGTTAAGAATGTAGAAGCAGCAATCAGCAAAGACTTTCCAGAAGAGTATAAACAACGAAAAAATGAGTCCAACTCAGTTCATGAGGAAGAAATAAAAGTTGAAGAACAAGTTGATAATGAAAGACAAATGGTAGGATGCATTTAAATGTATACATTTCTTTCTTCATTTGACATTGTTACTAGATTCTCTTGCAGCGTTCTCAAGGTTCTTTCCTAAACAACTAGAACTTGTCTGAAAGTCACTTTCCTTGCCAGTGGCCTAGTTTTGAAAGGGTATTTTTTTTTCTTGCTTTCCATTAACAGTCACTATCCATAGCCGAGTCTGCTGCTTCAACGAAGTTCACCATAGACGTTGAACGTTTTTGTTTTAGGGATACTCCTGAAAATCTCTGAGGCAATTTCATTTTTGTGTATTTATTACATTTCAAACTCACTTACGGGAGTTTTCCATTAAATGGAAACTTGCAGTAAATACTTTTACAAACTGAGGGATTATTTTACATTACCCTGTTACTTATGAATAGAAACCTCACTAACCATCAGAGCTAGGCCATCAAGGAAGGGGCTTCCCTTGGGCAGCAGCCACAAAACCTGGGGCACCAGATGTAAAAACCTGGGTACCAGAAACGTGTACAGGCTCCCCCCATATGGGTGCTCTAGAGTGCATCAGAAGTACAGTGCAAAGACAGTGCCCACCTTCTGATATCTTTGGGGAGATTACTATCAGCCCTTAGATGTGTAGGAGGGCTGTCTGGAAAAAACCCAGCCATAAATGCTCAATTTTTCATATTACATGGCTCATATTTAATTAGAAGCCTGCCTCTCAGGCCACAGCTATGAAGATATACTAATAGGCCTCTTGTACAGAGAGAGCAGCTCTTGGGTCTGTTTCCTCTCTGCTGTGCCCTGGGGGCGGGGGGGGGGGGGCGTAGCTAGTTAAATACTCTCTTACTGTTTGTTACAGTCCTGTGGCATCTGTGATTGTGAGTCCTACCACCCACCAGAATGAAGCAATTTAGAGATGTCCCCTGGGTGGCAGCCACAAAAATTGGGGTACAAGACAAGGGTATAAGCTCCCTTCTGTTAGATACCAGTGACCTGGAGCAAGACAGGGAGAGCACAAAGATGGTACCTACTGGCCTCTTTTTGTAGAGTAATTAGTTCAGTAGGACCCTAGATGTATGTTAAATTAGATGCCTGCCTCTAAGGTCTGTGCTTTAAGATAAACAAATAAACCTCTTTCACAAAAAGCCTGGGTGCTTTTCAGTTGGCTGCCTCTATGCTGGGCCTTGGGGTGGGTGAATCCATGCATTCAGCCCTTTAAGAACTTGTTTATTACACAGATGCAAGCCCATTGTCTTTCAAAGCTAGATATTTTGGGGGCTCATTTCTCTGGTGCAGGTCTTAAAAGTTGGGGTGCAAGATGTGGGATTAAACCCTTCATTCCTCAGAGAGAAGCTAGTATTTGTGAGTTCCCTCCTTATTGTGGGTCCCTGTGTGGGGGTGGGGTTTATGGTGAGATTGTGTCTCAGCTTTGTGGTTTTTTTTTTTTAATTCATTTTTATTGTTAGACTTTTTGGGGTGACATCTGTTAGCAAGGATTACATAGGTTTCAGGCATACAACTCTATAGTGCATTGTCAGCTTGTTGTATACTAAGTTCACCACCTCCTACCTGCTTTGATGTGGGCTTTTTCCTCATTCACCTGATATGTAAGAGTCACTCAGCTGGTGTTTTGTTTTGTTTTGTTTTTCCAGAGGAAATAGTTGCATATGTAGCTGTATATATATATAGTGTGTCTATGGGAGCTAGTGGATTCAGGATTATTGAACTGGAACCTATGTATTTTTATATAGGAAAGATATATCTAGGATGTGTTAAGATATTAGTTCTAAGTTATGAAACTATTTGCAATAGATTCTGTTTTTGTGAGGGGGAAAATACTTATTTGTGAATGCATAGAAAAAGCGTGGAGGCCTAGTCATCGAACAGTGACTATCTTGGTGGGGGTGGGGGGAGGGAGTGAGAGAAAGGTAGCATGGTGGTATAGCATCAGTGATATTTTTATTCTCTCTACACTTCTGCATTATTTGAATTTTCAGTAAATAAGTTCTGAACACACATTACTTTCCTAGTAGAAAAGAAAACAGTGTATTTCTCTTGGTTTTAAAGGGGAAAAGTTCATGATAGGCCTCTATGACACGCCACTTGCTCTTCTGTCATTGTCAAATTCCCTTCCTCCCATCATCCTCACCCACTCTTAACTTCTGCCTGTGTTTCAAGACTTAAATTTTACATCCACAAAGCTCTTCCCTTATCTTCAGACTAAATTAGATGTCTCTCTACTATGCTTTTCTCATTCTGTTTAATTATTAGAATTCTTCCCTTAAACACTAAATGATGACCTTAAGGACAGGAATATCTCGATAGACTTCATATTTATAGTAAGCACAGGGCCTGGGATGAGAGGGGCTCAATAAATGTTTAATCGAATGGATAAAGGAACAAGTGAAGGAAAGGATGGTTAAGTGAGTAAAACTAAGCCATGACTTGAGTCTGATTTGTTGTGAGTAACTTACGTAAGAACAGTCAAGCATATCAAGGAATTCAGTCACGACACACATTAAAGTTGTGCTGTGTTTTGGAGACACTTAAGACCCTTTCCATTATAGTCGGGTGTCCTGAGAATCATTTCTCCTATGCTTAGGGAATCTGCAAGCTTGTCATCAGGGATTCGGGGGGCCCTCTCCCTAGTCCCTGGAGTGATCTGTCCTAGTGCAAGTGGTGATAGGAAGGCTTCACTCCCAGCACCACCATGGCCTCAGGGTAAGTGTGCTCCTTGCACTCCAGTTGGAACTCGGAATTTGAAGCAGTATTTGTGGATGGATTTACATTTGTATTCCTTTATAATCACAGTAATAAGGGAACTATCATAACCATAAATATAATACTTAATACTATTTTCTTTGTATGGCAGACTGTATTCTAAATTTTAAAAACTGGCATAGAAATTCATGAAAATCAAATTGTGTGTGTGTACACGTGTTTGAGTGTATGTGTAAGTTAGAGACTACTGTAAGATCAGCAGGCAAATGATGTTTTGATTTTAGAGAAAGAGGTTTCTCTATTTTTACAATTAATATTTTTTAGGGTAAACTGCTTACCTTCATAATTTTAGGTAGGCATATTTTACTATATTTCTCATATTTTTAAATGAATTTGGAAGCTGATTACAATTATTAATATAATAATGTAGGAATTTATGGCCCAAAATACCCAGGTTTTACTTTATATGTGATACGATCCCAAATAACAAGTATCTAGTACTTTGTTAGTTTAAAAATTAAATCACCTAGATTTAGAAGATGGTGCTAATTATCTTTCCTTTTTCATGGTTCTATTAAGAACTTTGCCACTAGAGGGCTCTTAATACCATATTTTAGTTCATTTAAATGTATAATAATAATAATACAGTAATATTGTAGGTATTGAGTAATACTGTCTTCTCAATTAATATATTTTACAAAATTTTTAGAAAAGCATAATTTAAATGTAGCACATTTATTAGAAGTGTTTTTTTTTTTTAACTATAATCAACTTCAGAAATACTTTAGTAATTAAAGGGGCATTGGATGGCTGTATATGGGCCTTTGAACTTTTAAAATTTCAAGTTAAAAATAGTCTTTGTCTTTAAGATACTCTTAAATAGATACAAGATTTAGCACAAATATGAATATATATGATTTATATATTTAACATAAATATGAATACATATATGTAACATGAGTATATATATGTAAAACAATTACTAAGTACCTTCTATAAGGAATTCAACAGGATCATGGTTTTTAATGAGGTGACAATCTTGTGGAGGAGAAGAGTACCAGTTACCATACATTCTAATTTGTGCAAGGAGAGAGATTATGTGTGGGAGGTAAGAGAAAGAACAAAATCCAAACAAGAAACAGAGTGAACAGATTGGAAATCTTCTCTGGTGCAGTAACATTTGAGCTAAATCTTTTGGTAGGCGTGGAGGAGTTTCGATGTGAAGGAAAGGAAAGGATTCTGGTCAGAGGGAAAAGTACAGAGTATTTGGATATTTGGGGACTTCTTGGCATCATCATGGATACATTAAAAATCCATGAGAGTAGCCCATGTTTAAAACCTGCTATTAACATTCAGCAGCCTTCAACTTCCCACAAATTTACTTGAGCAATCCATTTCCATGGCCATACTCTGGACCTCGTTCTTGTTTCTTTACTTGTTCAGCAAGTATTTTTTTTGAGTACCTAATGGATATACGAGTGTTGTCTGGAAAAAATCCAGCCGTAAATGCCTCTATTTTTCCTATTACATGGGTGGATGCTTTCCGGACAGCCCTTGTAAGCAGGCACTGTTCTGGCCCTCAGGGCAGAGTGGTGAACAGACAAATGAGATTCCCGCTCTTGTGATTTACGTACCAGTCAGGAGAAACCAACAATAAATAAGAAAACCTCAAAGATAGCAGATACTCATAAATGTCATACACTGAGTTAAAAAGGATTATATAAGCAAGAGGGAGTGATGGGTGGTGACTAGATTGGGTAGTTAGGTGGGACTTGTATGAGTTATTATTTAAGCTGAGACCCGAATGACCAGGAGGAATCAGCTATGTGATGATTAGGGTAAAAATATTGTATTCGGAGGGTCCAATTACTGCAAAGGTCATAAGACAGAAATGAGGACCAGGAAGAAGGCCAGTGGACTGCTATATGGTGGGCAAGAAGGGAAGTGGTATGTGATGATGTCAGGGGGGAAAGCAGTCACCAGATGAAACAGGGCTTGGCAGGCCAGAGTCGCAAGTTACGGTGTTATTATAAATGCAATGGGAAGCCATTAGAGGGTTGTATATAGAAGAGTGCATGATCTGATATATGGCTTTGAAAGGTTATTCTGGCTCCTATGCAGAGAACGAATTGTGAGGGACCACAGTAGAAGAATAGCATCCAGTTAAATAGTACTGGGGAGGCATGAGAGGTCAAGGTGGCTTGGACAAAAGTGGTACAGTAGACTCTCCCTTAACTGGAACTCAAGCAACCAGCACTCTCAAGCAACGGGCAAAAAATTCAAAGAAATAATAAAATTTATCTAGCATGGGTGCCAGTTAACCGAAAGTCTACTGTAGTAAAGACATGGAAAGGTGGATATGTTTGGGATATGTTTCGGAGATAAATCCTGTTGAGTGTGTATTTTGGGAAACAAAGTAGATGGTGGTCCAATTACTGAGACTGACAGGAATGAGCTGAATTGGTCGAGAATGACAGTGAAACAAAGTTTTGTTTTGGGCACGGTACGTTTGGGGCACACCAATGGAAATGTCAAGTAAGCAATGTGAACCTATAGTTCTGAGGGAAGTCAGACACAGCTAGCATGTTCGTGTGCAGATTGTGCACTTCTAGAATTGAGCAGTGCAGTGTGTGTGTGGCCTAAAGAGCATCGTTAGCATAGATGTGGGAACCACCGAGCTATGGATGGTATTAATGTCACAGGAATGAATGAGACTTCAGTGAACTCTGAATGATCATTCTTAACTTCTATTCAAAATGAAGCAATGACACTATAGTTTCAAAATTCATATATAAATTCTTATCAAGAGCCAGTTCAAATGATTTATTCTAAAGCTCCAGTTCAATTTAAATTATCTTTTATGAAAAAAATTGGATTTCAGATCAATAAATTTCTTTGTGAAGATCTTCTTTTGATGGACAATAAAATTAAAGACATTTTATCAAATTTATAAAGTATTCAGTGCTGACGTTTTGAGGCTGTGAAATAAGATCGTCTACTTTGTTAATAATCATTCTCCTATGTTCTCTTTAAATACTTTCAGGATTTTTGTGGCTTTTGATTACTTATGTTTTACGTTTAAATCTTTTATCCATCTGGAATTTATTTTAGTGTCAAGTGGGAAGAAAGAATCTAAATTTATTTTATTTCAGATCTTAGCCAACTATCTCAAAACACTTACCATATAAACCTAAGCTTTTTTCCTAGTGATCTGAAATGCCACATGCTAAATTCCCACAGGATCCTGAGATCTGTTTCTGGAATCTCAATTCTGTTCCCAGGGATCTTATCCATGATCCAGGTCATGTATTTATTAAAATTAAAATTGCACATAGATTAAAAGCATTTCCATGTTACAATATCTGTGCATTTATCAAGTTGCAATGAAAAAAACTACTTTGCTAGTGTTCCATGAAGTTAGTCCATATTGTAAGCCAATTTCTGTATCTACTGAGCCATATGCATTGAAAAGTATGCTTTAGCTATCTTCTCTGCTTCATATTCTGTCAACATTTCCAGGCAAATTTAGAAAATGTTATTTTGTATAGATTTATTATAAACCTAAATTATTTATAAAAATTTTAAAAATATGTATTACAAAATACTATTAAAGTTTATCAAGAAGAAAAAATACATAGAAAATAGTCAGTTTTGTAAAACAATTATGGAAAGAGAATTTTTCATTAGCACACATAAAAAAACATGATGATAATAGGGAGAAATAAGTATTTTTTTCTTCAACTTTATTGCCAAAAAACACAAGGAGCTTCATAACATAGAAAACTGTGAAGAATTATATTGTCAACAAATGTGGTTTGGAGTTTTAAGTTTTGTCAGTTCTGACAGTACAGCTGCAATGGCAGGAAAACATTCTAGATTAGTTATCAAGATTAATGAGCTTGCACCACCAGAATGTAAATTGACACATTACTTCCTTCATCAAGAAGTCTAACTTCAAAAAAGTCAATTGAGCTGAAGAGTAACACAGAATAGTAAAAATCTTGAATTATGTAAAGGCAGTGTGTTCAGAACAAGATTATTCTCTCTATTGTATGATAATGTAGAGGCTGATAAAGTCCTGGTGTTGCATGCTGAACTACTGTGGTTACCAAGGGGAGAGTTCTGTTGAGGAAGTCTCTGTTCCTAGTCTTCCTGCAAGGAGTTAAGAAACCAGTTTGGTCCAAACGCTCAAGATTTCTCAACCCTTTGAAGATGTGAATTGGAACGCCCGACTTACTTATTGGTCTGGTATCTGTGGTATTTTTAATGATCATAACCCCTGGAAGAAGGAAATGCAACTGGTATGTAATACTAAAGGCCACCTAGATGTCCCACTGGCACCTCCAATTCAACATACTTACAATCGAATTCACTACTTTCCCCCTAACCCTGTCTGTCCTTCCTCCTTTTCTTTTCTTGATAACTGTACCACCATTCCCTTAATAGCTAATCCAGACACCTGAAAATCAGCATTTGCCTGTCCCTTGCTTTACATCTACAGTCAATTGCCATCCAAGTTACATTAATTTTACTTATCAACTCTCACATATACTTCTAATGGCCCCATCTGCGTGTGCCTTGAGTTGGGCCCTGATCCTCTTATCTTGGACTTCTTTCTCTCCACTTATCCATCCATTCATCAACTGGTCACCAGAATATGCTTTCCAAATGCAAATTTCTTCATGTTACTGTTCTAGTCAGAGCCTTTTGGGGGCTCTCCTTGACTCATAGGAGAAATTCTAGTCTTTAGAGTGGCTCCCGAAACTCTCCACAACATGATTCCTGTTTCTCTGTAGCTTCAGATCTTTACACCCTTGCCTCATGCCTTATTCTAACTACACCTGACTGCTTTTGGGTGCTTGGGGCCCTGTTTTGTTCCATGCCTTTCTGCCTTCACTCACACTTGTAATTCCCTCCTACCATTTTGGGGGAAGACCTAATTATCTTTCAAGATTTAGTTCAAACTTTATCACTTTTGGGCTGCATTTCCTATCTTCACCCACCCACAGAATTGACTGTTCTTCCTTTGTATTCCTACTGTGGAGCACCTTTTTACTACAGCACCCACAAAACTGTGTTATACTTGTTTGTTCACCCGCTTCCCTAATAGACTAGAAGCGCCTTAAGTCAGGACCTTGTGTTTTTCTTTTTTCCTCTTATTCCTAGTGACTGAGCAATGCCTGCACGATTTAGGCACTCCGTAAAAATTCGTTGAATGGGTGAGTTAATAAGTGACACATTTCAGAAGTGCAATGGAAAGGGTTGGCAGGGAATCCAGTAGTGTTAAAACTGGTCCAAATGAAGGCATAGAGCAATACAGTGATAAGAGTAAGGGAAAGGATCATTTACTAAGGGACTTGGCTTTGCTTGGTGCTTGAAGCTGGTGGGATTAACTGGCTTTAAGCTTCTGACTAGAATTCTGGTAAAAGGTTACTCTATTGCCATAGAAAGTACAGGTGGTCTTTGAGGTCCAATGAAGTGTGCTTGATATCCAGTTTGCAAACATTAGCACACATACACTGAATTTTTATAATAATGCATTAATCTAGTGCTGTGCAGTATACAAAATTCAAAGCTTGTTCAGTGGTTTTGCATGCAGCTCAACACAAGTTTGTAAATTTTCTTAAAACATGAGATTTTTTTGTGACTTTTTTTTTTTTTTTTTTTTTAGCTCATCAGCTATCATTAGTGTTAGTGTATTTTATGTGTGGCTCAAGACAATTCTTCTTCCAGGGTGGCCCAGGGAAGCCACAAGATTGGACACCGCTGTTCTATTGTTTAACCCTTAGAACAATTATCTTCCTAAACTTTGGTTTCCTTTTTTGTAAAATAAAGATAATACCTATCTCTTCAGATTTTTTGTGAGATATATCATATCTCTGGCACACAGCTGAGTACCAACTATGTTGTTAGATCAGAATTTAAGGCCCATAATGGTTAAAACACTTGCTCAAGGTCACAAAGGTAACTTAGTGGCAGATTTAGATATAAACTCTAGATCTTATTGCCGTCCCCTTCTCATGTTCTTTTTATTACACGACAGAGTAATGAGATATCTCCTATTTACTTGGTGCACAGCATCTTTATTTTCCTTGAAAGACTTACCCAAAAGCAGGCTTTGGAATTACTCAATCGGAGAGCTGATTGCCAAAATCAAGCAAACTCTAAAACTTGGCTAAAACAAAAATGCAAATATAAACAATATTTTTATAGCTTGCATTGCTTCCTAGTCTCTCTATTTTACACTTGAGGGTTTTGAGCAGAGACTCTGAGCAGGCTAGTTCCTGCATCTGTGACGTTCTGTGGAGATATACTGTCATATTAATTGATTTTTAAAATATGGTTTTTAAGTCCAGTTTTATGCCAGAGCAGGCACTAGAATTAAGGTTAACGGGCATCTGAACTGTGAACTGGAACAGGAGGAGGATGAATTTGGACTGAAACAACACTGACAGTCACACCCATCTGTCCTTGTGTTTTCTGTAGAGTTCTGTCCAGGAAAAATGTGAAGCCACAAAACATGAACTGGAGATGAGATTGTTAAATGAAACAGTTTCAGCAGGTACTCTTCTAACTTACATTTTTAGAATTTAACTTTATTGGGATTTTCTGGTTACAAAAAAATTCAAAGTTCATTTTGTAAAAATTCATATGTTGCAGAACTATATTTAAAGTGAATATTCTTCATAATCTCTTTTCTAACTATTGTTAACAAATTTATTTATACTTTCTCTCTTTCTCTCTCTTGATTTGTAATAAAATCACGGGATCATCTCACAAATATTTTTGTTGAAAATTACTTTTTTTCACCTTTATTTCATTTGTTATTCTACATAACATATTCTGCATCCATCCTTCCGTACATACATACTCGTATAAAACACAGTCATATTCTACTTAAAATGAATAATCGTCAACACACGATTCTAAGAACACATTGGTAACCGTACCGTTTTTTAGTAACTATGTAATGCCATCTAATAATGGAACATTATTTAAACCGTGGCAATAAACATTCATAAGTGCACATATACAATCAGAAATTTCTGAACACTTTTGTATTTAATCTTATCCTGGCAAATAGCAATTGGATATAGTTTTAAAATTTCATAATGGTAGTGATGCTTAATTTGCACATCTTTTAGTTTGAGATTTATGGACATCTTTTCATTAACTTTATCATTATGCAGCTTTACCAATGACTTCTAAGGAATCTATTTTCTCTATATATGTTTAGCATTTTTTCACAACAGACTTCTTATTTACTTTTTCAACACACTTTTGTTTCTGCAGTCAACTAGGTTTACATTTATCATTATAATTGTATGACCCTTATGAGGTCGTTTTCCTGTTAGAAATTTCACACTATGGTCAATTCATGAAGCTTTGTCAATAATAGCAGTTTTCTACATGATGATAATATACATCATAAATGTCTAAATTTCTAAATTTGAGCACAGTAATCTTTCTTACTTTCTTTTCAGGTAAACGGATTATTTAGATACATTTGAGAATTAAACTGCATTTTATTGAATGTACACAGGGGAAAAAAGAGAAATTGCTTAAATGGAATTTTCTTTGGATATTTCCACTAATTTTTAGGGCCTGATCTCCGTGGGTCAAATTCAGTGCCATCTCAGTGTGCTTCCTTTTATGAGAGAGGACGATGGTAATGATAAATGATAAGGCTGACAGTTCCTGAGTTTTTGCCACGTCTGGTACCAGTTCTGAGCTCTTCATATGTATGACTCACAACTCCCCCACATAGCATGAGATCAATACTACAATTCTATCCATTTTGTAGAGGAAGGAACAGAAAAGAGAGATGTTAATTAGCATATCTTGTCATACAGCTAGTAAAGCTTTAAGTGGTCTGATTTCTCTTACCCATTCTACTGCATTGCAAGGATTTTGGTGAATGGTGGGAATTATCCCAGTGATACCTGACTTCAGCTATTTCCCTGATTGTGCATTGAGATTTATGGAATCATAGAACTTCCCTATAAAATTTCTGAACACAAGTGATTATCCAATCCAGTTTCTTCACTTTCAAGT
This sequence comes from Lyroderma lyra, assembly GCA_004026885.1. Lineage (NCBI taxonomy): Eukaryota > Metazoa > Chordata > Mammalia > Chiroptera > Megadermatidae > Lyroderma > Lyroderma lyra. Next base: position 350,353 of record PVJL010000086.1, on the reverse strand, counting down.
CTCCATCCCTGTTTTTCTATGAGCTGGGACCATTTTTATTGAAAAAAATAATTAGCTTTACTTTTATATGTGGACAATTTTTTTTTTACCACTTCTCTCTGATATTTGGCCTCATGATGTCTAATTTTCAGAAAGTAATTTGGCAGCTATCAAATTTTGTGTTAAACCATTTTTTTTATCTTTTAAAATTAAGGGTAGGAGAGTATGCGCCACCCCAACATGTGCCACTTTGGGATAATGATTATTTTGAGCTGAAAGCAATTGAAAAGATACAGATGCAAGAAAAGCTCCTACCCTCCTCCCATTTGCCTAAAAGCAGGACATCAGTTTGCAAAGCTGTCCCTCCTTGCCTCTCTACGTGGAAGAACAAAGTGCAATTCCCCAAAGCAGCTTTGGACTCATGGGCCTGGGGAGGGCACCAGAGGAATCTACACAATGAACTTTACTAACCAGCCCTTATCTTCTCCCTCCAAAGGCTAAAACTGCTTTCCTTCGTCCTGTCATTTCTCCACAAATTTATTGTTCTTTGTTGAAGAGCAATAAGCTGCAATTCTGAGCCAGCTTGTTGAATTACTCATTTTCCCTGGGGATCTCCCCTGTATACATGAGGCATGCATACTAATAAACTTCTGTTGTTCTCTTGTTAATCTTTTATTACAGGGGTCCCAGCCAAGAACTCAGAAGGGTAGAGGGTAAATTATTTTTTTGCCCCTACAATAAAATATATTTTTTAAGTTTTTAATAATATCTGCTTATTGTATACAAATTCTTAAAATGCAAGTATACAAAATGTAAATGGAAGCCTCCTGTAGCATGCCTGTTATTACCCCAAAAGTTAGCTTTGTGAATAGTTTTGAATTAACCACTTTTTTGAAAAGTTTTAGTAGCTTTAAATAAAAACTTCCTTTAACAGTATTAGAATTTTTTTCATTTCCCTAATACAAAATGTTATGATCTATTTAATAACTGAATTAATCTGATTCATTTTAGCACAGCTGTTGCTGATAGGGAATGCTCCTGAAAAGCTGTATATGTTTGAAGACAATGAGGTTGATATCTACCAGTTCACAACTCTGGGTGGAGTGTATCACCTGGATATTTTGGAACTTCCCCCACAGTGCAAACCAATAAAGGGATGGATGATTATGGAAGTAGGTTGATTCTTAAATCAAAATTTATGACTAAATTAATTTCTCATACTTTTACTTGATATCAGATGCTCTAACATCTAATGAACTTTATTAAGCAAGCACAAAGGAAACACGTAATCTTAAATTACCTTGAATTTATAAAATTTGAATCAGTACTAAAGGTAAGGAATCTCAAATAATATGGACTTTAAAACTAGAATTCATGCCTATTAACTTAATTGTATACCTATTATCACTATGTTTAAATTGGCCTTAATAAAGAAAGATAGTCTGTTTCAGAGGCTGGAAAAATTGCTTTTCCAAGGACCATAACTTGTGGACTCTGGTCTAGATTAGCGGTTCTCAGCATGTGGTCTCTCAACCAGAAGCATCAGCATCGTCTGGTATCATCTGGGAATTAGCTAGAAATGCACGTTCATGGGCCCCACCTCAGTCATACTGAATCAGAAATAATGGCGGTGTGAGGCTCAGCAGTCTGTAACACCAGAAAGTTTGACAACCACTGGTGTGAATCTTTGCTACACAAAATGGGGCCCTTGAATCAGCAACATCAGTGTCACCTGGCACTTGTTATAAATGCGTCATCTGGAGCTTCACCTCGGAGCTACCGAATCTGCATTTTAACAAGGCCCTCTTGTGATTCATACGCACAGTTAAAGTTCGAGAAGCAGTTACAGCTGATGCCAATGCTACTGATGCTCAGACCACACTTCAAATAGTAAGGGTACTGATGATAGCAGCTGTTAGAGCATCCCTTAAGGAGTTTCTCATTCCTGTCTTAATAACTAGTAACACAGGCACTAGTATTGACTTGATGGTGGTTTGTGTCCCAGATATACCCAATTATGTTGTCACAGCCCCTTCCTCTTTCCTTCCTTGCTCTCTCCCCCTCTCCCCCTCACTTCCTCTTCTCTCTCTGCTCTAACACACCATGTACATGCTGGGCACCTCTCACCCACAATCCCACCCATTTGAGACCTTGGTGCGTTCTTGTATTATTAGAGCAATATTTCAATTTTTATTTTTCCATTATCACCTCTCTGAGGAGCTTTTGTAAACATTTTTTTTCTCCAACTCCCTCCCCATGAAATTTGAATCCCACAGATATGTATCTGTGCATGTGCTGCACGTACATCTGTGCTTTATACACTAAGTATGATTTTTTTTCACTCCCCCAACTAATTTTCACCCTATTGGGGATTACATTGCCATTCCTTTCCCCTTCTCCCCACAAATGAACATGCATTTATTAGAGCAAGCTGGGGAGGATAATCTGGTCTATAGTCACTTTGAAGAATCTATTTGAATCAACCTTCCCTACCTGGGAGATTTAAAGGACAGTGTGGAGTCCAAGAAAGACATTCCTTTGGAAAAGGTAGGCCTTGAGAACTCCATTATCTATAGGAAGGTCCCAGGCTCAGATGAGATTTTCAGGGATTGATCCAAAGATCTGTTGTTTTTGAATTTTGTGAGAATGTCCTGATACCAACACTCCCTACTCTGCAGTTGAGCCCAGAGTATCGTCCTTCGCACCTGTTTTTCCCTCCTGCAACCAAGAGGCCTACCTCCTTTCCAAGTACTGCACTTGTTCATGTACAAGACAATACCTTTGTCTAAAATTGTTAGACCAAAGATTGGGGTGGCCTTATACACAGGAGTAACCAGTTGATATTGATTTCTTAATGTTGGGTTGGAAAAGTAGGAGTCGTCTTATACATGGGGGTGTCTTATGCACAGAAAAGTACGGTATCTTTTTCAAACTCTCCCTGCTCTAGAATTTTTCCCCATCCAGTTTCCCCCTCTGTTTTGTAACATTTTTAATCTCCCACCCTTCCCTAGACCCTCCTCTCTTGCAATCAGAAGATGGATAAATCTCCCTTATCTCAGAGAAATGTTGATTTACTTTCCTTTTTTTTTTCTGCCAGAATTATCATCATTGACATATAACCTTGTGTAAATTTAAGGTGTAGTATGTGATGATTTTTACTTTCATCCATTCATTTCTCTACTTCTCAAAAGGTTGCTTATACTTCTTGCTCTATTCACCTGCATGCTCTAACCCCAAGGTATTGGAACGTGGGATTTGGGATCCTATGGCTGTTTTTGAGTTCTGATGCCTCTTTGAAGTCATTCTGTAAGTTTTGACAAATTACTTGATTTATCTAAGTCCCGGTTATCATCTCTGTTAAAAATATGCCTTGTAGGTTTCCATAGAAGAATAAAATGATGAGTAAGCCCCAGCATAGAACATGGTACACAGGAGAGTTCTGAAGTTACATTCACATTTAGAGATTTTTTTCCCCTCAATCATTATCTTTTAATTTGTTTGTGACATTTTGTTAGTCTATAGTTAAATTGGACCAAACTGTAGTGGTTATTAAAAATAACTATATAGCTTATTCAGCAATTTTTACATTTTTAATTGTTACCAGTCAGCTTCTAACTTGGTATTGTTTTGGTCATTTTTTTGAAGATACTCAAGGATGGATTACAGAAATATATATATCCTCCAGGAACGAAAGAAGACTTTGAAACAGAAAGTGCTTTCCCACCCATAGAAGTCACGCTTGAGGTTCATAAGAATGTGATCTTTTTTGAGGACCCTATGGTGGCGAGGTGGGATGCTAAAGGTACAGCAATGCTTTAATCAGCTTTGGGAATTATATGATGCAAAAGGTATAATCATACAAATCCTTAAATCGAAACAGAAAATGTAGTGTGTAATCTGAGTTTCTAATCTTACACATTTCTATGCCATTTCCGGAGTCTTTGTTTTATTTGCTCTTGCTGGAAATCAATAGGGATTGGAGTTTAAAAATTTATTGAATTTAACTCTTAGCTCCTAAAGTGTTTATACTTGCCATAATCTCTGAAGAATTACTTTATGGTTATATAATTTTTTAAAGGAAATGAGCAAAAATATCAAGATAGTATCATAAATAAAAGAATGAAAGCCTACTGTCTCCTGAAATGAACAAATAATTCAGATTGGGGTTAAAATTTGATTATTTTAATGTTACTGATTTATAAATTGAAAATCATGTTATAAGCAAATATTGGGGCTGGAAAGTAGGCAATTGGAAAACCTGAGAAGGGGGAAACCTACCTACTGTACCCTTGTATCCCTCTTTACAACTTTTGATTGATAAATCATATGAAATTATTGATTATTCAAAATTTTAAATGTTTCAATAAATCAGAAGTACCAACAGAAATACAAATTAAGGATTCACTGATCATGAACAAATACCTATTTTGCATTGGCTGGCTAAACTTCAAAAGGTCTTGGTCTTGTGAATTAACATATGCCGTTTGGAGGCTCCAAGACGGAAGCTGTACGGCTTTAACGTGAATTACTTTATATCCATCTATTCATTCATGAAAGGATTTGCATATTTAGTGATGGATTGGAAACCATTATGATCACTAAAGCATAGAGCTATTACTTGATCTATTTATTTAGTTATGGGGGCAGAGAATTTAGGAACCTCTCTACCAAGAAGGGTAAATCTTTTATAGTTTAAACTTTTTATGATTACTATAATACTGTACATTTTTGTGTAAACATAACTGTAAGATATTATTCATAATCTATAAATAATTTATTATAAACAGTATATTTCTATCAATACATACATTAAAGTATAAAATACAATGAACAGTAAGGTAATTTCTTCTTTTCATGTTGCATTAGAGGTTTCACTTTTCCTTTCCTTAATGGTAAGGTTCCTAAATATTTATTTATCACATTAAAAATTATTCACCCTTGGGCTTCCCTGGTGGTGTAGTGGCTGGGCTTCAGTGCTCTCAAAACTGCGGCCTGGGTCGATTACCAGGCAGAGAACTACGACCCCCCCCCCAAAAAAAAAAAAATTATTCACACTAAATTAGAATTAGACAAGGTAAGCTATCCAAACAATTCAGGGAAATATAACTTAGTAAAATTTTACTCTAACTGCAGAATTAGATAGCATACAACTATACTATTTTTTAAACCATGGGGAAACTTTTTGCCTGGAATTAACTAGAAATTTGGTGAATCTGTTTATAGACAATACTTAATTTTTAGCCTTTACAAATTAAAATAACTTTGTTAATGTAAAAAAAGAGGAACTATAAATAACTTAGTTTATTAATATAATTGTAGTTTTTACATTAAATTTCAGAGTCAAAAGTAGTCAGTAGTCAGTAGAAACTTGCATGTGAGAAGAGGAGAAAGCTAAGTGGAAGAGAATGACTTGTTCATTCGTTCCACAAATATGCTAAACAGTAAGGAACAGAGATAAATGAGTTCTCTGGGAGTTTCAATGTTGTAGGAGCGGCAGACAGGGAAAAATGTCACAGTACAATGGAAGGTGCTATCATAGATGACAGTGCTGAGGAGCACACAGTGACTGGGTCGGCCTGGAGAGTTCAGGCGGGCTTCTTAGAGCGTGAGCTATGAGCAGGCTCTAAGAGACAGGGAGAACATTCACGCCCAAGTCTGTGTGCACGTGTGCTTTCATTTCTCTTGGGTATATTCCTAGGAGTGGAACTACTAAGTTAAATGGTAAATTTATGTTTAACGTTTTAAGAAACTGCCAAATTGTTTTTCAAAGTAGTTGTACCATGTTACATGCCTGCCAGCAATACATGAGGTTTCCCATTTCTCCACACCCACACCAACGTTGGTTATTGTCTGCCTTTTTGCTTATAGCTGTTTTTCTAGTGGATGTGAAGTGGTATCTTATAGTTTTCAATTGTGTTTCCCTATTAACTGATAATGTTGAGCATCTTTTTCATGTATTTTTTTTCATATGTCTTTGGTGAAATAGTTATTCTAATCTTTTGCCCATTTTTAAATTGGGTTATGTTTTATTATTCAATGGTAAGTGACATAAAAGACCACTGATTATGTGATTATGTGATTACATTTACATGAAAAATCCAGAAAAGGAAAATCATTGAAGAAAAGAAGTATATTAATAGTTGCCTGGAATGGGAATTAACTATAAAGGGATATAAGGGAACTTATCGGGAGAATAATAATGTTCTAAAACTGGACTGTGGGGATGGTTGCACAACTGAGTAAATTTACTAAAAATAATTTAATTACATACTTAAGAGAGGTGAATTTTAAAGTTGTTTAAAAAAATGATGAAGAGAGTTTCTGAAAAATTAAGGAAGAGTACTCTAGGAAGAAAGACCGGCATGTTCAGAGGCACAGAGGTATTTGAGATTATTGGAGAAGCAATAGTAGCTCCCATCCAAGCACTAATGAGGTCCGACGCTGCTTAGCTTCCACGATCAGGCAAGATCGGGCGTGTTCAGGGTGGCATGGCTGTGGACAAGCCAAATACATGGTGATGGAAAGAGAACTCACACTGGGTGGTGAGCTTATAATGCAACAAGTTGATGATGCACTGTAGAATTGTATACCTGGAACCTATGTAACTCTTGCTAACCAATGTTATCCCAAAAAATCTAACAAAAAAAAAGTGTGGCTGAAAACAGGAGTGCCAAGGGATAAAACCAGACATGTGAGTCAGAGCTTCACTCACGAGGTCTTACATACCATGCTGAGGAGTTGGACTTGATCTGTAGACAGAAAAACTCCCAGCAAAGCTGGTGTTTGATGAGGTTCTATTCTAACGTAAAAGATCAGACATACATATTGCAGTTATTTGGGTGGTTTCATCCATCTTATTTTTCTTTAGGAAACAATGAAACTAATGTCACTTTCTTCCCTTATTATAAAGGTAAACTTTGGAAGACTGACGGCATCAGCAATGTATCTTACCAATCAGAAAACAGACTTATAACATTCAGCCTGGAAATTTTTGGCCCTATTACCTTGATTCAAGATACTCATATTAACATGCCATACCAGTCATGGGAACTAAGACCACTTGATGTGAATAAAGTACTTTTGACTGTGACTACAGTATTTACTGAGATTCAAATACAAATTAAGGTAAGTCACTGTTACAGCAAGACATATCCAAGAGGTCAGGATCTTTGATGACTGTTAGAGTGTGTGTCAAAGCAACCAATCACTGGTGATGAGCATATTTTTATAAGTATACTTAACATACACCTTGAGCTATAATTTATAAATTAAATATTAATTGAACAGATAGGGAATAACAGGTAAAAGGTGAGACACAAATCTGTACCCTAAAACTACTAGGGACAGAATGAAGCTACAAGCCTGGTTGTAGTTTGACTTTCAGAGAGTTTTTGACCCACTCCCTAGAGGACTCCTGATCTTTATTCCTCAGCCATTTGAAATCTCCTTTGAGGTTGGTCTCCAGATAAGCATCTATTGCTATCAGTCAGAAATTACATAGCCTGAAATTTAGAGAGACAATAAGTGGATCAATGGTTGCCTGAGTCTGAACGTGAGAATGGGAACTAATTGTGCATTGGCATGCGGGGTCTTAGTGGTGGTGGTAGGAGGTGGGAGATGAAAATGTTCTAAAACTGATTTATGGTGATAGTTGTACCACTCAGTAAAGTTACAAAAAAATCATTGGATTATGCATTTGTAATGGTGAATTCTATGGTATGTAAACTGTCCCTTACTAAAATTGTTTTAAGAAAGAGGTAGCCTGAAATTTTTTATGAATGTGGCAGGAAGACTAGACTATCCTCAACCTTTGCTTTTAAAATCAGGTGAGAGCTGTGAACTCTGAACACCTTCAAATTGCCTGTTTCAACTCTGCAAGCTTAAAAACTGGATAATAAGTTTATGTTAAATTTTATGTGTGTAAAAACCAGTATAATCCTTAAAAGTTGCAACATGATTGCTATCAAATAGCTATTATCATTCCGTATGAACATTTGCAGTATTCTTAGAATAAACTCACAAAATAGGAGGGGACCTGAGACATCCCTTAGTCCAGTCCCATGATTGTTCAGATAAAGCCCCCAAAAGAGTTGATCAACTGCTTAAGGTAACTTGGAGATTTTGTGGTGGAGCTTTTGGATTACTCCTAAAACGTATCTGTCCTGAATTATTTTTAGTATAGAATGACAGAATTTTTAAAAAATGGTCTAAAGAACCTAAGGCTGCAACCAGAATGATAATGAAGTAATCATTTCTTTAACTTATATAATATCTTTTTTCTTATTGAAACCAGGAAGACCTCTGCATGTTAGATTCACTCAAACTAAGTAACAAAAGCCATTCCTCTATTTTGGAAGGAAAATGGATGACTCCTATTTCTTTCATTATTGCTTTGAAAGAAACTGGATTGAATATCTTCCCTACTGAACACTCTCATTTTTATGTTGTTACAAACTATAAGGTGAGAATGAATCCTTTCAAATTTAATGTAATGAACATTTAGAATAATAGCAAGTATTACATTTCATATAAATCTTAAGATATATCATAGGTTTTCTATATTTGCTTCTACAAGATTATAGCTAGAAAGGAAGGGATAAATGCCTAGGCTGACAGATGTCCTGTTTTACGTGGGACAGGAAACAACAGTGCTGCCCCATTTCAAACTATGTATGCTCAGCCTAGTCTCACTGGGCTACATTCAAGGTGTCAGTAGGCTGACCGTACGTCCTGTTTGAAATGGGACAGTACTGTTGTTTTCTGTCTTGTTTAAAATGGGACATCTGGTCAGCCTGTAAATGGCAAGACCAGAAATTCAGGGTTCTCTCAAGTTTAATAAAATTCCTCAAGAAAGTAAGCCTGTAGTATCATCTGCCTATTGACAAAATTGAGCACATCCATAGCTGGTGGGTTTAGTTAGTGCAAAGGTAGTCTGAGCAACTTCTCATTTTGTGTATTTTCTTTCTTCTTCCAGACTGGGTGGGTATACATAAGGTTTCTTAAAAGGGTAAATGACTCAGCAGTTTCCCAAACGCAATAACTCAGGTGAAATTAAACACGTACTAGGACCATGAATATTCAAAATCCACTTCCTCCTGTATCTTGGCAGAGCCTTCTTGTCTGTGTTACTCATAAGGCTTTTAATTAAATGATACCTTTCTGTGTTAAAACTGTGAGCTTCTTGAGGGTGGGGACTGTGAGCTTCTTGAGGGTGGGGACTGTGTCTTAATCAAATTTGATTCTTCTAGCACCTAGCATATTACTAGACTACAGTAGATGTTCAGTAAATATTTGTGACATATGAATGAAGACAAGGTAGCTTCTAATCATGAAAGGTGTTTCAGGCAGAAGAGTTCTATACTCAAAGAACAAGTTTGTATTCTACCAGAAAATGGCAATATAGGTAGACATTCATATAACATATGCAAATAATCATATCACTAACTGTGTACATATATGTGTAGGACAAGAAAACACCTTGGTTTTAGTATCTCAAATTGCTGGTTTACTCTACAAATGCTGAATGTAGTGTATTATTCATTTATTCAGAATATTCTATTCAAAAATTTCTTTCCTGAATACCTATAGCCTAGGTATTGTCCTAGAGGTGGAGGATACATTAGCGAATAAAACAAAGGTTCCTGCCCTTCTGGAACTTCAATTCTAATGGAGGAAGGCAAAAATAAGCAATAAGTGTAAAAAATCAACTTATATATCCAAAAGTGGGTAAAGAACTATGGAAAAAAGAAAGGTAGATCAGGAATACTGAGATTAGGGCAGCATGCACTATCAATTAGGGTACCAGGCAAGCGGGGTGCTAAATGAGAAGGTAAGATTTGAGCAAACGGTGCAGGTGGGGAGTTTAGCCAAGTGGGTATCTCGGGAAGCAGCTTCTGGGTGAATGGCCTGGTGTGTGTGAGAACTGAAGGAACAGCAAGGAGACCAGGCGCCCGGAGCTGAGAGAGCACGGGGAGGAGAGGAGAGAAGGTCAGACAGAGAATGGGGTGCTGGGGGGAATGTCAGATCACACAGCCCCGTGTAGGTCACTGGCAGGACTTCCATTCTATCCTGAGAGAAAGGGAAAGCCACGGCCCTGTTTTGAGAGAGGAGGCAGAGCATCTGACTTACATTGTAAATGGATCTGTCTGTGTTAAGAATAGAGTGTAGGAGCCCTTCTGGAAGGGAGACTTGTTGAGAGGCTCTGTGATCAATTCTATTTGTTTTTATGTTGACAGGTTCCTGTGGTAGAAATGAAAGCGTATCGACAAATGGCCCTGCTAAGTTCCGCCTTTGCGTTTGGTTGGAGCAGGTGGAATACACAATGTGATTCTAAAAAAGTTATATTTAAGGTATACTTTACAGACACCTATAGAATAACTGTCCTCTAAAAGAAAAGGTACTCAAAAGCTACCTGACCCTGGGTTTCTCCTCCTACAAAAAGGTGGAAAAAAATTCAGTTTTAAGACCATTTTTTTGTTGTGGTTAAAAATATCACACTAACCTATGTAAAGGTTATCCCTTCCTTGTCCATTATGGTACCGAATGCTCTTGCTATCAGGCCTGCTCTCTCTCTCTCTATACCGACTCGAATGGAAGCCCCTAATGAGAACACATCTGTGATCCACAAACTCCCCTTGCCTGGTAAAGACTTAGCTTATCAAATTCTGAGTCGGCTGCTGACTGTTCTAGCACACATGAGCCACCAAATTTATTTACCTTATTTAGTGTGTGTTTCTCCCACTAGAATAGAAGCTCCTTGAGGACAGGGTTTTACTGTTGCGGCTATTAGTTATCTATTAATATTTGGTTTTGGTTCTTTCTGTTGTTACTGTTATTAGGTCCTCAGCACCTAGACCAGTATCTAGCACGTGACAGCCACTCAGCAAATATCTGTGGAATGAATTCATACATTTTGATAAGTTCCATAAACACCAAAATATAACCCAGTTTATGGTTTAAAAAATGAGACAGTAAGAATATTTCTTTTAACATTAGCAATTTAAGGGAATGAGTTGAGCCTTTCAAATGAAACTGTGTTGCCAAAATACCTACTAGAAGAGGCACGCTGCACAGCTTTCTCTGATTTTCTTTCTTTAGGTGAGGGAGCACCTCCCTACAGAAGAAGAACCCATGGAGAATGCTAACTGGACCCTCTTAATGTTTAGTGGTGAGAGAGCACAGCGGCTCCGGATTGACGAACACAGTGAGGCGTTCTCAGAAGCCCTTAAAGAAGGAACGGAGTTCCATTCTACTCTGTATCACATGGTTAAGGATTTCGCTTCTGAAGAAGCCCTGGAGAGCGTTCGGAGCCCCAGGGGCCGGGTTGTGGATTCTGCGTGCCGCCTGCTCTTCTCCACTCGGTTACTCAGCTACTCCTAATCCCTGTCGGGAAAGTTTACTCAGCCTGAAGGAGCGAGCAACTGGAGAAAACTCAGGTATTTGGTCAACACAATATAACAAGTGAATACATTTCAAACAGGCTATTAAAATGATCTAATCAGCATTTTGCACTCAAATTTTATTTTTTAAAATGTGGGGATTTTCCCCATGAATAGGGTTGACTGAGACTTTTACTGCATGAAGATTTAATGGCTCTTTATTTCAGTAAATTTTAACAAACACTATCTCCTGCTCAAAAAACTCTTTAAAACATCACAGGCGAGTTCCTTCCCATGGCGTTTTAACTGGGGAGGTAATCACATAAAGAAGGCATTTCAAAATCTTACAGTTAGTCTGAGGACCTCTGGTTCCAGGCTATAATTTCCCAGCTAAAATGTACTAATTTACACAGCTCAGATACTGAAACTTTAAAAATCAAGGTACACACGTGAGGACGTGCTGCCATCACACTGGTGGGGGCCCGTTGTGTCGGAGTCCAGTAAATGGCCACAAGAGGTGTTCTAGAGACGTCCAGGGGTCCCCGTCCTGTGTGGGAGCAGCATCCACAGACTTGTGGAAAAATCGGCCCGTGAGGAAGCTCATCAATGCTGCCAGCAGTACAATTAATGCGACAGAGAGCCAGACAGCCTTATTAGCTTTTCTGATGGACGTCTTGAGGTTTGTTGCCCAGGAAGCTAGTGTGTCGTAACTATAAGAAATACACAAATTCAGACATTTGTAATCAAGGTAATCTGTTATTAGAATCACTCCTTTTGCCAACAATATCAAGTCATCAGTCTGCCATATATCCCACCAATATTCTTTGTAATAAACTATATCACATGATCTACTGTCTTGGTTTTGGCTACAGTCTGCTCCCTGTTTATAGAATTAAAGAAATAATGTGTTATGGTGAGAATCAGAAAATTATGTGATGTAGGCATACTTAACTCCTATCAAGTACGTACGAGTATTTCTCTCACTCTTTCAAACAATCAGGTAAGATAACATGTTCCTGTGGTGGAGACAAGAATATTATTTATTGGGTAGACTAGGATTTATGTATAACCATGTCACTTATTTCTCACCATACCATAGACTTTGCTGTACTAAAATTTAAACTCTATTTCTTTTAGAAACACTCACAGAAAAGCTTATTACAGTTATCATTTAACTCTTTGAAAATCGTTAACTCTGGACTGAACCCAGTACTAAGCATTTTACACATGCTAATTCACGTAATTGTGACAACAAAACAATGACATAAGCTGTATATCATCCCTATTTTACAGATGAAAAAGTTGGTATTTAAAAGTGGACAGATGTGCCCAGGTCACACCACCAGTTAGAGAACTAAAGTTGAGCCTACGCCATCTGGCTTCTAGATCAGGTGCCTAACACTGTGAATTCCTTCCTCTTGTAACTCTGAGGTTCAGGCATCACCCCTGTAAATGATATGAAGTTTGTTATTCACCTAAAGCTTAGTTTGACAAGACCTGTCAAATTGTTAAGTTTAGGAGTAACACTGTTAACCCTGCCTTACCTTTTCCCCATTCCATCAAAATGGTATAATTTAGCAAGTAGACAACTTACACTGAAGAGACATCCCATTTTGACGGATTAGTTCTCTTTTCAGAAAGACTTGGCTTTCTTGTCCTTTCTACTATTTCTTCTCCAGGTGCTTCTGAGTCATCTTTAGTCCTGTGAATAAGTATTTTTTTAAAAATTCAAATCTAAAATAGTATAATTATAAAATATTGCTAAATTTTACTGTATTAATCAAGATCCTAACAAATATTTATTTTGCTTTAGAAAGATTTGATGAATATCTAATACTAAAAGTCAAATCACCAAATTTACATAATTCACCGTTTTGTTTTCATTAACCATTCTTCTCTCACATGAATTTTAATAACCTGTATTAGCAGTTGATTTTACTGTTTTCTTTCTAGGTTTTTTGATCAATGCCAAATTGAGTAACATCAAAGTGTTATTTATTATCTTTCTCTAAAAATCTTAATTTTAAACCTTTATGAAAATATACTCAGTATAAAGCTAGTTAAAATAAGCTAGTATTCAGTGATCACACAAATAGCAATTGAATTGACTGCATTTTAAGTAAAATCATATTATCTCAAGAGGGATTCCTCTACCTGAACAAAACCTGTTTCATCATTACATTCACTGATGAGTTCCTAATTGGATTTGAATTTTGATATCTCAAGCTCATAAAACCCTTACAATTGTCAAAGGAAACTATCTCACAATTTTGGGTTTTTTTTTTTAAGTTGAGACATATAGGGAATGTACATGGTAGATTTTAGTTTAGTTTTAAAGGAAAGAAGACTTAAAAGCCATAATCGATTGCATTCTTAAAGGATTCTCAAGGTTTGTCTTTTGTTTACAAAGTCTTCTCAGTAAAAAATCTTACCATACTAAAAGCAAATAATAGATTGTCGTCTTTTGAAGGAAACTGTTGATTTTTTCTCTATCGTACATCAGAAAATATCCATTATGTTAACTCTACAAGAGTTTTTAACACATTACTGCAATACTAGGTTCCCACAGAGACAGAGACACACACACACACACACACACACACACACACACACAGTAAAAGTGGGCACTGTGCCTTCCTCATAGCACTTAGAAGGAGTGCAGTGTCTTATCACGTGGCAGGCACTCAGTGAGCACGTGTGACATGGACATAAAGTCATTGCATTAAGGTGTCTGCAGGGGACAAAGCCAAGACCAGTTAAGGTTAAGCAATTTGTTTGTGTCCCCTAAGGGCTTAGAGGCAGCATTTTCCCATGCTTCTCCTTGCCCTACCTGTTGCTACAGAAGTATATTTAATTAAATTACTTCATAAAGAGATAGCAGTGTAGAGCTTTATGTTTCTATACTCTTTATAGATTACACCACACACATACACAAAGGCTATCTGGGAAAAATCCCTCTCTCTCTCTCTCTCTCCCTCTGTATCTACCTATCAGCTGTCCAGAAAGTATCCAGCTACATAATATGAAAAATATGACTGGATTTTTTTCTGGACAGCCCTCCTGTGTGTGTGTAAAATATAATATATATGATATATATAGATGTGCCCATATATTTAATATATACATATATGTTAATATATAATATATATATATTATCTAAGTAGATAGATATTTTACTTCCGTGGCTCTTTATCGACCTTTCCTCCTGATGGCCAGTTACCTATACGAGAAAAAAACTACCCTCACAAATCTGGAAAATTCCAGGGTCTTTCTAATGTAAGAGTGAATGTATTCACAAATAGCATTTATATAGTGCTTTACAGTTTATAAGTATTAAACAATGAACCATCTGTTTGGTGATGCAACACTGATCTCATCTCCATGGAATTAAACTGATCCCCTCTGCTGGCGCCCCAGGTCGCGTCAGGCCCATGAGCACCCGGCTTCCTTACTGTGGCTCACACTGTTCTTCCTCAGCATCTGCCCAAGAATAGCTGCTGACAAACCGATGTAATGAGGGACGGTGTTCGCTCGGCTTTGACCCCAAAATACGCCTAAATAAAGATGATTATAAACACTCGTTAATTCAAATAGGCTCTTGTCATTATCAGTTCATTTCTCACTACCTGAACCAACACGAAGATGACACGTGCTGATTTTGTCCTCGGCACGTTCACGCGACATTTCATAATAAAACGACTTCATGATCGTACGTCAGCTTTTATGATCATTCTGCTTATAGTCTGTGTAAATCAAATGGACCTCTTATTTTAAACATTTACTTTAGTCCAGTTATAAATTAGTAAAACTCCCAAAGAGCAACCATAAAATTGTACTTACCAACTGCTTGCCCTTCTACTGAATCGGTCATTGTTTTCCACCCCAGCCACCTTTAAAGTTCAGATGATAAAGAAATGATAAAATACGAATTTGGTGAAGCTTATATATTTGTTATCTGAAAATGAATTTGCTTTTGACTGAGAACAGTTAGAGATTTGCTTACCATTCCTGCATTACCAATATTTCTGGGTAAAGATGCGATGGTCACCCTTCGAAGAGAAGATGGCTACGCGGAGGGGAGAGAGGTACGCTTAGAAACGTCTTAATTAATTGTTGATCCTTGTATGTAACGCTGACACGTGCCCTCGTACATACACGTCCGTGCACTTGGCTACTGCTGAGTTCAACGGCAGGCATTTTTAAAGGACTGTGTTATGGCCAAATTGCCTTCCAGAAATATTCTGCCTTCCCCAACATTGGGTGAGTATGATTTTTGTGTTTTTTGACTTCTAGCATTTATTTGAACATGTTTTCTATGTTGAATAATCACGTGTATATCTGTCCTGTTTAGAATTTTTGCCCCTATTAATTTGGTTCATGATTTTTCATAGAAAATTTTTTCACTGTTAATACAGCCAATCTATTCATCTCTTCCTCTCTTTGCTACATCGCTTTTATACATAGAAAAGTTTTCTCCTGCTCAAGAGGAAATAAATAAATCCACACACACACACCCCTTTTCTCATGGCTTCGTTTTTTCCACTTAATACATTTATGTAAGGATAGGCATATTATTTTAATGAATGAATATGTTTATAGATCAGCCTTGAGATTTGCACAGAAAAATGATATATCATGTCATTCTTAAAGTTTAAGTAAGTTCAACTTGAGGAAATAAAAACATTTTAAATGTAGGAAATAAACAAAAGTTTTATGTGGATCCTTTTCTTAAATCACCATCCCTAAATGTAAGTTCAGGTTAGTTTGTGCATAAAGAATATCCAACAAAACTTGGTTCGAATCCTGGTTCTACCACTACATGATCATAACTAATTACTTAACTTCTGTGCTTTTCCCTCTCCTCATCTGTGAAAAGGAGATTTAGACGAAATGATTTTAAAGTCACTTGCCCAAAAATTTAATTACAAATCCTATAAAATATTGAATGTCAAGTTGGCAAGAACTGCTGGTTTCAATATCACATTCTCCCTGTTTTTTTAGTTAGGCAAACAGCCTCCAGAGTAAAAACTATATTTCCAGTCTTATTTGCAACTAAGAGTGAAACGGGAAATGTTATCTGGGAGTTCTAGGAAGTTATTTTTGGGGGAAGAGGGAATACCTCTCTACTGTTTTCTTTTTCTTGCAGTGTGATGTGATGCAATGACTAGGACTAGGACCTGTGGCCTGAAACTGAAGAGGCCACCTTAGACCACAAAGGGGAAGCAAAGGGCTGAGGGTGATGAAACAGGAAGGGAAGGAGAGGGAGGAGGAGAGAGAGGGGGAAGGGAGAGAGGGAGAGGGGAGATGGGAGGACACTGCGAATTACGTGAAGCTGCTCTACCATTGTTGGGCTGTGCCTGTTTCAGACTTCCATTTTACATGAGAGAAACGATTGTTATCCTGGCTTTTCTCTGGCTGCCATGCAAAATTAATTGATAGACCAATAGAGCAGGGAATATATCAGCATACATATAAACAAATATATATACACACGTGAATTAAAATTACTGTTTTTATGATTTACATTTAAAGCTATGTTGCTTCGAATACTTTAAAACCATCTCATCTATAACATTTGATAGACATTTTAAAAGTGAATCAGTAATTACCTTGGAGTTTAGAGAAGAGGAGCGTTTTTTAATTTGGCAGTCATCTGAAAGGAAAAATATATTTGCACTTTTTAGAAATACTTGTATTCTCTGTTAATGCAATGGTCTTATTTCTTTACAAACAAAAGCAAGTATTAAGACCTTGAAGACTACTGAAGACAGAAATAATCAGGTTATTTTGTTGGTGATTTTTAACCATTACCACCTTGACCAGTGGAATACAGTCCTCTATGGCACTGCAGATGCCCAGAATGCTGACCTCACACATAAGACACACTAAATGAATGTCTGCTGAGTAAATGAATCCAAAATTATATTTACAAGATTATCAAATATAGTTATATTTCTAGAAGAGGAACAGGTTATGAAGAATTCTCAGAAAAGTTCATAGTGCTTATTTAAAATACAACTATTGCAAAATTTATATAAACTTTATATTAAGATATTTTCCATGGCCTGATATGTGTCCCTATTTTCCAGTTCATCGGTCAGCCTGCTGTGCCAGGGCTTCCCTTCTGTGAGGTCTACAAAACCACTCCTGGTGAAAGTGGCTTAGTGAAGTCCCTGTGCCTTGCTCTATGTGTGGAGAAAGAGCCAATTCTAACAGATCCTAAGTAGGAGATGCTAGGGTCAACTCAATGGGTTGGATTAAATATATTTCTGATCTCAGCAATTTAAAGTGATTGAATGAATTTTTTATGTCATTATCAAAGAATCATTCCTATCTCCCAACCTGTTATCTAACATCTTACCTTTGATTATATGACAGGAATGAGTTATTCTTGTAAATCAACCTTAACCTAAGGGCCTTATACTAAAGACATAATAAGAATTAGTAAGAGAGAGAATGAAAGAAGCAAATGTTAGAAAAACATAAGTAGTACTATTATCTTAAACTTTTATTACCTTCATCTTCAAGAGGGTTAAAGGACCTTTCATTCTGCAAAAGAACCTGTTTCAGTTCTTCTAGTTCAGCATGCTCTTTGGCATACATTCTCTTCAGGTTTTCTACATGCTGAATCATCACTTCAACTGCTTTGCTAACCCGGCTTTCCTAGTAGGAAAAAACCACAAATTTTCATTGAAAATACTATTCTTGATACCCTGTTAAAAGGTGGTGATTAGAAACATCCATTTTTATCTTCACTCCATCCTTAAATCCCACTCAAATGATAATAAAGTTATCTTTTTAAGAAGGCATGAGTCTATAAGGGGAAATAGAACAGGAGAAGATATATTAATAGCAATAAAATTTTGAAAGCCTGGTAGTAGAAGAAATAGTGATAAATGATTAAGACCTGAAAAAGCTAAACCTTTTAAAGCATTAAGAAAAACCAAGAAGTAACCTAGGTTGCACCACAGAAAGCCCAAAAGGCTCAGGAAGTAGTGATGCCTCTGGAATTAAGCTTGAAATGTGGGTATGTGAACAGAAGAGATGTTTGAGACCTGTGTAAAAACATGACAAAAAAGAAGTTTAGATACAGAGAAAAATTGATGGTTGCCAGGTCAGAGGAGGGTTGGGAGGCTGGGTGGAAAAGGTGAAGGGATTAAAAAGTACAAATTGGCAGTTATGAAATAGTCATGGAGAAGTACAGCATAGGGAATACAGTCAATAACACTGCAATAATCATGTATGGTGTCAGATGGGTACTAGATCTATTGGGGGGGATCACTTCATAAGTACTATCATGTCCAACCACGATGCTTTACACCTGAAACTAATATATTGTAATATTGTAAGTTGCCTGTAATTGAAAAAAAGTGTTTTAAGTGATTAGGTCCACGATTCCCTCCCTTGCTTAAGCCAACGGAGCATCTTTACCATTTTGGTGAAAGACTACAAAGGGTGAACATCTAGAGAGAGAATTTAAAAGAGGGTCTGTGGAGTGGGCAGTAACTGACAACTGACACTGGATCATACTGAGAAGAACAGATTTAAGCAAAAGTCTATATGTACGTCTATATCTAGCCTCCATACTTAACATGTTTTCCAGATTCTCTACGTTGTAGTATGTATCAGCACTCCATTCCTTTTAGTGCCATATATTACTCATAAAAGAATATTATCATTTCATGCCCGCCTCAATACTAATTATTTTCTTTCTTCCTTTTTTAAAAATAATTTATCCTAGTGGGTGTGAAGTGGTATGTCATTATGGTTTTAGTTTGCATTTTACTAATGATTCCCTAATTTTCATGTGATTATTAGCTTATTTTCTTTGGAGAATGTCTTTTCAAGTCTTTTGCCCATTTTTAAATTGGGTTGTTTCTCTGTTAATTTTTTATTGTCAGACTAACTGGGGTGACATTGATTAATAAGAATTACGTAAGTTCCAGGTGTATAATTCTACAGTTCAACATCTATGTGTTGCATTATGTGTTCACTGCCCAGTAATAGTTCTCCTTCCATCAGCATATATTTGACTCCTCTCTCTCATCTCCCACTCCCTCCCCCTTTGCCCTCAGGTAACCACTACACTATTGAGTGTGTCTATGAGTTTTTATTTCCTTGTTGCTTTTAGTTTTTTTATATTCCACATATGAGTGAAGTCATGTGGCTCTTGGTTTTTTCTGTCTGGCTTATTTCACTTAGCATGATGATCTCTAGGTCCATCCATGTTGTTGCAAATGGCAGTATTTCATCTTTTCTTACAGCTGAGTAATATTCCATTGTGTATATGTACCACAGTTTCTTTATCCAGTCATCTGTCGCAGGGCACTTTGGTTGTTTACATGTCTTGGCCACCGTGAACAGCGCTGTGATGAACATTAAGGTACATAAGTCTTTGCAGACTAAGGTTTCCAAATTTGGGGGGTTGATACCCAGAAGGTGGATTGCCAGGCCATATGGTAACTTTATTGCCAATTTTCTGAGGAACCTCCACACTGTGCTCCATAGCAGTTGTACCAGTTTGCACTCCCACCAGCAGTGTGCAAGGGTTCCTTTTTCTCCACATCCTCTCCAGCACTTGTTATTCCTTGTCTTGTTGATAACAGCCATTCTCACAGGTGTGAGGTGGTATCTCATTATGGTTTTGATTTGCATTTCCCTGATAGCTAAGGAAGTTGAGCATTTTTTCATGTCTGTTGGCCATTTGTATGTCTTCATGGGAGAAGCCTCTATTTAGGTCTTTTGCACACCTTTGAATTGGGTTGTTGGTATTGTGTTATTGAGTCGTACTAGCTCTTTCTATATTTTAGACATTAGTTCCTTTTATCAGATGTGTTGTTTGCAAAAATTTTCTCCCAAAGTAAGCTGTCTCCTTAGTTGATGGTTTCTGTTGCTGTACAAAAGCTTTTTACTTTGATATAGTCCCATTCATTTATTTTTGCTTTTACTTCCCTTGCCTTTGAGGTCAGGTTCATGATGTCCTCCTTGAGCTCTGTAAGTTTAGTACTAATGTTTTCTTCTATACAGTTTATTGTTTTGGGTCTTATGTAGAGGTTCTCCTTCTGTTTTTAAGTTGTAAGCTTTTTTTATATATTCTGGATTATTAGATCCTTATTAGTTATTTGATTTGCAATTATTTTTTTCTTGCTCAGTAGGTTATCTTTTTACTTTCTTGATAATTTCCTTTGATACATAAAAATTTTTCCTTTTGAGAAAGTCCAATTTATTTATTTTTTGTTGTTGATTTTCCTTTTGCTTTTGGTGTCATATACTCATTGAACAAATGTTTATTGAGTATCTGCTATGCATTAGGTACATTTCAGGCATGGGGGATACAGGCAATGAGTTATATAGGAAAATATTCCTGCTTTTATGGAGCTTATATTTTAGTGGGAGAGACAGACAAAAAACAAGATGTCAATAAATTATATATTGTGTTAGAAGGTGATTAGTACTATGAAAAATGAAGAGCAATAAAAGAGGGCAGTGGGACTCTGTGGGCTGGGAAGTGTTGAAATTTTGCATGGATGTCAGGAGACCAGTGTGGTTAGAGTGCAGTAATTCAGAAAGACAGTCATAGGAGTTAAACTTCCAGAGCTAAGAGGGCAGGGGAACCATATAAGTGTTTCTAAGCCATGTTAAGGACTTTGGTTTCTATGCTAAAAAAAGTGAAGAGCCACTAGAAAGCTTGGAATAAAAAAATAACATGATCTGGCTTAAGTTTTAAAAAAGATTGTTCTGGCTGCTTTATTGGATATAAATATAAAACAAACCATAGGAGTTGAAAGTTGTTGCTCTTCAATATGGACAAATGGGATAATAAGCCTTATAGAATTAATTTTTTAAACTATGCATATAAATAACTTTAATAAAGTAAAAAAAGAATATTATTCTCTAGTGAGAGACAAAAAGAAAATAGGATATTAAAAATGTATAACAAATGATCAAACTAAAACTACCACCACAGTTAAATTTCTCCTTATCAGGAAAATATGTTTTAAAAGTTTGTCTAGGTATGGATTCAAAACATTAAAGTTTTTCCACATTTGCCTACAAAGAAATTTTGAAATTCTACTTCTCTAGAAATAAGTGTGCAAAAATGCATATACAAGGCAATTTATTGTGGCATTGTTTATGACAGCAAAATATCAAGATCATTTTGAAATGATCAAATATATGGCATTGATTAAATAATTCATGATCTATTCGACCAATAGAATACCATAAAATAATGACATGTATAAACTTGTTATCACATAAGAAAGCTATCTATGCTGTATGTTGAATGAAAAAGAAACCGATTGTAACATAGTATGAAGGGAGTGACTAGAAAAATATATCACAAAATTTTTATAATAATTTTCACTGGCTAATTCTGAGAGATTTTTCTTTACACTTTTATTTGCAAATTCCATGTTCCATTTTTTTCTATATTAAATGTCTTATACAATAAAGAAGCATTTAAAAAAAAAAAAAAACTTCTTCCTAGAAATGTAATCCATAATCTCAGGGACAATAATCCTTTTGGTGATTTCATTGTTAACTAGAGAAGTGGATACAGATTACCTGATTAATGGCTCCCAACATCTCAGCCCTACTGGTGACTCGTGCTGTGCACTGGCTCAGAAACGTTATACTCTTCTCCAGTTTCTTAATGATGTCCTGGGCCTGATTGTCATCTTCACAAAGGGGCACTAAAGACTGTACAGAAAGCAACATATTAAAAAGTATCCAACCCAAATATTCAGCAATGGATTCTAACACTTACTATGTTGTAAGTGCCGATAGCAGCAAATCGCAGTTATCTTGGTGGAGAATAAAAAGCAGCAGCAAAGACCAATTAATGAATGATACTGAAATATTAATAACTTTGTTGGCAAGTAGACCTATGCAGGGGCTCACAAAGTCTTTTACATCTATTCTTGACTCCTTCTTTCTGTACTTTCCAAATTTGCCACTCCTGTATGTATATTTATATTTTTCTTCTATAATAGAATGGAATATAATTTATTGCTAATGGTAAAGAAATTATGCTTATGTGAGTCAAATATATAATATGATGAACATAGTTTGAACTGCTGAGAAAAATAGTGAAAAATATACTAAAATTAGAAATGGCTTTGAGCACCATACTTGCTCTTCCATTGATGACAAAGTGTGATTGGGCTGGTTAGCTGGGTATGCTTTCACTGCCTCGTGAATATTTCTCTCAAACCTGTGTCCCTGATCCAAGATGTTGGCCTTCCTGTTGAAAGACCCTCCTTCTCAATAGAGCAGAGATAGAATTAAGAAAACAGCAGATTTGAGAGCAAACAGGCCACTGCTCATTAGCTGCATGACCATGAGCAAATTTTTAAGACTTGACCAAATCTGAAGTACCATAAATTTTGTATATCATTAAGAAAGAAAAAATTATGCCAATAAAACCATAAGCACCACTGACTGTAAATTGCATCCCAGTTCTAGAAAGGTTATAATGTCAACCCTTCTGATTTACTATTTCCTCATCATGACCAAATGTATAGTCCCCAAATGCGATGAGTCTTACCTCCAACAGCGTTAAACAGTTAGTGATTTCTTTCTTCAAATTTTCTTCTGCCAAGTCACGGGATCTTTCTTCAAGCTTCACTCTTTTCTCTAAGGTGAACCAATCACACTTAAATCCCAAAGATAATCTGAGAAATTCAGCCTGTTGTCAGAACAATATGAGGGTAAAAAATAAAAAAGAAACAAACAAAAAAAATCAACATGAGGATGAGGGGAGAAAATTGGACGTAGTCAAAAATTTGAATTTAACATGGGATTATATGAGGTATGTCTTTTGCCTCCCAACAACATCATGTCGGCATACACAGACTTCCCCTGCACTCCGTCATTGCCAAGCCAGATGCCAAACATACAAGAACATGTGCAAAAGCATGACGTGACTGTAGGCAAGTGAGTCTGAAACACCTATTTTTTTAATTAAAGAAAAAAATATTTAAACTCACCTCCACCTCCTTCTCATTAACAGAAGCACTGTCAGAGAAGACAAAGAACTTAACTCAAACAAAATTCCACAGAAAAGCAAAAAAGGTTAGCGTGCTATGTGAAGAAGAACTTACGTGTCACTTTGTCTAAAGCTAACTGATTTCACAGTGGTTTCAGGAAGAGAGGAAACAGCAGTGTCTATTAAAAGATAATAAAATATTGGTTAAAAAGGCTTATCAGCTATAGGCACGTTCAATCAAATAGTATGCTCTCTCTCCACTAAACAAACGCATGAAATATATCTGAGACGATAGTCAACTAAGAATGCATTGTTTGAAATATAACAATGTTATGCTGTGCTATTGGGATCACATGACCTTAAATATCACTGGCTCCCGCTTCAACATGTGAATCGTCTTTGAAACCTAAAGACGTCTCAGCCTCAAAAGACAGCCCAATTTGTTTGCTGTGCGTTGGAATGGTTATGTGACTTGATCCCATGGCTACATGTGTGCCTTCCTCTGGTACCCTGGCCCTTCTTGTAATTGTTGCCGTTGCTGTTGCTGTGGTGGTGGTGGTGGCAGTGGAATAATAATAATACTGGTAACAATAATAGCAATAAGCACGTGGTCTCAACCATTTATCACAGGTTTACTATATACCAGTCCCACAACAAGGCTCTTTACACATATTCATGATACTCCTAATGACAACTTTTGGAAAAGGACAATATATTAGTTATAAGAGTCTTAGTTTTTTAAAAAGCCTGGGTTAACTCCTGGCTTTGACCCTTATAGCTATGTGACCAAGCCATCTACATAATAAAGATGATATTTTTCTAGAGTAGCTAACTTTTATGAGAACTTTTATGGGAACACTTTTCTAAGTCCTTCACACATAATTAATTCAATCCTCACAGCAAACCTTCTGTGGTAGGTACTGTTACCATCTGCACAGTTTACAGGTGAGCAAACTGAAGCAGTTTGCCTATCTTACCACATAGATAATAGGGAGAACTAAATAAAATGATGCACCTAAAAATTTAGCCAGGTACTTAGCATATAACATATTCTCAATAAACGGTGTCTTTTTTCCTCATCATTTGCATTTTGCAGATGTAGAAATTGAGTCATGTTAAATAACTTTCTGAAGTCACAGCCAATCAGATATTGACCCAGTACAGAGTCTGTGTCACTTCGAAGCCTGAACTCCATGACTATTCCCTCCTAAAAAGGTAAAATGGGGTGGAAAACATTAGCACTTATTCTTTAAATACTGCCTTATTTACTTTTAGATGAGATAAGGAAAATGATCTCAAAGCAGAGCTTAGCAGTCACTACCCACATTGGCCTGGTTCTTAGTTCACGGAAGAGCAGCGGTCCTCTGGGGCTTAACGGTCAATAGCAACATAAAGGTGGCCCTCCCAAAGGGATACCGGTGGAGTCAAGAGCCAGTCCTGCTGGCTGATTTTCTCTAGAGATATGAAATTTGTAGATGCTGTATCTTTACTCAGAGATTTCACCCATGAAAATACCAACAGGGAACCAAAGTTCACAAGGGGTTGGGAGAGAACATTTCTTACCTCCTGCAGCACATTGTTTTTTATGTTCTTCTATTGTGTTCGGTTCCTCTTTGGTTTCCTAAAATCATAAAGAGATTTTATTGCTGTACGTAGAGGGGATATCCTGTATAACCAATCATTTCCCAACTTTCCCTCCTCTCCTAATCCTACCCTGTCAAAAACACTCTACAGCTTGTCCAGCCTGTGGCTCGCAGGCCACATGCGGCCCACGAAGGCTTTAAATGTGGCCCAATACAAATTTGTAAGCTTTCGTAAAACGTTACGATAATTATGCATGGAACTTTTTTTAGCTGTTCAGCTGTCATTAGTGTTGGTATATTTTACGTGTGGCCCCAAACAATTCTTCTTCCAATGTGACCCAGGGAAGCCGAAAGGTTGGACACCCCCGCTCTATAATATTCAAAGAACTATACTAGGGGTTAAAGAAGAAAGCAAGACTGGCTCGAGGGGGCGTTCCAATCTAGTCGCAGCATCAAGGATGAAAATATATGAAAAGCTACAAACATGATATAAGTTACTACAAAGCAAACTAGGATTAATTGTCAAATAAATAGGATATAGATAAATAAGTGCTCTGCCCAGGGAGGAGAGGGACACCATGGCTTGAGTCGCATGGAAAGTCTCCAGATAGGATGCATGAAGAGAAGTGGGGATGACCCAGGACTGTCACAGGCAGCTTTATAGATGGGTTGTTGGAGAAACTGGCAAAAATAGCTGCTAAGATTGTATTGTGTTAGACTTTTATTCCATATGAATGTAGTTTAAGAAACTCTGTTAGTGAATTTTGCTGTTTAACAAATACAGCATACAACAGGAATCTCCATAATAAGAGGGAAAGCTGTTAGTAGACAATCATTTTTATGAGAGCAATTATTCATCATTCTCAGAAATTTTCCATAAAAATAAATCTAAGACAAATTTCCTTGGTAGAGCCATTGACAGAATGTCATTTTAGACAATTGAAACTAAGACTTTGATAAAATGTAATAAATGCAATAATACAGGTAAAGCACTGGATAATTCTAATCAACACTTAAATATACTCTCAAGTTTTTTGCAACCCCGTGACCTCTTCCAGCTATGGCATTCCCTCAGTCTCCTGCCCTTACTGGCTACCCTTCTGGAACGCTTACTCAATGTCGTGGTTTCCAGTTCTCTGCCTCTCATTTATCATCAATGAACCGTGCTACCTCTGTCCCCAGCACTCCAAGGAAACTAGCTCCCAGTTACCAGTGAACTAACTCCCCACTACCCAATACGAAGCGTGATTTTCAGTCTTTATTTTACTTGACCTTACTGTAGTACCTACAATGATCTACGATGCCCTGTTTCTTGAAGATGTTTCTTGGTTCTGCTCTCTGGATGTTCCCCCATCGCTACAGCCTCTCCTTCCCAGTTTCCTCTGCTGTCACCTTCTCTTGTTAGGTAATGGAATGAAGCGTCACTTATCCTCAGTGCCGTCTCTGTCACCGCCCGAGTCCTTGGGAAATCTCATCCACACACTTGGGTCTTTGCTGATAACTCACAAATGTGTGTCTGCTTCTGAAAGTCCCATTGGGGAGTTCCAGAATATGGGTTGATAGCCATATATAAAACCTTGCAGACTACTGATGTCTCATCACAACCCAAAACTTAACTGATCTCAAACTGATCTTATTGTACCCCACAAATCCTCCTCTTTTTACTCCCTTCCTATTCTCATGTTATTCTATTTATACCTTCTCTATGACACCTTTTCTAGCCTCTTACCCCAAGCATTTTTCTTTCATATCACTAATCACATTCTGATCATAGAGTAATTGTGTGTTCCTTCACCTAATTAGAACGTATCTTTAAGACAGACATCACTGCTTTGTTCAACCTTACTAATGCATTCACTTTTTTAAGAGTCCTCTACTGATAGATAGTTAGCTTGTTTTCCTTTCTTTTTTTTTTTTTTAAAGCAATACCATTTTATTTAACATTTGCTCTAATTAATTTATAAAAGTGATTTTTTTTTTACATCTTCAGGAGTCTGGCAAAGAACAGAAAAATCTTAGGCCTAGTTGGACAACAGTGACGTGAAAAGAAGATCAAAGATATTTGTGTTAGAATTGAAAATGGCCTAATAAAGAAGATAACACTTTGAATCTGGATCTGGTATTCCTTTCTTTGAGAAAGTTATTTTTCTTAACAAAACCATCCCTTTTTTATTTTTAAAAATGTACTTATTTTTAAATTGCAATATAATTGCCATATAACATTCTATTAGTTGCAGGTATATAACATAATAACTCGCTATTTGTATACAAGGCTGTCTGGAAGGATCTAGCCATGTAATATAAAAAACAGAAGCATTTATGGGTAAATATAGTATTTGTCTTTCTTTGTATGACTTATTTACTATAATGCCTTCAGGGTCCATTTGTGTTGTCAAAAATGGCAAGATTTGTTTTCTATGGCTGAATGATATTCCAGAACGTGGACACACACACACACACACACACACACACACACACACACATACACGGTGCACACCACATGTTCTTTATCGATCAGTTAGCTTGTTTTCAATATACTTTTGATGAATGAATGACTCTGCAAGTATTGTGTGACCCTCCTGGACAAGTCACAAGAGTGCTTTCACCTCTACTTCTTCATCTACAAAATACTGATGTAAGTAAATTATTTTAACCTTATAATATTCGTATTTTGTAAAGGTAAAATGAGATAGCGCATTTAAGAGCATTTTGCAAACTTAAAGGGAAATTCTACCATGTAATGGTTTTTTTGTTGCACGTGTGTATTTCCTTACCAGGTTTGACGTGGTGTTGTCCTCACTCACAGAGCCTTGAGGTACAGTATTCTCCTGAGCTGGACTTGAGTCTGTGCAAAAAGGAAAACACGCTGAAGAGTTGGGGAGCAGTAAGAAGTAAAAAAGGAAGAGCTGTTAGAGGTGGCAGTACAGGCAGACCAGTAAGCGGCAAAGGCCTCAGGGTATGAGGTGAGTTACGTACTACAACACTTGAAATGTGTCTTTTGATTCCGAATCAGGACTAGAGAAGCTAACCTTCCCGAAGAAGCTAGTCATAAGATTTCTTAATAGAAATAAACATCTGTGCAAATGGCCTTTAAATAGTCGGAGTTTTAAAATCTTTTTTGAGACTGCTGTTGCTTTCTTTATCAAAAACATTACTAATATAATTCTAGAAACTGGACAAGGAAGGATGTACAATTAGTAGCTTAGTATTATAGCTTTTCTATAGCCTGACAAACAGGTTTTTTAAAAATTGTACATGCAAGGCTGATAACAAAGTATGATATCCTTGCAAAATATGGTATCTTTCTCAAGAAAATGTGATCTAACTAAGAAGAAATGACACACTCGTAAATAATGGCATGACATGTTATAATTTCCCTTTATTTTTGTGTAGATTTTTTGTATTATAATGTACTTGATAATGATTTTCTTCTTCATGTCAGTCACTGTCCTGAATGAAGTTTAGTGTAGGCACAGAGTGTCAACAGGTATAGGTAGGTTTTGTTTCTTTAAGAGAAAAATAGTTAAAGGATATTATATTTTTAAAATTTAAATAAGAACAAAACGATAACCACTCTCTTCAGAGATATATTTTTTCCATATGAAAAAATATATATATTTTTTAATTTTAGGACAGATAATAGATTCATGGAACCCTTCATTTAAAAATGTAAAACATTTTACAGTGAAAAATTTCCCTCCTGTCCCTGCCAGCCAGAAACTGGCTTTCTCTCCCCATAGACAATGTTATTTTGTACAGCCTTCCAGAGATATTTCATGCATACAGAAAACCTCTTTCCTATCTTTTTTTCACAGATTTTTACATGTAATACAGACTATTTTGTACTGTGGTGTATTTTTTCCCCCAAAACAATAGTTTTTTGATATTCTCCCAGAAAAAAATGTTTCCTTATGTTTCATGCATGTATATAAGTATTTCATTACATGGACATGCCAAAATATATTAACTAGTCTTCTATTGATAATTAACTTATTTCCAATATTTTGTTATCACAAGCAATGATGCGGTAAATAATTTACCTATATGTCACATGGTATGTGTATAACTAGATCTATAGAATAAATTTCCAGAAATCAAATTGTTTTATCACAAGACATGTACGTTTAACATTTTGGTAGACATTGGAAAATTCCCCTTCATATTAATTACAATAATTTATATTCCCTACAGCAATGTGTGAGAATTCCTTTTTCCCCCTTCAACCTTACCAAGAGAGTGTAATCGAACTTTTGCAATGACTGAAAATAGTATCTTGGTTCAGTTTTAATTAAAATTACAATAATTAATATAAATTAAAATTTTTCTTATTTAGGATAGAGTATAAAGATATTCTTCAGTTAACCTGGAATGAATTTCATTGCTACAATTTATGGCTCCTCTCATTTAGCAAGCACCTATATCTTAAATCTATCTGTCAAGTTCAAACAATTGAATGACTTTTTCTTGATTGTTTTGGGGGTGGGAATGGGAGCCTTGACTTCCCCTGAGTATCAACTGCGGTGGTGTCTCACTGGGAACAGTTGAGAAAAACTACTTGATTTTCAGAGTCAAGAGGCAAAAAGGATCTAACGCATCATCTAGTTAACTCTTTTGGTCCCTGAATGAGCCATCACTATTGGTCCATTGTTCTAACCTAATAGATTCTAATTAGGATTCTAAAATTTCCTAAGCCAGTGATCTCACATCTGTGCCACAATCAAGACCCAATAGTGTCCAATCAATCTTTACCATAGAGAAATATTTAAATTCCATTACAAAATTGTAATTCTGGTTTTATCTACAGAATTAAAGAAAATGCTAACATTATCATCTACAAAGGTAACAGTCACTCCACCTCTTGGACTACTTTTCTCCAGACTAGGTAATGCTACTGAGGATAGTTACTCTGCTAGCTTACAAGTTTGCTTAGTGTTGTAAAATGGGAACTATACTTGAACATTTTAAAGCTTACCTTTGATTTTTATCATGGCAGAAGCTGACTTTGTATCCTCCTCTTTGTCACAGAGCGATTTGCAATCAAGGTCACAAGAAGCCATCATCAAAATTTCTGATCCAGAATCTATCGACAGGAACAAATTAAGAGCATGAGTACTATGCAAAAGGAGTATTTGCCTATGTTGTGTTCATTTGCACACACATCAGCAGGTCACAGGACATCAAACTTATAGTCAGAATATTAACAGTCTATTTTTATAATATTTTCCAAGTGCACTCACCACCTGAAGTTACAGTACTCTCAGTGGATGAAGTGTGTCCAGGAGATGGTAGTGTGGAATATTCCCTGCCAAAAGAGTGGAAGATACATTCTGGGGTGTCAGGTCCAAAGAATTCTCTAACTGAACGTGCATATAAATTTACACACACACACACACACACACACACACCCCACACACACACACCCACACACACACACAACGGACAGGCAAACCTGGAGTGTGGCAGGTTCCCAGAATACAAGCGGTCAACAACATTCTCCTTAAAGAAAAAAAAGAAAAGGAGAAATAAGTTAAACAATTTGACATTTTTTATTCCAAAAGGAGGTTTTAAGCAAACATTTTCACACAATTTTAAATAAACCCATATTTACTTTGCTCTGTTCGAGAGGAATGGAGAGGGGATGGTATAGGGCAGATTGATACGTGTACTTCCTCAAAGCTGTCCTTGCAAAAACATCCAATTTTAAGTATACTTAGAAGTCTAATATTTAAAGAAAACCTGATAAACTCTTGGGCAAAACAAATTCTAAACTTAAAGGGCAGATAGAGTTTATTTCATGAACTTAACTCAAGTTTTCTTTAAACAGAATATCCTATGTGGGCATAAAACATTTCTGTTTACAGAAATATTATTCAACCTAAACTTCTGACTTGGTGATTTAAAAATGGTTCTCAATTTTCTAGACAAATCATACCTTTGAAACTTAATGACAATCTCAAAGATCTGAGGGATTACATGTAAGTCAGCACCTATTATTTGGTACTCGGAAAGAGCTTAACCACACTGGTCCCAGCCTGCATGGGCAAGTGTTTGAAAGTCTCATTTGAACTTCTTAGTCTCTACCAGGAATTCCTAATTTGGGGGAACTTCAGGACATGAAGGTTGATTAGTTCATTTATTCTATTTCAAAAAATACAGTGGGAACGAGGCTTTCTCTTTAATAGTCAGCTTTTCTAATAAGCACATTTTCATTTTTTTCATCTATTTAGGAAAAGATATTCAAATTTAATAAAACTAAAATCCTTTGGATATATTAAAAACCTGCACAGGCAATGCAAAAATGAAGACATTTAACATGTTTAATTAACACAGAACTTATTAACTGTGACCAAGAACAGATTTGGTGGAGGGAATGCTGTGTATCATACACAGTCTTTAGAATTCACCTAACAGAACAATGGCTATAGCCACAGAACAGTAAAGGTTTACATTTGCTGCCCAGTATAATAACAACAGTTTATATCTGTTCAGCATATTAAAATTCACAAAAGTTTTTTTATGTATCATCTCATTTAATTCTCCCAACAACCTTATGCAGTAGATTTTATCAAGAAAAGATTTACTTATCTCCGGTGAGAAAAGTAAAGCCAATGAATAAAGTAATTTCCCTGGAATATTCAGAATGGTGGTGTCAGCCTCTAAACTCCATTAAGACTAAATGCACAGAACTGTCTATGAGATACCCTGTCCCAGGCTACTGGAGAGGCAAAGACTTCCCAGTTATTATCTTAGATTGGTAGATGGTTTAAATACAAACTTTTAAAATGTTCACTTCAAATGTCTAGAAAAAATCCACAAACTTGCAAAGCAAGGATTTTTATACCTAATTCTCCTGCATAGTAATGTTGGGCAAATTTCTCTCTTTTGTTTCATTTCATCTCTGCTTTAAACATCTTTGGGTCAGACTATATGTGACTAAAGTCTCTCATGACATCAGCTTAATTTAATTCAACAACTGTCATCAAAGGCCCCCTTTGTTCCAGGAGCAGTGACAAAGGCTGAAGACGCACAAAAACACAGTCCTTGTCCCAGAGCAGCTCATAGCCAGTCAAGAAGACAAATATATATATTAAAAAAAACTTCATAAATTATAGGTCGCATTCTACAGAGAAAAGTAATATGCACAAAACAGAGTGGGGTAATATTTGAATTAAATTTTGAAGAGAAATTATTCCATATACCTTATAGTAGTTGAATAATGATGGCTCTATCTTTAAAATATTTAAATAAATTATATTAGTAATTACTATATGCTTATTTAACTATATTCAATATATAAAAAATAAAGCTGCAAAAATAAAAAATTATATATTCGTCAATTTTATTGAATACCATACTTCCTAAAAATCAACAAGGATTGATTTCTTGATAATAAAAAAAATCAGGCCCATTTAACACTTTATAACATATAAAATTTTGTTATTATGTATGTCTTAAAACAACACATTACTATGCTGTAATTACTCATGTATAATATATGCAATAATTAAATATATTGCACTAACTAAAAAGCTAATTCTGTCAGAAAAAGACATATTGGTATATCAGGATCATAGATACCTGTTTTTAAATTTAAGAGGTATAAAAGAATAAGTTATTTCTTATTTAATTAAACTTTTTTCCAATATTGGGGAAAGGGACTCATTATTTCTGCAAACTCTGTTAAAGAAAAACAAACAGGTCCATTATTGAATGTCAAAATAATGAATACAGCAAAAATCCAGATTGCCTTCACTATATTACAAATGTTTCATTTGTCATAATGCTGTGTAAGCCCTTTTGTCCTATATTTCACATGTGAAACATTTTAGCGAGAATTTTGATAAATATATATATTGATTAAATAAGTAATAATTTTCTGATTTTGGAGAAATGTCATATATTTAGTAGTCATACTTATTGCATTGTTCTGGAACATTTGCACAGTAAGTAAGTGGCTATTACTCCCAATTCACTAATCTGTATAAACCTCACCGATCAGAAAACAACCCAATATACAACATATCTCAGTCCTAACTTTTCATAAAAATAGACTAACAACATTTCTTTCCTTCTTACAAGAATAATCAGACAAAAGAAGACTTTATTTTCAAGTTAGGCTTATACTTAATGAAGGTGAAGATACAGCCCCAAGCGTGTCCGTGCATGTGGAGTTGGGGTGGGTGGTAACTCAGCAAAAACTTCCTACAATTGTGCTCTTTTCTTCTTCAAACGTCACCCCTATTCAAACCAGCATCCTGGACCCAGAAGAGAACCTAACCCACAGACACCTGCGAGACCTGGGCAGATCATGAAGATGTTCTGCTGGATATATTTTTAAACCAAGGAAAATAAATGTATTGACTAAAAGCAAGAAAAAGGAAGTTCAGATGAGACTTACGTACAGGTAGAAGACTGGCTCAAGTCAGTGAGCCTAACACATGCTTCTAGCATAGAGCAGGAAGGATCTTCCTGTCCAAGCCATTCAAATATCAACCTGCATAACATTTGCATGAAAATCCAAGGTCCAGCCCATTTGCCTTTGGCAATCAGAGTCTAACAAAGGGTGGCGTAGCCCAGGGATTGGTGGAACAGAGAGAGGTATTTCCATGGGCCAGGTCAGTAAATGCAGGCACACCCCCAGGCCCCCAACCCCACCACACACACACATAGGAGTAGTATTTCAATATTTAGATAGAAAAATATAAAGAACAATAGGAAATAACTTTTAAGATATTAGTAAGAGCAATTAAGAGGGCTGCTCTTCTAGATGAAGTATTCCTTCATAGATTTATGATCAGAAACGCACCCACTGACCAACATTTATGCCGCCACTGTGACTTTTACTACGAGATCTATTTTCGACAACTGACACTACCCAGATAAATTATTTTCTGAGAACAAGGAAATACTGAACAAGAGGTGTGTACATAGACTTATTTCATTCTACCTTAAAAAAATACTCTTGACTCGGTATCAGTTTTAATATCCTAAAAAAAAAAAAACCACACAGAATGTAAAATTGAATGTCAGAAGCCTACAACTGCTGTAACTAAACAAAGCAGAATGGCCTCACAGGTTGGTTTTTTTTTCTTTTTCCAATTGCTAATTGAAAAGACACCACACCCTGAGACCTATAGGACACACCCCCACCACTTTGAGGTTCATTTATAATACAGTTATCAATCAATGTCTGCATGTCCCGGTTTTGCAACTGGCAATGTTATTTATTCTCCAGGGTTATTCACGCTGCACCCACACACACCTTGAGTGAACAGGACAGGACAGACAATAGGCAGAAAATCTTCTGAGACATTTTAAAATTGATTCTGCCCTTTGCCTCATAAATCACCTCCTAGTGATAGTCTATCTTAGACAAAAACATGTAGTAACATGAAGGAGACTTCAAGGGATGGCAACACACTTAATAGTTGATGAGATTTTTTTTTATCAGCCAGAGAAAAAACAAATTCACTTCCATCTTCCTGCACCTGCGACAAGATGTGCTTTGAGTTTCCCAGTGCTGGTAATTCTGATTGTGGGCGATAGTTACAGCTGCTATTTTCTGAGTGTTTACTATGAACCATGTACTTTCCATGTTATAGTCTTGGTGAGGGGGGGTCAGATCTGAGATTAGAGTAGGTAGAGAGGGAAATCAGTTTTGTTGTCATAGAATTTCCAGGAAATTTCTTAGCTCTTGGAGTGTTTGGGGACATACATAGGCCCCAGTTTTGCCAAGTCCTTGGTGGCTATTCAGACTCAATGGTGAGAAAAATGAAGAAGGAAATGAAGAAGGAAATGAAGACAGGCTATACAGAGAAAACATCTGGACCCCAGAGACAAATTGCCAAGAGTGAGGACAAACTGAGGAAGTGGGGCTTATGAACAACTGTGTCTAGCTATTGAAAGGAGCACCAGGAAGACTGTTCTCGGACCATTGTGCCTCCCAGTCCTGCTGGAGTATCTATGTGCCTTGACCACATGGTAAGGAGTCCACCCAACACCACACTAGGACCCCGCTGTGACAGTGACACAGTAAGAAAAGAAAGGCATCTCTCTACTGACCAGGGAGAGATCACCAAAGGCCCAAACACAGAGTTCCAAGGAGGTCAGCAGTGGAGTAGGCAGGGCCTGTGGGCAGTCTAAACAATAAATAAAAAGGACTGCACAGGCATGTGTGGTGGAGCCGCCTGCCTTCCCTCACAATCTCTCAGGAGGTGAAGTGTCCTTCCCCGGGACGTACTAGTTGGTGAGGCCTGAGGACATTGGGATATATTGGTACACACCCCTGGAAATACTTTAAAATGTTGAGCAGGAACCCCATGAGACAAAAACATCTCCCTATTCATCAGCAAGTAAAGAAACAGAACACTGAGATGTCTTTCCCCTAAATATGACCTACTTGGTTTGTGTCCATGGACTGCTCAGGCCAGAACTTAGCCACTGCGAACATGTTTGTGTGTACGTATATAGGTAATATGTGTATATGTGTATGCATCTATTTGAATCCTCAGAACTGTGCGAAGTAATATCTCTGTTTCACAGGGAGCATAAGCAGATTGAGAGAGGATAGGTCACTTGTCCAAGTTCACATAGCTAATAACAGAGCCAGTCTTAAATCCAGACCTGCTTGATCCCAAAGACTAAATAGCTAAACATTTTCAGTCCTTACTGGGAAAAATTTCAAATAAATACAAAAGGAGACAGAATAGAATAATGAACCTTTGTTTACACTTCCACAGATTCAACAACTATCACCTCATGCCCAATCGTGTTTTAGCCATACTGCCTTCCCCCTAAACCCACCCCTGCATTGTTTTGAAGAAAATTTCAGAAATGTTTTATCGCTTTCTTTCCTCTTCACACTAAAACATCCCAAATAAATAAATTTCACCGGGTCAGTAAGGTAGTTCTATTCTCCACAAAAATGTCCCAAACTAGGCCCCACATTATTTCACTAAGAGTGTTCTTTTTGAGATAGTAACCTTGTTAGAGTCCTGTGCTCACCCAAAGATTCTCTTGTGAATACTGATGCTCACTTTTATCTCATGCAGCACTCTCTGGGAAAGATGGGAGAATACGAGTACGGCTTCCTTTATAAATGTGGGATAGGAATAAAAAATAAGCCTCAAGTTCCCAGGAATTCCAGTCCAAAGAAAGGAGTCGGAAAGCAATAGGGCAACACCAACACTTCACCAAGTTCATTGAGTATTTACTCTCAATATCTTAAACAGATGCTGTAGGAAGTACAAAAATAAATAAGTAGTCCTTTAACAAATATTAATGGGGAAACTACTGATACCAAATTAATGTAAGGTACTAGATATACCATGGTTAATAGCCAAACAAAGGCTCGTTCTGTCAAGCTTATGATCTACTCCAGGAATAAATATACGAAAACAAAGAAATACAATGCAACCAGAATACAGGTGACAATGAAAGGAGGACCAAGAGTTGCTGGGCTCTAAAAGAATTTGTTTGTTCTTGAGTGGGACAATTGAAAAATGAGGAAATTGAGGCCTGAAAGACATGACTTTTCCCTACTTACACAGAAATCAAACCAGGAGAAACCTTGTATCTGGACCTCTAATCCATTATGATTTCCACCTCAAGAAGGACTACAGGTGCTTGACTGTTGACATTTCTCACCACCACAAGAAAGGTTTTATGGAACTGTTGGCTTTTGGAATGGGCCTTGACAGGTAAGTAGAATTTGAGAAGTAGAGAAGTATACAGTGTTCTTGGCAGAGAAAACAGCATAAGCAGGTTTGTGTGATAGATTCTGACAATATACACTACCTACGAGTACTTTGGTTGACACGTAAGGATACACATAAGGCAGTGATGAGGAAAGGATGGAAAGTTAGGTTGAGACCAGATTAGAAAGGGGCTTTGAATACCAGGTCAAGTCGTTTGTTGTGAAGGTTCCCAAGAGTGACAAAAATGCCATAGTTTGAAGTCAAAGAGTTAAGAAAACATCATGATTTATGGGTCCGTGGATTGTGCTTTTTGTAATTTTTATCTCATATTTCATTCTACTTGCCTGTAATTATCGTTAATGAGAATGCTTAGAAAAGGACTTTCTAAGGAGAGCTTTCTGTTTGTTTGAGATGGGTGTGGCGGGCATGAAGGGGTGGGAGGGAGGCATTTACTGAAGGGACAGGCATGAGGGCGTGACGGGGCAGGATAGAGTCTTCGGTGTAGCAGAAACCTGGAACAGGAAGGGTGAAAACTGGAGGTATCAGCCACAAAGTGCATCCAATAGATGTGTGCCTGGGGACTGTAGAAAAAGGGCACAGAGGACAACATGCAAACAAACCTTCAGGGGAACTACAGACTTCCCTGGGAGCATTGGACAGGAGTCTCTATTAATATTATAATCCCTGTTAACTCCTATTTCATCATGGGCATCAAGACCATAGACAAACAACCCCGTCACATATCCTAGAGAGAGTGGTAAGGATACCCTTTTTGTACCTAAACCAGCACATTTCTTAGTCAAAAACTACCTTCAAGGTAACTACAGGTAATTATTATGACTGAAATGTCTAAACCTGGTGTTCTAAGAGGGTTGATTATAAGAACAGCTTATCCTTTGAAACTAGACAAACCTGAATTTAAGTCCCAGGTTTGCTACTTACTAACTGAGTAATCTGGGGTAAGTTGGTTAACCTCTCTGGACTTCAGTTGCCTCATCAGTAAAAGCAGAGAATACATGCATCAAAGTTGTGGGGAGGATTACTAACATGATGCGTGGAAATGCTGTCTTACAAGGTACCTGGTACAAACCAAGGTTTGGTCCCCCCTTGTGGGTGAAATCAGTGCTAGATAAAGGGGAGATTACTGATAACCAAACATGCTGTAAGCTTCCAAGTTCAATTCCTTTATTAAAACTTGGCAAGAACTTCCCCCCTTTTCTTAGCTACTCAATAGGAGGGGTACAGAAAAATGTCAAATACACACACTTAAAAGAGGAATGAGAACAACTCATCTAACTCAGTATTAAAAGAAAAAAAGAACTCCGCTTTTAAAATGAGCAAAAGATCTGGGTAGACATCTCTCTAAAGAAGCTATGCATATGGCCAACAAGTACACAAAAAGATGCTCAGCATCACTGTCACGAGGGAAATGCATATTAAAACCATAGTGAGATACCACTTCACACTCACTAAAATGGCTATAATAAAAGAGACAGACAAGTGTTGACATGGATATGGAGAAATTAGAATCGTCATACGTTACTGGTGGGAATATAAAATGTGGTGACCACTTTAGAAATATGTTTTGCAGTTCTTCAAAAAAACATAGATTTACCATACGATGCAGCAATTCCACTCCTAGATTATACCCAAAAGAACTAAAAACATATGATTCTACAAAAACTTATATACTAATATTTAGAATTGCATTATTTATTCACAATAGCCAAAAAGAAGAAGAAACCCAAGTGCCCATCAACAAAAATAGTATATCCCCACACTGAAATATTATTCAGTCATAAAAAGGAATGAAATACTTATAACATGGATAAACCTTGAAAACATAATACTAAGTGAAAGAAACCAGGCATAAGAAGTCACATATTGCATTATTCCATCTATATGAGATATCTAGACTAGGCAAATCTATAGAGACAGAAATAAATTAATGATTACCTAGTGATAGCAGTTTGGGGGAGGAGGAAACAGGCATAGACTGTTAATAGGTGTAAAATTTCTTTTTGGGTGATCAAATGTTCTACAATTGATTGTGGTGATGGGTAGAAAACTGTGAATACTTTTAAAAACATTTTATTGAGCCATTTAAATTGATGAATTGTTTGGTATGTGAATTATATCTCGATAAACTGTCTTCGAAAAAGAACAATGATGGAGTGCCAGATCCTCAAACAGAACTACCTGCTCCATTTGGTTGAGAAGCTCATGGAGATCAGGCTCTGGCTGTAGACCAAGGAAGGAGCTCCAGACACATATCCATGAGCTCGGGAGTTTGCCTAAGTATTTCATGGATTTAGTGTTACTCTCTTCTTGGGTGAAGTACCGTTAGCAATCACGGCAGCAATGGATACCCTCTGGGCATTACCCTACCTTATGACTTTTTCACAAAGTACCAGCACCTCAAAAATTATCTAACCTCAGGCTTAATTCTTAGACAGTCAATGGAACCTGAGACTCCTTATAGTCATTAGTGAATTTAAATCCCACACCAGCCTGCCTCTCAAACAAAAAGTTCAGCAAACTTCATCAAAATCTCCTTTTGGTTATATATATCCTCGAGTTTATACCACACAAGGGGTAAAAAGACCACAAAAGATTGAATTTAATTTCCTACCATCAAAGGTTAACGTAATTTCTTATCATTTGAGTTCTGTGCTATAAGACTCATATTTGCTACAAGAGCTTCCATAATATAGTTGACTCTTGAACAAGGCAGAGGTTAGGGACACCAGCCACCTCCACAGATGAAAATATCCATATAACTTAAGTGGATTCCCAACCACCAGTACGTACAAAATACATACATTAGGGAAATGCATATCAAAACCATATATATATAAACAAGGTCTGTCCAGAAAAAATCCAGCCATTGTCAACATAAGGAGAACGGTTTGAGTGACATTGATGTAACCTGGCGGCCAAGGCGAGTGCACCGGAATGTGCATGTGTGAACAATGACTTCACTGTACTAGTCAGTGGGGGCACTAGACACCACTGAGTGATCATGTGTACTGGGTAGACATCACACTTAAAATGAGCGAGTAGAGCAATGAATCTGCATCAAATTCTGCATTAAGCTTGAATATTCCTCCATGGAAACTATTTGGATGATTCATAAGGCTTTTGGGGATGATGCAATGAACACAGTGCAAATAAAAGTGTGGCACAAATGCTGCAAAGATGGCTGAGAAACTGTTGAAAGTGACCCACGTTCTGGAAGACCTGCAGCAAGAACACCTGAGAAAGTGGAACGTGTATGGGCTGCAATCAACAAAGATTGGTGATTCACAGTGCGAGAACTAGAAGCTGATCTGGGGATTCCAAAAAGTACCGTGTCAGAGATTTTGATGCAGGATCTTGGCATGAAACACGTCGTGACAAAATCTGTTTCACAGCTTCTGCTGCCAGAGCAGAAGCAACATCGTGCTGCAGTTGCTAATGACTTGTTTCGCACTACTACAAATGAACCAGACAAGGTGTCTACTTTGAAGGGGACTGAGGCATCACTGTCCTACGTATATTCCTGGTCTCTTGTATCTTCTTCAATAAATGTCTCTAGTTTTCATGTGATACTTTCTGGACAGCCCTCATATATATCCATAGAAAAGGACCAGGATATGGTAGTACTAAAGTGAAGGTGAAATATAGTTCAATACTCACTTCCATACTTAGGTCATCATTCATCCTGATGCGACCTGACAGAGCCTTTCCTGGAAGGGGGCCCGCTGCAGGGCCTGGGCACCTGGCAACAGAAAGTGAAATTCTTCCTGCAGGTGGGAAAGCTGCAAATGTCGTCAGATACCAAATGGTAACACAGTTTCCCTCCCCCACTCCAGTTTCACCGAATTTCTAGTTAAGTTCTACGAATTATGGATTAGGTAAAACAGAATAAAAGAGAGCTCCAACCTCCAGCAGAGAGAGGTTATAAACCACAGAGAATCTAGCTAGAAATGAAAATGAAGAATTTGCAATTCAAAGTCTTGCTTCCTCACCCGCAACACACAATGTAAATTTCAGTGGGGTGGACAGTACTCCACTGAGCTGGTGAGCCTTTCCTGGGGAAGCTCAGTCTGTGCACTGAGAAAGGTAAGTGAGTGCAGATGAGACTCAGGGGAGGGTGGTGCAGGGACAGGGATGGTTTTCCCAAAGGCTTCACAACCTTGAGTATGAAGGAACAGAAATATGATCAAAATCTATCTCAAAAAGTTAACTAAGTGGCATATAGTATAGTCCTAAAACCTGTGAAACATTTTAGGTAGTCTAATTTGTCTCTTACATTTCAGAATGGATATTATAATATGAAATGTAAAAGAGAAAAAAAAACACGTGCACTTCAAAATAACTATAGAGATTTTTTTATTTAAAATTGTCAATGTTCAGAAAGTTCAAGAATTTACACCATAGAGGTTCCACAATAAAGATGTTAGACTCTCAGGATATGAAAATCTGGTGAAAGGGTTAGGCAATAGGAATAAGCAACCCACGAAGAGAAAGATAAGTATATTTTGCTCTTTTAAACTTACTTGTGTCTTCTAGTCACATCCAAAGCACCATCCTCTATTTCTCTGTGTTTGGGCCTTTCACATGAAACAGGGATGCGGTTGGCGACACATGAGAGAGGTGTCAGTCTTGGAATAGGTGTAAGACTATTCAGATGCAAGGCATCTGCAATAGAACAGAAGAAAAATTTATTTCTGATTTTATACATATACGCGTTTGTGTGTGTGTGTAGTCTTTCCATCTTGAGAGACTGGACTATTTCTGAAAAACCAGGGGTCCAATTCTATGAACATGTTAACATAACCCCCCTCTCCCTTGGGGCAAAATCCAGCAACTGCCTGTTTTTGTAAATAAAGTTTTATTGGAACATAGCCATAGCCATTCATTCAGTCTTGCCCATGGTTGCTTGTGTGCTACAACAGCAAAGTTAAGTGGTTGCTGCAAAAATGATATGGCCTGAAAAACCTAAAATATGTACTATCTGGTCCTTAACAGAAACAGTTAACCATCTCCTGAAAAGAACACAAACACAGTGATTGGACCCCATCAGAGTAGTGCAGAAAATAGGGTGACAAACCGTTTGTTTGAAAGAAAATATTTTTTTTCTAAGTGGCAGCAGAGTTTAATAGACAAAACAAAACAAACAAACAAATAAAACAACAGGCTTTGGCATCCCTCACAAATTTCTAGTTCAAATTCTGGCTGAGCCACATACCAGTTGTGTGATCTTGGCTAACTAAAGCACACTCAGCCTCAGTTTACTTACGTAGAAATGACACATGCTCTTAGGCAAATTACTAACTCATGCTCCTCTGTTTCTTTATTTTTAAAATAGAAATCACATTAGCATCTACCTCATAAGGATGTGGTAAGGATTAAATGAGTTAATAGAGAAGTGTAGAGAAGTGTGCCTGGCACATAGCAGACATTCTGTAAGTGCTGTCATCTTTGTTGCTGTGTTGTTATTTTCACTGAGTTAGTGTGAGTAAAATAATCTCTATAAAGAACTGTCTGACATGTTAGTGGTGGCAGTAGTTTTCACTTCTCTAGTTGAAAAGATCCACAAGTCACTCTGCTTTCTTTTTAGTCCTTCTTAAATTTAGTTTGATAATCATCCAATGTCTTATGTCATTTTGGAACCAGCTATTAATTTCTTCTTTCAACCATATCCAGGTTGTGATGAGAGATGTCACTACTTTGAGTATTTCCTAAAATAAAGCTCATTTTCCTTAGCCTGGCATTGAGTAATAACACACAATCTGACCCACAACCTGCTCCAAACTTATGTTTACTGTATCTCAGCCTAACTCCTCTTACTTCCAAAATGACTTATCCAGCTTTGATTCTTCTTAAAAAATTCAAGGGTTTTGCATTCTTCCCATGCCCATGTCATTATCCCAGTTGGAATACATTTTCCATGTATTTTGCTTTTCTAAATGCAACCCACCCTTCAAGGCCTAATCCAACTCTCATCTCTTCTACGGAGCCTTCTCTGGTCTTATCTCCTCAATAATCTGCGAACTATTTTAAGACTTATTCTCTCTTATACATAATATGGTGTCTTGCATAGAGTAGTAAGCTGATTGACTGAATTCAGGGATAAATATCCAAATGCTCAGCAATTCTTCCTATACAAATATAGTTGTGATTTATTATTTTCCTATTTAAGAAGAACGCAACCCCCAGCTACATCTGAGAGGGTACAGGAGAGGGGCTACTGTGCTTACCTAGTGGAGGTGTGTACCAGCATATATGTTTGAAGGTCAGGGGTATCTGATCTATCTTTGCTTCTTGATCACTATATTGTTTATGGCAACACTGCTTCTGAAAAGAAAATTGAGTAGTATTAGCTATCTAGAGTAGTATAACATAACATATTTCATAATCTACTTTATTCATCTCCAAAGATAGAAAGAATATCACTAATCTCATTCAAATAACCTTGCAAGAGAGGTCAGGAAGAAAATGAATGATGCCAAGTAACAAAGCTTTCATGCTTTTGATAAAAATGTCTATCCTATCAGAAGTATAATTCTTATTGAAAAATCACAGTTCAGTAACTTAATAGAATGATAACATTCATCATCAGTTCCTAAGAATCAACACTTTCATGTAAAAGGCTTTGAGGAAAGAGGTATTAGGGAGGGGCAAGCTTAGTTATATAATTCTTTTCATGAAACTACAATAAAAATATTTAAAATATTAAAATCTTTAAAATATAAAACTATTTTAGGGTCTATTAGGATTGTGTGTGTGTATGTGATAAAGATAATAAGTATCTGTTGCTTCATGATAATCTCTGAAAAAGTATAATAGTATAGAGTTCTCAGACCACTAATACATATTAGACTTAACAGTCTCTTTTGGCACAGTAGTTGATTGACAATTAGAATTTAAATCATTTCAAGAACCTTAAACGTACCAGTTGTTCTTGAAGACCTTGTTGAATTCTATCTGTGCAGGGCAGGGGATCATGGTGAGAAAATTCCTCATCTAAATAGCTCTGTCATGAGAAAATGGTGGAGTGTGTTCAAAGACAGAATGATGAAAGGAACAAAGATACAAAACATATTAGACTTAAGAAACTATGCTACCTGAGGAGGGTAAAATTGACCAGTTCTTTATCTTGTATTCTACCTTAAGGGAACAAGTTTGTAATTGTTAACTCCTAACTGCATTTTCCCCAATACTTGGTTCTAGGAATAAAATCCAAAGATTGCAGACAGAAAACAGAATGGTTTTGTCATGAAAATCTACAGGCAGAGGCCAAGGAAGCTTGTTGGAGACAACACAGAATAATAAAAATAGTGCCTGTGAAAATTTTACAGCAATAAATCATGGCCTTAGTCCAAGAGGTAGCTACATATCTATCATAGTTACATGATAACAGAAGATGATATTGGTGCTCTTGAAATGATTCAAGCATATTTAGCTATGGAGGTTATTCCAGTTCAATTTATCGTAGAGGGCTTTTTAGGAACTGCTTAGCTTGATCTCCCACATGAATAATTTTTTTCCCTCTGCTTAAACAGATGTGCCTATATTATGCCCTGGAAACAGATACAGGCAAAGTATCACCCCTTCTTTCTTTCTTTCTCCAGTGGCAAAC
Organism: Lyroderma lyra; assembly: GCA_004026885.1. Classification (NCBI taxonomy): domain Eukaryota; kingdom Metazoa; phylum Chordata; class Mammalia; order Chiroptera; family Megadermatidae; genus Lyroderma; species Lyroderma lyra. The sequence goes on along the minus strand of PVJL010000086.1, from coordinate 306,101 downwards.
TTGCTGTTCCTTATTTTCTTACTTGAAGAAGAAAAAGAAGATATTCACCAAGTGTCATAAAGAAATTAAACCGCCATGAATACCTTGAGATATCCAGACTGATGAAGTTGAAAGTTTAATTCAAATAGGAGGGAAAAAGAGGCAGAACCAAGCCCACTAGCATATTTTCTTCTATGTTGGTTAGTTTTATTATTAAAATTATTATATATTACAAATGAGCTTCAGGACCTTCCATAATTTGGATATCACCCCCACTCTAAACACATATCACAGAGGGCTTTTTTTTTACCTGAAACAGCAAGCCATGGAGTTGTCCTTTAATTAACTTCTTTCTTAGTGACTTGATTATTGCTATAAAAAGAATTTATAACCAGCTTAATACAACCATTTGTGATGCCCTGTGTAATTAACTCATTTCATTAACTTTTATTGACTTTAAAGTGGAGGCTTTCAGAAAGGAGAACACAGTGACTTCTAAGAATGGTACCCTCAACTCTTGATTTGTGAAAATGAAAAAAACAGGAGAACAAAGCTGGCCAGAGCAGCTAAATCATTACTGCCCCTGGGCATTTAAAAATAACCTTGATAGATGCTAGTGAATTGTCTTCTAGAAGTAAGTCATAGAATTATTCCAGCTTAAAATGGGAATACACCTTAGAAGCAATTCAGTCCAATCACCTACCAAAGTGGAAATCTTCTCTCCAATAAGCCTCTGCTTAAGCTATAAGTGATGTGGAGCCCTAGAAATGGAGACCTGGAATCCCAGTATCCCACAAGTAGGTCTGCGATCACGAGAGCACTGAGGAATTAAATAATAACTAGTTATTCATGGAGATGAGATCAGAATCACAGAATAGTGCTCAATTCACTATAATCTTTTGTGAAATTAAAAATATTTGTCTTTCTGCTTAACTGAAATTTGCTTCCCAGTAACTTCTAAATTCTCATCTCTGGAATAATGGAAATTGGCGGGGCGGGGGGAACTATTTAACTCTTTGAGCTACCTAGCAATTATTACTTATATGACAACCCATCTCTTTGAAATATAGAACCAGAAAACAGTCCTAACTCTTTTGAACAACCAAAATAGATGTTGATATCCATGCCCTTCTTATGTGAGAAATCCTCACACTTCCACTCTGAAAGTGGGCTCTGAATTTATACATAATTCTCACAAGCTGGACTGTTTTCTCAGCCCACAGATGATTAAAAACAAAGCTTAAAAGAGAGTAGGAAGCTCTGCTAGATGGAGGAATATCAATAGCTACAACTTTTTTTTTTTTTAAATCACTAACAGCCAAGACAACTAACAGCAGATACTGTGGTGTCCAAAATACATAGAAATCTGGTGCTTCTTAATTTAAATTCCAACAGTTTGCTATCTCAAAAGCCTGAAAAATTCTGAGCCATGAAAATAATGCTAATGTATATGTGAAAAGGAGTACATAATTTAATTTGAAATTTTTTTTTCAGAAAAAAAACCCTGAAAAGCTTCAACTGTATGAAAAATGACCCATGTCAAATTCTACTTTGTAATAATATCTGTTTTGTAAAAATAGCTTATTTGTTAAATCAGCTTGAGAAAGTGTTCCTAGGCCCAGTAAGAGGAAAGTATTTATTTTAAAAATATTTCTAACATATTTAAGTAATGTAAACTTTTAAAATTCTTAATATTTAGAACTCTAGTAAAGATTCAATTTTTTAAAAATTCTCCATGTTAACTGTATTAAGAAATAAGGTCCCATCCTCCTCCTCACCTACATCTAAACGACAGCTACCAAAGCTTTCAAAAGTGGCTAACATTATGTTTCTGAAGGTCGTGTATCTCCAAAACACTGTCTTTGAGTTTCCAAATTAAGCTTTTGTTTCAGAAGAAATAACAAGTTAGTATAAGATGATCTAAAGTGCCCATCTGCTGTCCACCAGGCAATCTTGGATTTTAGAAATAGCCCATCTCAGAACATTCAAATTGTAAACCTTATTTCAACAGATGTTTTGTGCAATGTGTAGCAACTATTTCCATATGTTTCATAGGGCAAAACAAGCTGGCCTATGACCCTAATTTACATTCACCTTTGCATTCTTCTTTACATAGGAGGAGCTGGATTTGCCATGTCTCTAGGATATTTAGTTTCCACATGGAAGCAAGTGAAACAATGGCCACTGTATTCCCTGCTGCTATTGTCATCTGTGATATAGAATCTGACTAGGTGCCTTGGATACACTGACTTTGAATGAAGCTGAGATAAAACAACTCTCTAAATAATTGTGCCCTGAGTGTTTTAGGCAAAGGCCCATAATTAATTGGCTGTTAAAAATTAAAACCATATTAGAGCTGTAATAATGTTAGCTACCAATGATGGTCAGCTTTTATCAATTACGGCCTTTTATAAATCAATATATGTGTTACCTATTCTATAAAATTATGCATTAAAAATATCAGGTTTCATTGAAAAACACAGAGTAGGAGAAAATAATTCACAATACATGTATCTGTCAAAGGACTTGTATCCAAAATATGTAAAGAAATCCTGCAACTCAATAACAAAAGAACAAATGTCCTAATTTGAAAATGGGTGAAAGATTTAGATACGTCACCAAGAAGACATAGCCAATCAGCACAACAAATGAAAATCACAATGAGATACTCAGAAAAGTGGTGAAAATGTCAATTTTTTTATTAATACCACCAGATGTTGCTGTGAAGCATTGGGAACTCCCACACATTGCTGGTGGGACTATAAAACACAACAAACACTATGGAAAACTGCTTGGTATTTTCTTAAAATTTTACTTAAAACTGCACTATCACCTAACAATTCTGCTTCTGGGATATTTATCCTAGGTTAAACATATGTCCAAACAAAGACATATACACGAATGTTCACAGAAGCTTTCTCCATAACAACACAAATTGTATATAATTTAGATGTCTAATAGGAGAAAAGATAATCAAATTGTGGAATGTTCATACAAAGAAATACAACTCAACCACGGAATATGCATATCACTGATAAACACAACATAAGATAAATACCATGCTGAGGGAAAGAGGACACAGGGGGTCCCCGGTTGTGTAGTGGCTAGGCTTCGGCGCCCTCAACGCCACAGCCTGGGTTTGATTCCCAGCCAGGGAACTACCCACTCGCCCGCTGCAAAAAAGAGAACAGACTCACACAAAGTACATACTGTATAACTCAATTCTAGAATAGGAAAAAACTCACTGATAATAGGGATCAGATCAGTGGTTGCTCCTTGCTGTGGTAGACGTGGGGGAGGGGGAGTGACTAGGAAGGAGATGAGGGAATTTTCTGGGATTATAGAACTTCTGTGTTTCAGTGTGCATTTGTCAAACTGGTTGAACAGTACACTTAAAATCTGAGCTTTTTATGGTATGTTAATTACTCATGAATAAAAAAAGAATTTAAAAACTATAACAAGAACAAAAACAATAGGGTTTAGGAGATAAATAAGGTTAGGTAGAAATCACTAACAATGTATATGCAACATTGTAACCAGAGTACTAACAAACACAATTATTAAATTATTAGTACCTAGGAAGATAACTTGAAGCACCAAGACATGCATGTTAAGATGGCTCAAGGCTGCATCCCCGGATAGCAGAAATGCACAAAACCAACAGAGTGAAAACGCGAGTGAAACTTGAGATGCACAGTGCTGATGGGGTGTGAAGGAAATGCAGATAGAAGTGGAACTCTTGGGCAGTGAGGCTGCGAACGTGAACGCAGGAGGGAGCACCAGGGCCCTGCAAGCCTGGGGTGGCTCTTCTCTGGGGAGCAAGGCCCAGGTGCAAACACTTGTTCTTAATTTTCTTAAAACACAGCTGCAACGGCTCCTGCTGCTGGTCAGCAACCATGCTGGGAGCTTTTTCTTTTCCTGTTGAAGGGTGTAGTTCCATTCCTTCCAAGAAGTCCCAGGAAAATCGTGAATGGAACAATGTAACTTCTACCTTAGACTGACATGTCATTACTCATTTGCCAATTCGTGAGAGAGAAACACGCTCTAGCAAAACAGACTTTACCAAGTACAGTCAAATACTCGCTACTGTTTTGCATTTGTTATTTATATCAACAACTTCTGCACCGTCTGGAAGAGCATACTGAGGCTCAGAGAGGTAGAGTGATTTGCCCAACTCTATCCAGTTCCTCTCTTGTAGACTTAGAATCAGAACATAGGTTTGTTTAACTTCAAAAACAATGCTCTTAATCATGACGCTACACTGACTCGTAGATTATTTCATCCATACCTGCATCTTTTACTTGGGAAAATGTAGGCCCCTAACCCATCAGCGCTGCAGAGCAAGCCATATCTGACTATGGTTTTCTCCTTGGTTCACAGCCCAACACCTATCTTAAAAGTGTCTCAATCACCTGAACCCCCCTTCCAGGTCTCTGTGTACTGACTGCTCAGGACATGTGGCTCTCACCTTGCGTCCATCCTCAAAGCTGTAAGGCTGTTATCTGTCAGAAAGCTCATGCCCTCTATGCTAAGAATAGCAGCCTAGAAGAATTTCGAGTGAGAAACTATACAGTTCATACACAGACACTATGTCAAATAAGGAGTTATGACATACAGAAGCGTCTCAGACTCTCTCACCAATGAAATATTTGTGGCTTCTAAAAGTAATTTCCTCACTGTCTATTATATGAGTGATGATGATCTCATGTCAGACAGGAGGGGGGATGAATAGTAAACAGGTTATAGTTTAGATTAGATCAATTAGTCTATATTTCATGTACATTAGATTCACTCTAATATTTTGAATGCCTACTCTAGATCTAAGAAGCTTTTTAAAATTCCTTTTTAAGCAAATATCCATTTATACATCCAGTATTGCCTTGGTTAACAAGATACTTGGATACATATGAAGGTAGGAAGCAAAAGAAAGAAAATATGTAAGTAACCATTCAAGAAATTTAGCAGTTCTAATGGCACATTTCATGGGGGCAGACATGTATGTTAATTACTTCATGAATCAGACCAGCCCTGGTGGCAATTGGAAACTTGAACAATATTATTTATTCAACATTAAATTCAGGATTTCTAATCAAATGTCAAACAACTTCCTAGTTCCAGCTTGTGCACACTCTGGTCTACCGGAACATTTGACAAAACAACTATATCCCCACACAATTTGCTAGTGAACCTTTCTTAGATATAAGTAGAAAGAAATTGTCTTCAATACTGAAAGAATTTATTAAGCTAACCAGAAACTTTCAGAACTAAATGTATTGAAATATTTTTATCTTCTGACTCAGAATTCAAATGTCTGACTCAGAATTCTAACAGCATGTGGTGGCATGGTGCACTGTGCAAAGATATTTGTGTGATAACTGTCCTACCTCAGTGACATTTGTTCACAGTCTAACTGGGAAATCTGCTGTATAGAACATTTCAAAAATATGTGCTACTACATTTCCCTCTTTTGCAACAATTGAGTTTTAAGTGGTCTTAGGAGCAAAATATTGATGTGTATGCCTTCTTTGGGCAGCAAAAGAAAAACAAGGACAGAAGTTCAGAAAGCCAAGCAGCTTGTGAGCAACTCAGGACAGAAAAGAGGCATCCACCCTACTTTATCTAGCCAGAAAAAATAAGAGGGCTATTCAGCCATAAATGCCTCTATTTTTCATATTACATGGAAAAAACCCAGCCATAAATGCCTCCATTTTTCATATTACATGGCTGGGTACTTTCTGGATAGCCCTTGTACATGCATTCAACCCACAGCACCTGGGTTGAATAGTTCAATAATTTTAAGTACATTTTGCTCAATTATTCCCTAAAGGTGAACTGGGAAGACAATAGCAAGTTCATAATAATATCAAGAATGTGCATTTTAGGATAAATACAAAAGTTGATGCTTCAAAGAAGGTACTACAATGAAATCATGGGAGATTGGGAGAGGAGGTAAATTCTTAGTTTTATGAAATTATGGGGATATAATATTGATTTAATCAAAATATAACTGACCAGAAGACTAATCCTCTAAAGCAGTGTCTAAAGCAAAAACATCATAAATCAAATTTTGTTATTATTCATATCTCAACATGAACACTTCTAATCATAAAAGAGCCTTTCTAAGGCCCTCTGAGCAACAATAAAATAACATATAGATTATTTAACTTAAAGCCTGCCTTACATTGTGTGACAGAGTGAAAGAAAGTAAACTGATACTTGGAGTTATTGAAAGCTAGCAAGTTCCACAAGGTTTAAAAATAATAGTAATAAAAGGTCAAATAACTACTACTACTTTAGAACTGGCCAGTTCCTTTAAACTCTCAAATAGCTTTCTCAGATAAAATAGAAAGAGTACAGCAAATCCAAAATAAACATGTCTGAAGTTTCACCTCTAGCTTACCTTAAGCTTGTATTTAGTTTTTTTTATTACAAACCAATAGCTTTCTATAAAAATAACATTTATATTGCTTGAAAAATAAGCTGGTTGCACAAAAGAATTTGTTTGATAAATGGTCAAATAATTTTTTTTTTTTACCAAACCATGTTTCTAGAATAAAATAAGTGTATGAATACTTCCTTATCTATAAGCTTATCTATAATTTGACAATTATCTTCTCCCCTAAATCTTCAGTGAATACTTACCACTTTTAGGTAATACAGAAAAATTAAAAATATTCAACTTTTTAAAGCAAAATATACAAGGGCTGTCTCATATATGTAAAGAACACATTAACATTTAAAAGAATTTTTACACATATTTAATATTTTAATACATATTAAATTCATAAGTATTTTGCCCAACCCCAAAATGACTACTTAAAAGAAAATAGGCAGGGCCTTTTCTACCATATGATGGGTACAAACTAGCTGATAAAACTGGGGTAGAATATGTAAACAACTTGTAGGTTCATATATCCTATGCCAACAAGATTTTTTTTTCCTTGTTTGCAGTTACAGATACTGAGAAGTTTTATTGAAATTTTAAAGAAATAACAGTCACAGACAAATCCAGCTTGTAATGAACAACCAAAAGGAAAGTTAATGGTTAAACCCATCTCCCTTGCCACTAGGCAAACCTTTCTGAGAGCCCACAATACTGCCTTCTGCCACCATTGCCTTGTCATAAATGCAGCAATAATACAGCAGCTGTAATCAATAAAAATGGCTGGAGCCCTTTCACCCCACCTCAGAGGAGATTAAACTGGGACACAACAAATATTTGCTACTCACTTTTCAGTTTTCTTGCCTTCTGCTCCAGTGCCTGGCAAGTGTTCACTAACCCAGTATTTATAGTCTGGAGACTCAGTTGTTCTGAAATTGCTTCCTCTAATTTATGCAGCAAAGTCTTAGCTTTTTCACTGGCAGAGTGGGCTGTGCCATCTCGATCCCCAACCTAAAGACGTACAGTTAATATTGGATTTTAGTAGTGTGGCCAGGAAAACAAGCGAGTGAGTGCTCCCTCTTATGCACAGGAAACAGAAAATGTGCTTTTCTTCTCAGGGAAGTGATAAGGCTCTGCTGAACTTCTGCAATCCCGTGTTTGCATGGGCTCTGTACGCCTGAGCTATTTCTACAGCCGTACCAGTCCTGATATGTCAAGTTGCCTCTTTCTGCAAAGTTGTCTCTTTCATCAGCCGGCTGTTGACACCGCCTCTCTTACAACTCCCCCTGTACTTCCTCCACTCACTGCCTGTCTTGAGGGACTGAATTTCACAGTTCCTCTTTGTTTTGTGTGTGTGTTTTTGTTCCTTCCCCATTTTTACTTCATGGTTTTCAGGACATCTGAGGAGACTTCCCCCGAATATAATGTAGGCAAAAGCTGCCCCACCTGCTCCTCTGCATCCTCCAGCCATTGGCTGGCTTCTTGGACCTTCTTCCTGAGGATGACTTCCTGGTTGACAGCATCTTCTTGCAGTTTAATGGCTTCTAGTTGTTTCTGCCTGGAGTTAAAAAAAAAAAAAAAAAAAAAAAGTCCAAACCACAAGCTGTCAGTGACATTTCAAGTAAGATTCACCCCTGGGAAGTTGTGACACATTCAAACTTCATACACTTCCTCAGAGATCAGAGAAAAAGTGAAAGTGTTTACATACATATAAATGCTTCACAAATACAGAATTTTTAATTAATCATTTGGATCGCTCAGTCTGATACCTCCATTTTACAGATAAGGGCACTTAGTTTCCTGTTTTACACTGGAATATTCAGTCACTTTCAAGCTACATCCAAACTACTTTGCATGCGTCGCCAATATTTCAGAGGATGGCATGATAATGAGGTCACTGTAACAGGTGCAATATTTTCACATCACAGCTAGCATTTGCAGAAAAAGAAAGAAAGGAAAGGAAAAATGAGAGAGGAAAAAGAGAGAAAAGAAATAAGCGCTTGATTTCATGACCTTAACCTTTCTCCTTAAGAGTTGTCAAGCAGGCATCAGTGTGCCATGAGCGCAGGAGGGGCTGCTCCCGAGCACGGATGAACGCTAGCCAGTAGGATTTCCACAGCAGTCTTTCTGCAGACCCTCCCCTCCTGTTCCCCCTCACCCAAATCTCCCAGTGTTGTTATGTGACCTCTCTTTTGCATCTGACCTTAATCCCCAAAATATATAAAAATGCATCCACTCTGTTAGCCAATGAGAGTATTTAAACTACGCTGTGTAACAATGTATCAGTGATCATCTGGAAACAACTTGACCTGTAAAAAGACCTTAGCTCAAAGGGATGATAACCTTTGGGAGTTTCAACGCAGTAAGGAAGATAATGTCAAATTTAGGCCTCTTGTGTGCCTCTCAAATGTTAATATATAGCCTCCCCTAGTATACTGTCATAAATCCAGCCTGATTACCAAAAGGACCACATGAGAGATAAGGATGGTCTCATAGGATGTTTTATCACTATGGTAAACCAGCACACAAAATCCTAAACTAAAATGAAAACTATCTAAACACACATTTTAGTAAGCATTGTTCAATAGCTTATTGTCAGATTTTTTTTAAATTGTGGTAATATTTAACATGAGATCTAACCTCCGAACACTTTTAAGTGTACAATACAGTGTTGTTAACTACAGGCACAATATCATATGGTCGATCTCCAGAACTTACTCATCTTGTGTAACTGAAACTTAATACCTGTTAAACTGCAACTCTCCATATCTTCCTCATCTAGCTCCTGGAAACCACCATTCTACTCCCTGCTTCTATGAATTTTATAATTTTAACACATCTTTTAAGTGAAATCATCAGTGTTTGCCCCTCTGTAGTTGTTTTATTTCATTTAGCATAATGTCCTCAAGATTCATTCATCTGTGCTGTCACATGTGACAGGATTTCCTTTTTTAAGGCTGAATAATGGTCATTGTAGGTATACGAGTATACCACATTTTCTTTCTTTATTCAACCACTGATGAACATTGAGGTTTCTTCCACATCTTGGCTATTCTGAATACTGATGCAGTGAACACGGGTGTCGGAATACCTCCTTGAGATTTTGCCTTGAATTCTGTTGGATCTGTACCCAGAAGTGGGATTGCTGGATTACATAGCAGCTCTGTTATTTATTTATTTTTGAGGAAACTCCTTACTGTTTTTTGTAGCAATTCCATTTTACATTCCTACCAATAGTACAAAAGAGTTTCAATTTCTCTACATCCTTACCAACACTTGGTATCTTTTGGGTGTTTTGTTTTGTTCTGTTTTGTTTAATAATGTCCTTCCAAGTGTGATTCATTCATCATTGTGATGATTCATTGTGGTTTTTATTTGCATTTCCCTCATGATCAGTGATGTTGACCATCTTGTCATGTGTCCTTTGGCCATGTGTATGTCCTCTTTGGAGAAATGTCTATTCAGGTACTCTGCCTATTTTCAAACGGGATTTTTGTTTGTTTTTGTTCATTTGTTATTGAGTTGTAGGAGATCCTCATATACTTTCAATATTAACCCTTATCAGATGATTTGCATATATTTTCTCCCATTCCATAGCTTGCCTTTTCACTCTGTTAATTTCTTGCTACACAGAAGCTTCTTAGTCTGATATAGACCCACTTGTCTAATTTTTATTTTTTTGCCTGTGCTTTTGGTGTCATATCCAAGAATCATTGCCAAGGCTTTTCCTCCAAATTTTCTTCTAGGAGTTTTACAATTTTAGGCCTTATGTTTAAGTCTCCATTCCATTTTGAGTTGATTTTTGTATATGTTATGTAATAAAAGTTTTACTTCATTCTTTTGCATGTGTATATCCAGTTTTTCCAACACCATTTGTTGAAGAGATCAACATTTCCCATTGTGTGTCCTTAGTATAGTAGTCAGAGATCAGTTGACCATATACATGTGGGTTTATCTCTGAGTGCCCTCTTCTGTTCTATTGGTCTATAAGTCTGTCTTTAGGCCAGCACCATGCTGATTTGATTACTATAGTTTTTTTAATATATTTTGAAATCAGGAACTGTGATACCTTCAGCTTTGTTGTTTCTCAAGATTATTTTGGCTATGTTGGGGGTCTTTTGTAGCTTCATATAACATTAGAACTGTTTTATTCTATTACTATAAAAATGCTGTTAAGATTTTGATAGGAATTGCACTGGATCTATAGATTGCTTTGGATAGTATGGACATTTTAACAATAACCCTTTTTTATATTCCAAAGAATATGTCTATTTCTTTGCATCTTCTTTATTTCAGCAATCTTTTGTAGTTTTCAGTATTCAAATCTTCCCCTTTTTAGTTAAGTTTATTCCTAAGTATTTTATTCTTTTGGATGCTCTTTTAAATAGGATTGTTTTCTCAGTTGCCTTTTCAGATAGTTCATTGTTAGTGTATAGAAATGCAACTGATTGTTGTATGTTGATTTTATATGCTGCATGTTGCTGAATTTATTAGTTTTAAAAGCTTTTTGTGGCTTCATTAAGGTTTTCTATACATAAAATCATGTCATCTGCAAGCAGAGATGACTTTACTTCTTCCTTTCTGATGTGGATGCCCTCTTTTTTTTTTCTTAACTGATCCCTCTAGCTAGGACTTCCAATACGATGTTGCACAGAAGTGGTAAAACTGGACTGATTTACTTTGTTTCTGATCTTAGAGGAAAAGCTTTCAGTCTTTCATCATTTAGTATAATGTTAGATGTGGGCTTTTCATATATGGCCTTTATTATGTTGAGGTAGTTTCTTTCTCTTTCTAGTTTTTTGAAAGGGTGTTGAATCTTGTTAAACGCTTTTCTGTATTTAAATGACCCTGTGATATTTATCCTTCATTCTACTAATGTGGTATATCACAATAATTGATTTTTGTATGTTGAACCATCCTTGCAGTCAAGGGATAAATCTCACTTAGTCATGGTGTATATCTTTTTAATGTGCTATTGAAATTGGTTTGCTAGTGTTTTGTTGAAGGTTTTGCATCTATATTCATCAGTAATATTGGCCTGTGGGTTTTTATTTGTTTTGTTATTGTTTTTTTATAGCGTCTTTGCTTTTGGAGTCAGAATAATACTATCTTCACAAAACAAATCAGGAAGTAGTCCCTCCTCATTAATATTTTGAAAGAGGAAGTTCCCTGAGGGTATAGTGGCTTAAGGCTTTGGCACTGGTGCTGTCAGCGCTGTAGCCTGGGTTCGATTCCCAGTCAGGGAGCTACCTACATACCAAAAAGCAAAAAAAAAAAAAATTTGAAAGAGCTTCAAAAACATTTGTATTAATCTTGTTTTAATGTTTGATAGAATTCACCAGTAAAGACATCATCTGGTCTTGGATTTTCTTTGTTGGAAGGTTTTTGAATACCTCTTCAACCTTCTTACTAATTACAGTTGGTTCATATTCTGTTTCTTCTTGATTCAGCCTTAGCAGATTGTATGTTTCAAGGAATTTATCCATTTCTTCAAGGTTATTCAATTGGTTGGTAAGATCCAACCCTGCCTTGTGACGTCAGTTGTAATGTCTCTGCTTCCATTTCAGATTTTATTTGAGTCTTCTCTTTTTCTTAGTTTAGCTAAATTTGTTTACCATTAAAAAAAAAATTTTTTGGTTTCATTGATTTTTTTTTTTTTTTTTTTTTGGTATGTGGGTAGCTCCCTGGCTGGGAATTGAACCCAGGCCGCAGCGTTGAAAGTGCCAGCACCGAAGCCTTAAGCCACTACACCACCAGTGAAATCCTCATTCATTTTTTAAAAATTGTCTATTTTCTATTTTATTTCTGCCCTAATTTGTATTATTTTCTTCCTTGTACTAACTTGGTACTTAGTTTTTCTTTTTCTAGTTCCTTGAAGAATAGTCTAAGCTCTCAAGAATGTCCATTATCTTCTGAAGGAAAGCAAAAGAACTACAGGATCAATAGAAATCCATACTTAAACTTTTAATCTTTTGTATGTGTTTGTATCTCTAAGACAATAAGTTTTACATACTTATGAATCATAACACTTTTAGAAATAGCTATTTAAAAATTAGAACCCCACAAATTAGTCTCATCTATTAGAAATATTTAACTAATGTTAAACTATCAAAAAACTTTTTCATAGAAATCTTTATTTTCATGTTAAGAAGTTAAGTATTAGATTTAAGTGTATGTTTTTAACTTCAACTACTCTCCTTGCTAACATGGCCTAATGTTACATCTTGATTTCTACTCCTGTTAATTCTGAGCCTCCCAAGACTTTGACATCTAAATAGCACCCCTTTTACCTGGTTTTCAGACAAAAAAACCTGTAAGTCTAAGGTTTACTCTTCTCTTTGTTGTATTCCCACAACTAATTCATTAGCATGTCAGATATGATCCATCCCCAAAATATAGTTTGAATGTAATAATTTCTTACTACCTTTACAACTCTCACCCTGGCTTATGCTATAACCCTCACTTGGACTATTGCAATAGGTCTTAACTTAGTGTATTTTTTACCATGACCCAGTAAATATTTCATATTTCAACCAAGTATACACACACAAATGAAACAAAAATTTTATAAAATATTACTTACAGTTATTAGATGCAATATGGTCTGACAGTTTATAGTTTATATATTTTTAAATAAGTCATGATCCAGTAAGTTTATTTCAGAAACTCCAATTGGTGATCTGCTATTGAAAAAACTCTTCTCATTAATCTCACTGCTTTAAATTTTGCTATCTACAATTTTTCAACTAGCATCCAAAATAATCTTTCAAAACACATTATATTACTTCTCTGCTTATAATCTTATGATGGCTTTCCATCCACTCAGAATAAAATTCCAGTTCCTAAACATGAACTGCAAGGCTGTGGACCTGATCACTGCCTGTCTCTCTGGACTCATTTCCTACCGCTGTCCAGCACTCACTCCACCCCAGCCATGCTGGCCTCTTGCTGCTGCTCAAACAAACAAAACTCATTACAACCAAAGGAACTTTGCACTACATATTTCCTCTGCCTAGAACACTCCCCAGATCATCACATTAGCTCACATTAGGTCCTGCCACTTATCCTTCCCGGTCTTCTTATCCTGTTTCAATTTTCTTCATATCACTCACCACTCCCTGGCATGATAGTATGTAATTATATACTTATTTTTTCATCATTTGTGTCTCTTAATAGATGTTAGTTTCATGGAGGCAGATATTTGTCTTATTTCCTATAATTGTCTAGCACCCAGTAGGGAAGAAAAAGCCCTGCAAAGAGCTCACACTTGGCGGTCATACAGGTAATGACACACTTTTTGCACTGCCTCTTCTTGACTCAGTCAAGTCTTTCTATTCCTCATTGGAACCTATTTATCTTCTCCTCCTAAGCAAACAGTCCCCGAAAATTACCTTTAATAAATATTTTCTACCTCATCTAAACATAGAGTTCTCTCATGCTTACAAAATACTCTACTCATTTTCTTAAGCATAGTTAAAATCCATAGCCAAATCATTTGGTGTGTGGGCTCAATATGGCTTTGTCCATTTTAAATGATGTCCAGATGGCAGGGATTAACAATCCTTACATTGATAAGTAGTACTGTTTTGCCATTGCTAGGTCTCCAGAATATTTTTAATGACTATTACGTCAGATCTTAACGAGCAGATGGTGGGGGATTATTAGTTGCAAGAACTTAAGTTTTGAAGTCAAATATTTCTAGGTCTGATCCCAGCTGTGATGTAATCCTACCTAGGTGAACTTGAGAAGTTATTGAATCTCTCTGGAAATAAACATATGCCAAATTCTTAGCACCATGTCCAACACAGTAAATTTTTGACAAATTGCACCTAACTCTTATTTAACCAGACTTCTTGTGTGTCTAGCAGGATAATACAAAAGATGCACTTACTTGGAGATAACTTTAGTGCAGGCCTCCCTCCAAATAGTTCTTTGTTGCTAAAAAGAAGAATTTCAATGCTCCCTTTTGTGGAGATGGTATCTGTGTAAGAAAGCTGCATATCCACTTAACCCACACCTTTACCACTAAGGGGAAGTCTGGGCTCCCTGCTTCTTAGGGAAAGCAGAAGATCATCTTCTTGAAAGTTCCTTCTGGTATTAACCTCTCTCTGGTAGCTACTTTCCTTGTTTGGGGGAGTAAAATAATTTTTTTTCTGACTATTTTTTAAGCAACATTGGTCTCTATCTACATATTTTTTACCTTATTAAAATTCAATGTACATCCACATTCATTCATTCATTCAAAAAGCATTTCTTAAAGGAATACTTGGTATGGTATTAGCAGCTATATAAATAGAGGTCAGGAAAAGATATAACCACTGTCCTTGTTAGGATGTGGTTTACCAAGTGTACAAATTTAAAGAATTTCCCCGTAATCATTAAGATGAGATGGAAGGTAAGATGGCAAATTATTTTACATTTAGAGTCCTCTAAATTCCATATAACTTTTTTTTTACTTGAAATTTAATTAACTAGTGCCCAATGTGATGCACTGTGTACTAAGGAGGAACATGAAGCCCAATGGAATAAGAGTCAGCAGACCCAGCATCAAGTTCTTCCATTCATAAGTTTGTGGATTTTTCATTAATAACTCTCAGGTCTCAATTGATTCACTTTACATCCTTATGCCTCTGTCTCATGTAAAATTAAGAGATTTTACTAAATGATCTATAAGGCCCCTCTGATTAAAAGAAGTCTATATTCTATAGTTCTAAATTCCTTTTCTAGAGAAAAATAACTCATTATACTGGTTCCCACAGATTTTAAAGTTCATTATTTACAATTTTGAGTATATAAGTCAATTTCACACCATTTTAACACTTCAAAATTGTCAAGCAAAATGTGTTCCCTGAAAAAGTGTTATCTGAAATTAGTGTATATAACTTGAAAAAAGTAAACTAAAGTCCATAGCACAATCCCAGATGTGTCATGCTTATAAAGTATGGGTTTCTTATATATAAATGATCATCACCTGGAAAGGCATTCGTTTCTGAAGTAAAAATATTCCAGCCTGAGTCTCTTCAAAATCTCTACCAATTTATCAAGAGATTCTTTATGGTCTCCCAAGCTGCTCAGCATTAATATGCAGAGATTTAGCTTCTCTTTCATGATGTAGTTCAGTTCCTAGAAGGAAAGTCACAAAACAAATTCCAGTATTACGGTGTTAAATATAAACATATGACAGAGGCAATATAAGATGCTGTGGCCACTTCTCTCTCAATAGTATTCACTGCTATTGGACCCTAAAATTCTAAATGAATAGATACCAACTCAATTACCCAAAGACTGACTGTCCTTTGGGTTATTCGAATTTAACCAATATATAAATACAGGGTACATATTATGTGTGTAAAATTGACTTTTGTTTCCTTTTTCTTAACATAGTGGGTCCTTGACCATTTCATCAATCATCACAATTGCTTTAGAATAAGATAAGGAAATGGAATAAAAATGATAGTTGTTAATTAGCATATTCAAAAGTGACTTTTAAAAAGGTTAGTTTGGCAAAGTGATTGAAATTAATATTCCAGAGTTTTCGGAGTTTACTTCTGGCTTTAGCTTGACTTAGGAGGATGATGAACATTAGAAAATCATCTGGCAGTCAACAGCAGAGATAGTAAATCATGGATAAATTAAAGAGATTTATTTTTATATACTTCCTTTCTAACAAAACTGGGAATAGCTACCTAAGAAGTTCCTATTTTCCCAGTGTACTGCTAATTTCTGGAATAATGAAACTGTCAGTCTCAGGAGTGAGTTGTTTTTGTTTTTGTTTTTTGTTTTTGCACAATAGTTATTCTACCAAAGTTAGAGAATTTTAATAGGTCAAGGGAAAATCCAAGATTAGACTAGCCAGATCTCACAAGGATTCAAATAAAATACACCTCTTCATTAAATCATCTTATTCTTTGTCTCTCCAACACATATCATGTATCCTCACACTCATTCCCTCCTTTCTTTCCTCACCCTCACACCCACCCCTATCCTAACACTTATTGTCACCCCACATAAGCACATTCACGTACCTCCCCAGACTGAGACAGAGGACTTCTTAGAAATGGTACTGCATAAAATAAGCATTATCCGGATTTAAAAAGTAGAAGGAAAACCAGGAAAATAACAAAACACAGACCACTTACAGTAAGCTTATTCTCCCACTTTTCCTTCACAGTAATTTCTGGATTAGTTACCCACTGTAGAGAGTTATCACTGAGGGTTTCAACTTCAGAAACTTCTGCATGCTGAAAAAGATTTCCACGTCATCTGCTAGGAATGCAGATACAAGACACATGCTACTATGTAAGAAGTAATTTAGACCAAAGTTCTACTACATAGCTAATTCAGGAGGACACCAGAGCTTGCTTTCTCATCTAATGCCCTCCCTGTGACTCTCCTTTATCCAAGGATGCTGCCATGTGTAGATGCTAACTCTTCGCAGGTCCTCTACACATGCTGAATACAGTTAGAATCATTTTCCAGACCAAACCCTAGGTGTTTTCATTCTCCTCTCAAATAGAACACACATTTTCCAAGATTTTTTTTTAATTCATCAAATTACACACAAATACTACCTACTATACAGGCTAAGCACTGTGAAAGGGACTAGAGATACTAACAGGAAGATGTTTTCTGCTTTCATTGACCACCTAGAGTTTCCAGTCAAAAATAAAACTGGAGAAAGAGGTACTGGCCATGAGCCAGAAGGAAACTGTCCAAAAGGTACGATGTTTTCAGCCCTTTGTAACCTGTAGGAAAACCTGTAGGAAAACTAAGCTTAAGCAATTCATACCTAATGGTCAACCTGTTAGTCCTGATTGGTCTAGAACTAAAAACTCAACTTCAGGAAGGTTTGAGAAAATCTTTTCATAGTACGATTAATTTGAGTCTTAACACCCAGATACACTTGTGCTCAGCAAACAGGAGGGTGGTCAGTTATCTGCAGATGTTCCTGGTCAGTGAAACACCACAGTAGGTGTATGTCATACCATACCAGCTTCTGAAGCATAGCTGTGAATTGCACTCCCTTTCGTTCAAGTTCTCTCAGTAATAGTGGCATTTCTTGGTCCATCATCATGTCCAGAGGTGACAAACTAATTAAACTGAACTGCCACTCCTTTTCATCATTCTGAAACAATTACCAAAAAGTCCACAGGTCACTTTCATTAAAAAAAATCATTATTTTTATTTTATGAAAACGATGCCCACAAATCAATGTAATTGTCCCCATTAAACAATTCTAAATAGTCTTATGGAATCATCCGACACCTCCAAAAACTGTTTACATTTTCTTTCTAGGATAGCTTCACTTAACATTGATTCATTCTTAATGAAAAATTCATTTATCCCATAGATAACATTTACATGCAGTTGATATAAACTGCTATGGCTCTGATTTTATGACAACAAGGAAAGGTTAAGAAATTCACAGAAGAAAAGGCGATGGGGAGTGGGGTGCTCAATAAGTCCCACTGCAAATAGAATGGTTTCTTTTGTCTCCCAGTCACAGAAGATACTGTCAGATAATGTTTCATAACGCATTATTTCTTATACCTCTTTCAAAGTCTCTGTCTCCTCTCATATTTTAGATCTATGACAATAACACATTTAATTTCCCTCTTGCTGTCTGTTGGGAAAAGATTAGAAGGCTCTTATTTCCAGATTCCAATTAGAAGGCAAACATGTTCATCAGTGGGGTAAATCTCAGAGCCAGAACTTGGCCAGCTGTTTAACCCCCGTTTGGAACTACAGACCTTTACAGACCGGCATCTCAACATCATCATTAGCTCAGAGGACTGAGGATAAAAACACACCACTGTAGCAGATCTGCCACCATTTCATTCAGTCTGGCAGTTTGGCCTGGTTTCAAAAACACAGTAAAGTGATGAGTATTTGCAACAGTATGTCAGGAAAGCACAGCCCTCAGCAGACTGTCCAAGGCTGCCTGAGATGGTGTCAGATGAAGGCAGCATATGTCGCTCCCGCAGCCTTGGCAGGGGAAATTCTAACAGCGTTTGCCCCAAAGACATTGTTGCTCTCCTTTCAAGGTCATATCACAGCTGTCCACAGGAGGACATTCTGACATATTCATCATTTACAGACATGGAGAGACCATCAATGTGGGGAAAAGAAAGCAGTTTGTTAATAAAGCATTTCCTAACATAACAAGCACAAAACTGGATAGGAATGAAAATACTCTCTCAGCGATTCCAACAGTTCGTCTCCAAGAAGGCTTTTGTTTCGTCCCTTGTCATAAAGAATTGGGTCTTCCTAACAAATGGAGGCTTTTTAAAGTAAGAATTCATTTTCCTATTGTAAAATTAACCAAAAGCGTACAAAAATGCTAATCTCTGTTCAGCATGTAATTACCACTGTCATTGAATTGGACTGGTACAATTACATCCTAAAGCAAAGAAGTTTCATGTTGTTTCTGAACATCTTTATTTTTGTTCAATACATTTACTTTGAGGGATTAGGGGAAATACTGAAAAAATAGTTCATGGATCTCTACTGCTACCTTCACAACCCAGGCTGGGGAATATGCTGGTAGTCTGTCCTGAAAAATATCAAGAACATAAAGATTTCTAAAGGCCAGGTTCACTGAACGCACACTCCCACAATCCCAGGTTTGACCCACACTATAATTCAGAGTCTTTTCCAGGCTAAGAGACTTTAGACTCAGATTCCAAACACTATCAACAGATTCTCTCAAAGTGTCACAAGTGCTTTTCAGCAAGCTGTGGGCCTTCATTTAATAGTAAGTTATCGCATGTGGTGATTATTTTTTTTAAAGCTTTCCGTTTGATAATTAATAATTACCTACCTCAACAGACTGAGCAAGAATGAGTTCACAATGTAAAGATTTCTCTCCTTCAAAGATGATACTCTTATGCTCTCCACTAACATTCAACTGGATCCCATTCCTTGAATAAATAACATCAGTCACATCTGATTAGACATGCTTCCAACATTACGTGTTAAATCACCAGAATAGGGCTTATCACCAAACAATCAGTAAGCATTCATGTGTGCCAAGGACTGTCGAAGGTCCTCAGGAATGCAGACGGAAATAAGAGTCCTTGCCTTTCATGAATTAGTGACTCTAGATGGTTGCAAACAAGTAGGCCACACTTTTTTAAAAAAAGGAATTAAAGACAATAGTTAAAAATCAGAAAATGTTACTAAAAATCTAGATTTTTGGCTTTTCTTAAAAAATTCAGAAGATGTGACCACACTGAGTCTATATAGTCTTGATGCAGCAAGGAGCTAAGCAGAGTGGCCCCCTCTGCCTTCGCTGGAGTAATGCTCGATTCTCATTTGCAACTCTCATAACGGAAGTGTGTGGCTTTACTCACTTTTGTTATCTGAGGGTCCTGTGGACTCCAGGACTAGCATACTACACATATTCAGAAACAGACAGTTATGACATAAGATATTGTGTTAGAAAAGAGGTCAGAACAGCACGCCATGCAGGCAATCAAAGGAATACCTTTAATCTCAAGGTAAGAAAAAACAGGAGGAAGTCATAAATAATTTGTGAAGTTCTCTTGGAGAAAAGCAGAGAAAATACTACTTACAAAGACAGAAGAAGCGAATGTGACACATTCAAAGAACTGCACGCACAAGTAGTTCAGTAGGGGAAGAACATAGGATAGAGGCACATGTGAGGGGGCTGGGGAGGGGCTGCTCTGTACTTACATGATGAGTTCCTGTTGCAAGTGCTGTAACTCATGAGCCAGTTTGTTCTTATCCCCTCGTAAATTCTGGAATCACATACAACATTAGGTTGTAGATGTTATGCTAGTGGCGAATTTACATTTATATTTAACTCCACCTTGCAAGATGTGAGATTATCATGGTATACCTCTATAATATTGCCATATTCTGTGATGGTTGACTTAAGTTCTTCTATACTTAAATCCTTCTGAAAAGTAGAAGAGAAAGTTAATAGCTAATAAGTGGATGAGTCCACCAAGTCATATTTATTAGACTATCAATCTGAGCCACAGAAGGAATGTAAATGCCCAGTGGAAGGGAGGAAGCTGCTATGACATTCAGTATCTGGGTCAATGTCTATAAGCCATGAATGATTCTTTTGAAACGATGTCATAACAAAAAGGAAAAGGAATAAAATATTGGTCTTTCTTTACTTCCTTATCTTGAAATGTAGAAGATTATCAACTTAGTCTGTGTTCTTTGTGTGTCTCTTAAAGCCACCATAATCAGCATCTCTGTAGACAGCATCATTGGTTACCATGTAGGCTATGACAACAGGATACAAGGATAAATAGAAATCCATCAGTCTATCTATCTATCTATCTATCTTTCTATCTATTCAATCAAACTAGAGAGAAAATAATTTAGGGATATATTCTTCTTCCCTAAAACAAATGACTACAGCATGGCCCCTGAGCAAGGATGACACGCAAATTCGTGAAGTGTTCCATATTTAAAAAAAAAAAAAAAAAGAAGACTACATACTCACTTGTGTTGTTATATAATACATTAAAATAGCATTACCAGTATCCAGCCAGTGACTGATAAATTGGCACACTGGTATTTATTGCATAGATTAATGAACACCACCAGAATTTAGAGAGGATATGTTAAAATTTATCCTAGATAGAGTAGTCAGTATTCTTCATTCTGAATAAGACTTTTTGAGACGTATTACAAAAGAAAATCTAATATCTTTGACAGAATCAGATATTTTAACAGGGGTGAAGTTAGACACATGACCATCTCCTTTATGATTTGGAGAGAGCTAGTCAATTCCACAGGACTTCATGGGAAGGAATAAAACCAACCTTCTGCAAACTTGCATCTTTATTAAGCAAAGTGTCCTCATACATGTGTAACTGCACCTGAAAAGAAACAAGTTTAGGGAAGACCGCTGGGATACTGCTTTGATGAAGGACAGTGCCACAGAATCATTCCAGTAGGGAGACATGCTTCTGAAGAACCTTTCACACACGTGTTCATTGCTTTTTAATGAACTTTAACATCAGCTTTACAACACTACTAGAGGCAGGGGTCATTGTCCTTGCTTTATTAGGGAGGAAATCAAAGCTCAAGACTATTCAGAGACTTATTCAATGTCATATACAGTCAGTGACAGAACTGAACCTAGAATATGAGTCTCCACCTTCCATCAAGTGCCCTTCATACAATAAGAGGGCATATTGAGTCTTTTGTTGTTGTTGTTGAAAATGAAAATCTGGAGAAGACATGAACACAGACTCCACATGGACATATAGCAGACTCTTCCTCTTTTAAAAAACTTAGTTTAAAAATGTTTAAGATTTCTTTTAGCAAAGTGATTATTAATAATATATCAGTTTATTCAAACCCAAAGCAAGCTTGTTGGCATAGACTTATAAATATATCTCATAAATATGTGTTTTAATTGAAATGAAAACCTGAAAAAATAATCAGCATAGTTATAAGTAGAATCATCATAATCATATATATTTTATATCCTTTTATAGTTCTAAAAGTACTTTCACATAATCATCTGAGTTTTCAACAAACTCGTAGATTAGGTAAGAAATATCATATCCATTTAGTAGATGAGAAAATTGAGACTTAAAGAGATTAACTACTTGTTATAAGGTTATAAAGCTTTTAAGAAGACAGAATCTGAACCCATGTCTTCTAGATCTTTCCACTAGTTTATGACAGTTATGTTTTCCAGTCATTTTTAGAATAAAATTCATTTTAATGTCTTAATTATAACTGCCATAGCATCTGTCTATTTGTATACACACATGGAATTTGAATATCTGCTAGGAAACTTGAAAATTCCACATGTAGACATGAAATTTAAGTATATCATCATTTCAAACATATGCTACAACAAAAAATATTGCTCAAATAAACCATTAAAGTTGATACAAATTCCTGAATTTATTAATAGTTATTTTCTGTTTCATGATGAGAACGTATGGTAATAAATAGAACATAAATATATACTAAAGATAGACTTTTTAAATGCAATATAAATAAAAATCATTTTTGTAAGGTATCTCTTAATGAAAGAAATATTTTTCCCATCTTTCCTCATTTTCCATAAGAATAAGGTACAAAAGCTGAAATCCTTCCCGACTTAGGAATTTTCAAAATTAGGTACTAGTATTAAATTAGAAATTGCCACTATAACAAAAATATATACATAAATAATGTAAGTGTTGGCAAAGACATGGAGAAATTTGAACCCTTGTATACAGCGGTATTATAAAACGGTACAGCCACTTTGGAATTCAGTCTGGCAGTATCTTGAAAGGTTAAAGATACAGTTATTACATAACCCAGTAATTCCAACCCTGGGTAGAATAATGTACACACAAAAACTTGTACACAAATATTCACAGCATTATTATTCATAATAGTCAAAAAGTAGAAATAGCCCAATTGTCCATCAAATGATGAAGAGATAAACAGAATATGGTACACTCATACAATGGAATATGGCTCAGCAATAAAAGGAAATGAAATATCAATATGTGCCCTAACATAGATGAACCTTGAAAACAATATGCACAATGAAAAAAGCCAGTCATAAAAGACCACATAATGTATACAATTCCACTTACATGAAATATCCAGACTAGGCAGATCTATAGAGACAAAGTAGTTTAGTGGTTGTCTAGGGTTGGAGGGACATAGGGAGTGACTACTAAAGGGATTTCTTTGGGGATGACAAAAAAAGTTTTAAAATTGGTTTTGGTGATGGTTGCACAGCTCTGTAAACATATTACAAAACACTGACGTATATTTAAGTGGGTGAATTTAATGGCATGTGCATTATATACCGGTAAAGCTGTTACCTTAAAAATAGAAATTGCCTTTTATATAATTCAGACATCTTAAATACACATTTAAAAATTTTTACCTGAAGATTATTGCATTGATGAGTCATACACACATGCATAGAGTAATATTGGCTTGATGAAAGAAAATACTTTACCAGTATTTGGGAAGTGCTTACTTGGTGCTCTGTCTCAGTTTTAGACAATTCCTCAATCTTCATTTCCAATTTATATATATCCATAATGTTCTTAGTATTCTAATGTAAAAGATAATATTCTTAGATTTAGATCCAATAAATAAATAAATAAACGAACATCATCAAGTCTTTTTTTTTTTTTTTTAGGAAGTAGTATTTCACCACTAATATTCATTGAAACTAAAAGACAAAAGTTTAGACTTTGCTCCCAAATCACATGATCCTTTTAACAGTACCATCCAAAAATACTCTCAGTAGCCCCTTCTTATCTTCCATTCCACTCCAGAAGCTCGCTCCCTAGTCATACCTTCACATTTGTCATTATCAGCAACCGGGACCCCCTTCGTTATCTTAATTGCAAGCATATCACTCTTCAACCACCACTTCTTGTCTTTCCAGATTACTTTTTTGAGAACCAACAAACCTTCAGTCCCCACTGGAACCCAAAATCCATTGATCCAACCACCTTGCCTTTAACCCTTCACCTTCTCATGAATGCAGTCCTCTCTACTCAGCTTAAATTTTTCCACGGTCAATCATCATAATCACTGTCTTTCACATTCCCTCAACTCCCTTATTTCTCCCCTCCTTCTTGTATTTGCTTAATTTTAGCTTGCCACCCACTCCATGGCAGCACACTTTCAAGAGAAACATTGTTAAAGAAAAACAGAAACTGAACCAACAGCTCACACATTTAAATTCATAACCTTCAACCTCAATATTTAGTGATTATATCATATCATCCTAGTCCAAGCTTGTCCAACCTGTGGCCCGCGGGCCACGCATGGCCCAAGACACCTTTGAATACAGCCCAACACAAATCTGTAAACTTTAAGCATTATGATTTTTTTTTGTGACCTTGCTCATCAGCTATCGTTAGTGTTAGTGTATTTTATGTGTGGCCAGAGACAATTCTTCTTCTTCCAATGTGGCCCAGGGAAGCCAAAAGATTGAACACCCTGTAACCAATCCATGTGACCCTAGTCCATTCATATGGCCATTTGCCTAAATCAGGGATTTGCAAACTACATCAACTTCCCCATCCCACGTACACAGGACAATTCTAGATGAGCACCTGGTTTTTTAAATAAAGTTTTATTAGAACATAGCTGTGCCCCTTTGTTTTCACATTGTCTCTGGCTGCTTTTACACTAAAAAGGCAGAAGTGAATGGTTGCTACAAAGGCCTTTTAGCCAGGCAAGCCTGAAATATTTCCTATCAGGTCCTTTACAAAAAGCCTGCCAACCTCTGGCTTATTTCATCCCTTCTCTCTCCTTGAACTTCCAATACCTCCTCCAATGTCCTCACTCTTGGCTGATGACTTCACTTTGTATTTCACTGAGACATTAGAAATAATCAGAAAAGAACTTCCATCTTGGGTATTCCCTGGTGGTGTAGTGGTTATGCTTCAGCGCTCTTAACGCTACGGCCTGGGCTCGACTTGCAGCCAGGCAACCACCAAAAAAAAAAAAAAAAAAAAAAAAAAGGAAGTTGTTTCCATCTTACCTGAACATATAAAAAATACCTTTGGATATATTACAAAGCATTTGCTGATCTGCACACTTGACTCCCCATCTACTGTTACAGCTTCAGTCTAAGCCTTCATCAGCTTTTGTCTAGATTATCACAAGGGCCTCCTCTGTGGTCTCCCCACTTCTCCCCTTGCCCCACTACAGTTCATTCTAAACCCAGCAGCCACAGTCATCTTTAAAAAAATCAGAAATTAGAGCATCGTTGCTCCTCTGCTCAAAACCATCCAGCAACTCTCATCTCATTCAGCCAGAGTCCTTACAATGCTTATGTAAGACCCTATGGGTCTGGCCCCATGCAGCTCTCTGCCAAACTTCTTGCTACTTGTCCCCTGGGCTCCAACCACACTGGCCTCTCACCAGGTAGGCTACAGCCTGAGGTCTTTGAGTTGGCCATTTCCTTTGCCTGAAATGTTCTTTTACAGATAAGCCACCTTTTCAATTTTTTTCAATAAAAGCATTTTATTTTATTTTTTTATTGTTGGACTTACTGAGGTGACATTGGTTAACAAGAATTACATAGCTCCCAGGTGTAAAATTCTACAGTGCACCATCCATATGTTGCATTATGTGTTCACCACCCAGAGTCAGTTCTCTTTCCATCAGCATATATATGACTCCCTCTGCCTTCCACCCCCTCCCCTCTTGCCCTCAGATAACCACAGAATACTACTCAGCTATAAGAAAAGATGAAATAGTGCCATCTGAAACAAAATGGATGGACCTTGAGAATATCAAGCTAAGTGAAATAAGCCAGACAGAAAAAAATCTCTTTGAATTTTTAACCAACCAACTTTGTAGTGCTAACATTTTTACTAACAACCCCTATTTAAATTGTACTCCCCCACAATTCTCTTTTCTGCACAGCACTAATCATTATGTAACTCGTTAGTTCCTCATGGGCTATTTTGCTTAGGCTTGTCTCCTCGGCATCTAGAATAGTACCTAGCACTTAGAGGTCTCCCAGTGAGAATGTGTTAAATAAGTGAGTAAATGAAAAGAACTATCCAAAGCACCGTGCTGTTCCTCCTGCCAATACAACAGCTTTTCACCTCCTAAAGGAATCTGAGCTAACAGTGACATTTATATGCCTGCTCTAATGTTAATCAATAATTGCAACACTATTTCATGATGAAGGTTCGAAATCTCCTTTCTTCTACCTCAGTTCTAAATTGGTTTGATACAATTCTTTGATGCTAGGCAATAATCGTAAACATGAGGAGAAAAATATCTAACATTGGGAACTTAACTGTAAAGCACTAGTTTCATGAAAACTGGCCTTGTAGCTATAACATCTCTGCATCTAATGTATGGTTTCTTTCCAATTTAATTGTTTTTGTCAACCCTCTGTGAAGTTTTTTATTTTAATGTCCACTTAACCCATATTTTGCATAAATTGGGTCCAGATTGTTCTTCACAGCTTAATACCTCTGATAAACTTATATAAAGCCCAAATTTAAAAAAAAAAACCTGTGTATAACACTTGACATTCAAAAAGTACCGACAGAGAATTTCCCTTCAAAAGAGCAACTTACTAGTAGCTTTTTACTTGTTCTTTCAAAATTTAGTTTTGTTGCTTAAAAAAATATATTGCATAGAATTATTCATTTTAAGACATTTTACTAATATTTTTTAATGTATATGAGCTACATTATGGTTAACCAAATGGCCTCATGCATTATCTTAATATATAAAATAACTGAGAAAATAGTATTATAACCCAAAAAAGATAAATGGCTTTTCCAAATCAGATTTCCGGTGAATTGAAGACCTGGTCTTTGACTCAAAATTTTGCTGTCTACACTTTCCTTCTTCATTTAAATAGTTTTTAGATGGATTAATTTCATCTTACATTTGAATTTTTGAAATCTCATTTCTTCCACAATAAGTACAAAAGCAGTAATATACTTCTATCCAGACATGAAAATCCTATCTACTCTTCCTCATTTGTCATTTGACCAAGCAAAGCAAACTGGTCTTTGGCCCA
This sequence comes from Lyroderma lyra, assembly GCA_004026885.1. Taxonomy (NCBI): domain Eukaryota; kingdom Metazoa; phylum Chordata; class Mammalia; order Chiroptera; family Megadermatidae; genus Lyroderma; species Lyroderma lyra. The sequence goes on along the minus strand of PVJL010000086.1, from coordinate 279,222 downwards.
CAAACTCATAAATATTCACAAGATTTCTATCTAACCCAGGGTCAGGACCCATGAGTGCATGATTTCCACATGTTCATTTGTGCCCATGTTCTAATGAATTCAACATACCTCTTCTTGAAGAATCCGAATCTTAAGAATCAGAGCCCGGTTTTCTGTCTCCTGATTCATTAAAAAAAAAAGTAATTGAGAAGTATTTGAGAAGTTTACAAACATATCACACATTTACCTGCAAGTCTATTGGCATTCTTTTTTTGTCAACTTTAAATATGTCGTGGACATACCACAAATGAGCCTTAGTCTGTAAATATGCTCATACAGGGTTAAGGCTTTGGCTTTCAGTGTCTTAGGATGGGTGAGAAGCTACTTTTCTCCTTGACTCAATCTATGACACGGCGGGAAAGAAGGAGAAGAAAAAGCAACAGCCTGGCTTCTTTTTTTCCTGCTACTGACCGCTGTTCGTGTCTGACAGGTAGTGTGAACTCATCCATTTAAACAACACTTCAAAATCACAGAGTTCTAGCTTTCTACCTGAAGCTGTGGATATTCCCAGATTCAACATTACTAGAACATGTGAGTATCCAAAACTATTTTATAATTAAGAGCCCTGAATTCAGAACCGTCTGAAGAAAAAATATGGTAGGACAAAATATATACCAAAATGTTAACAGCAAATCTTGTGAGTGGGATAGGGTAAGACTCTTGTGAGATTTTATTTTTTCAAGTTAATACGCATTTCCTTATTTTTACAGAGTGAACAAGTATTACCTTTTAAATACAAAAATAAACAGGAAAACATGTCAGGCTAGGATGTCATTGGTACAAGAATGAAGAATCCCACATAGTTGGAATCAGAAGGCCTGAGTTCAGTTCTAACTCTACCATTTATTAGGCAATTGACTTGGAATAATCAAAACATCTCCAGACTTGACCTATAACTCTATTTTTTTAATGAAGAATACTTACTTCTGTTTCTATCTCACAGAATTTCTATGATGAACAATAAGATGAAATATTAAAAATTATTTTGAAATTGTAAAATACTATAAAATGCAAAGGATTAGATGGGATTGTATACCCAGAACTCTGCACTTTTAATAACAGGTAACAGTATCCAGCACTAGGAGGAAAGAGGACACTGACTGCTTTACATGTATTAACTCATTTAACTCTCCTACCCCTAAAGTATGCAGACACCAAGGCTTAAAGAAGTTGTGTCGTTTGTCTAAAGTTACACAGCCCTAGGTAGGAGTCAGGACTTGAATGGCACTTCAAAGGGTAGGCTCTTGGTTATTTCTCTACATTGCCTCCACATATACACTCCTCAGTGGTCCCAAATTCAATCTTTCCTCTAATGAATTCATTCATAGAGACTTGCAGGGTCACCTGACACTCAATGAGTCCAGTCCCCACTTTTACTGTTGAGGCAAGAGTTAAAGTAAGCTGTGTTGGTTGTGGGAGGTCACAAGTAAGTGACATAAACCTGGAGCTCATTTTCTGCTAAATTATAGATCTAAAAATAAATTAATTGGAATGACTTTCAGCTGACCACCACCATCGTTAGCAATGCTAGAATACTGCTGAAATATTTCAGGATTTTGAAGATTATTATTAAAGCTCTAGAGAGTTTAACATTCTCAATAAAAATGATTACGTACTTATCTCATTTGGGTTAAAGCTTGGTCTACATAACAATTTGCTATGAAAAGTACAAGCCTGGGCTTATTTAGTTATAAGGACTGATTTATGGAGCTTCTTAGTAATTTGGAAGTACTAAGAAAACTGATTTTTTTTAACTGAGAAAAAGTTAAAAGTTTGACAGAGAAATTTTTTTTTTTTTAGAAAATTCAAGTGGTTTTTAGTATCCGGTATTTACAAATACACCTGTCAACTTCAGGAGGCTTTCTAAAAATCTTCCAGGTCTTCACAAACCATGGTGAGTATGATCAAGCAATTTGTAAAGAATTTTAATCTTTGTTGAAAAGGAAAACACAGTTTCTTGTTCTACCTGCCTTTACTTTCCTAAGGTGTTACCAATGCATTCACCAGCATACTGACTTCTGATTTTTGCCTCCAAATAAACCATCTTGGAATTCAGTGATGTAAACCATACACCAATTTCAAATTAGTTGGATCACTTACTACTTGTTTGTTCTGGGCTACAAGTATGGTCTTCTGCTCCTCTGAAGCATTCAAATTAGCTTTTAGTTCTTCCAGTTCTTCTTTTAACAGATTTGTTCTCATAATAGCCTGGTGGGCACTGCGGGGGTGGAGGAAAAAGCAATGAGCACAACCTCAAATATAACCGTCAAATACACTAAGAAAAGCCAAGGACTATTTTTGGACCCAAGTTAAAAACCACTGAAAACTTAAACCAGATGCTAACAACAGTAAAACTATACCCACTGTCTTTCATAGTCCTTGGAAAAGAAAGGAATTTAGGGGGAGGGGGTGGAGGAAAAAGGATGAGAGGAAACAAAAATATCCCTGAAGATAAAGCTCTGGAGACTCCCTTTGTAATCCATCATTGTCTGAATCACATGGCTCTTTCCTTCTGCTAGTAAGGTGTAATATTAGTGAAGGCAATTCCACAAATCTTTCTGGACTAATACCATGTTCAGGTACTGTACCCTAGAAGGGGGTCTGTGCTGGTGGACAAAGGACATAGTCCTTATCCTTATAGAGGTGACATACTAGTGAAGGAGATGACAACTAAACAAATAGTTTCTATATACTCCATCTTAAGTTTATTTTGCACTGTTTACAATAACAGAGCATTGGAAATAGCCTAAATGTCCAATAAAAGGAGACCTATTAAATATATTATGGTAACCCATACACGGCATTACCTATTTGCACTCTGACTAGATTATAAACTGTTTCCTGAATAGTGTCTCAAAGAGGATACAACTAAGGAATTATATCCATCGTTCAAGAAATATCGTTCAATTCTGTGCCAGGCACTATACTAGGCACTAAAGAAGACACAAGTGACCTGTATCAGAATCCTCCTGGATGTGATAGTCTAGTAGGGTAAACAGATAATCATAATTATAACACAGTGTGATAAGAACCAATGTAGGAGTGAACCCAAGTTCTCTAAATACTGTGTGGAAAAGGCAGATAGTTCAGAAAATGTGCAAGTGGAGGAGAGAAAGGGAGAGAGAGAGAACAGAAGCTCATACAGAAGCTATAAGCAGTTAGATATTGTTGGAGCCTAGAGTAGAAAATGGAAGTAAAGATGCAACAACAGAGGGCCCATCATGAAGGAATTTGCAAACCAGATGAAGGAATTTAGATTTTATCCTGAATACAATAGGGATCCATTGAAGTGGTTCAAACAGGGCCCTGGTGTAATCGGAACAGCATTTAGGCAGAGCATTCTTGCTAGGGTGGCCTGAGTTTTGGAAAAGGCAGGGAACCTGCTTAGGAGATTGCTGTAGTGCTCAAGGTGAAAGGTGCAGTTGACTTGAACTAGGCAGCAGATACAGAAATGGAAAGGAAGGAAATCCATTTGAGAGATGTAAAGTAGGTAAATTCAGCAGGACTTGCTCTTTGATTTAAAAGTGAAGGCTGGGGAAAAAACAGGAACAAAGATCTCTGGCTTCAAAGGCACCTGCAAGGATAGGAGTGCTATTTACATTCTACCAAACACAGGGGAACCCGGATGGATAAGGAACAGGTCCCCCATTAACAGGGGCAGAGTTAATATGGAAGGCAAATTATACTACAACAGGATAACTGCACGATATCAAAAGTAGGCTGTGAGCACCTGAAAGACACAGAGGCTTTTCCTGAAGGTTTAGGAGGAGGAGAGAAGAGAAGAACACAAAGGCTCAATTTTGTACACACTGGCACTCTGCCTGCCCATCAAAATTCTCTAGATTTCCTGTCTTGTGAGTTACCCAGATTCCCTTCAACTACATTTCTTTATGGCTTAAGTTAAGCAGTCGGCTTCTAGTACCAGCATGAACTTCTAGTGCTTGCAACCAAAAGCCCTGACCACCACATTCATCCAAAGCACATTTTTTAAAAGAAACGTTGAATTATTATATTTCAAATAAATAATGAATAAGCCAGCTGTGGAATGGAGAGAGCTTGAAGTGGGGTGTGTATGTGCGTATGCGCGCATGTATATATGTATGTATGTATGTATGTGTTGGGAGCCATGCAGGCTGGCTTTAGGGAAGCATAACTTGTTTTACTTCTGCAATCTAGAGGGTGTATACTGCTCACTGAGGAATCTGGTTGATAAGGCCAGTTCCTTTGGAGACTCTAAAGAAAGAAGACTATCTGGGTACTTGGAAGAATTGCCTTGGGAAACTGACTCCCTCTCATTTACTCTGACCTTCAAGTTAACTGGTAGAGAGTCAAGGATAGATATGATTTGTCCTTGAGTGAGAATAATACATGTTTATTTCTGCTGTACTGCACTGTGCTGTAGGGATATAAATTGAGGAGGAAAAATAAACTCGGGGCTGGTTGCTAAGAATGCTTCCAGTCCTCCCGGACACTCTTTGTCTCTTTCTCTCTTTGTTTCCTTAAACCTTGCCCCCCACTTCAGGTACTGTTCACTGGAACGCTGAGGCAGGACCCCGGCACATATGTGTACGTGTGTGTGTGTGTGTGTATGTGTGTATACAATAGCTGTCCAGAAAAAAAACAACCATAAATGCCTCTGTTTTTCATATTACATAGCTGAATACTTTCCAGACAGCCCTCATATGTGAAATGTGTGTGTGTATGTGTGTGTGTGTGTATATACACAAACTCACACACACACTCACATTTTGTAGATTGGTTTAGAGGCTGAACTGGCTGGTCAAAAATTATAAGGGTAGGAGTCCATGGTCAGACTGTTTTACTGTTTTTTTCAAAGTTAACTTAAAACTTTCTATTCAGAATTGTATTAGACGGGGGTTCCCTGGTGGAGTAGTGCCTGGCTTTGGCACGCTCACCACCACGGCCTGTGTTCGATCCCTGCTCAGGGAACCAACCAAAAAAAAAAAAAAAAAAAAAAAAAAAAAGAAGAAGAATATTAGCATCTATATCTTAAACACCAATTTTGTGAGAACCCTGTTGCCATTTACTGATGCTCAAACATCTTCCTGCAACCCATTTCACCAGTGTTTGACACTTTATCTAGTATGTTTTTTGGGTCCTTTAGTCCTTTATTCCTTTTGCTCTTAAGCTAACATCACAAACTTTCTTATCATCCTTCTAGGCTATAGGTACCCTGAGAACACATTTTAAACCTGGCTCATCAATGAATTTCTCCTAATACTTAGCAAGAGGCTTTGAATAGAATAAGAGTTCAACCAAACCACACAACGCTTTGGATAAGTCCATGCTTAGCCCCTCGGCATACTGGTCTCACATAGAGGACACTACCCTGAATGGCATAGAGAATATCATTGCTAGAAAGGAACTGACAAACATTGCTAGTAGGAAAATAAAACAGTATAGCTTCTTTGGAAAACAACTTATCAGCTTCTCAAAATGCTAAGTATAGGTTACTACGCAGCAATGCCACTCCTAGGTAAATCCCCCCAAAACTGAAAAGATAGCCACACAAAAATTTGTATACAAATGTTCACAGCAGGAGTATTCCAGAAGAGTTAAAAAGTGGAAATAATCCAAACACCCCTCCTCTGGCAAATGGATGAACAAAAGGGGGTACACCCAAACGATGGATTATTCAGCCATAAAAGGGAATGAAGCAGTGATAGGTGCTGCACCATGGAAAAGGCTTGAAAACGTTATGCTGAGTGGAAGAAGCCAGTCACAAAGGACACATATTACATAATTCCATTCGCACGAAATGCCCAGAATGGGCTAATCCATAGAGTATTGGCTACAGACGATGGAGGGAGTGACTGCTACTTTGATGGGATTTTTGGAGTGACAAAAATATTCTGGAATGAGATCATGGTGATGGTCGCATTAGCTTGTGAATATCAAAAAAAAAACACTGAATTGTACACTTTAAAAGGATAAATTTCATGCTGTGTGAGTATCTCAATAAGCACCAAAGCTTTAAGAAGAGCTAAAAGGCACTGAATACTCCCAGGCTGCAGTACCCTCTACAGCTCACCTTTTTATCTGAAGGCGCAATTCAGTGCAATCCTCTGTTAACTGGCTGTTAGCTTCTTCCAAGGTTTCCAATGCCAACTTAAACTTATTATTTTCCTCCTCCAATTTCTGCTTGTTGAAATGCAGGCCTGTTACATAGGTAATCAAATCAGACACCTCTCTGCAAGTGAAAGAACAAGTGGGAATAAATAATCTCCCATGTCTATAATCCCTTCTTATCAAAATAAGGCATATGGCGAAGCCCAAACAGGCTTAAATATTCCTGTGAGATTTTCTACTTCATCCTCTTCCATCCCCATAAATTTAGTTGATTTCTACAATAAATATTTATGCAAGCATTTATTACAATAGCAGCAAAGATTTTTTTTTTATTACCAGATATTCAGTACCTGCTAGTTGTGACATCAACATGCACAACTTTTGTTTATTCCTTTCCATTTCTCCCAACATTTGTCTCCATCTACACTGAAGAGTTCCTATTTTTCCCTGGGTTATGGGAGATCCCAAAATAAACTGATACATTACTTTTTCAGTCAAGGGATCTTGGCAGGTTTTTATAGGCCTTTAAGTAGGAAACAATTTTTGAAGTCTTATACTTGTAGCCAGAAGCTCACAATTTAGCACTCATCTTTCCTAGTATTTTCTACAGCTTGTTAATGTAGACATTAGATCATAAACTCTTTGAGGTCTGGACAGTGTGTTTCACGGAGCCTCAGGCCTCTCTGCCTCTTTACTATCTTATCCCAGTGCTTAGTATAGGTTGGGTACCTGGTTCCTTTTCCACCTTTTTTGCATGACTAAACCTCAAGTGGTAAAGGTAAAATAAGGGGGAGACAGAATCACCTCTCCTTAATATCTGAAACTCACACATTTAACAGAAAACAGCTTTTCTCACTCATATCTAAAAGTATCTATTAAAGAAGTCCTTTAAAAATGATCCCCAAAGAACTTAAAGTCACTATCATAACTCTACCACAAATAGAATTTGTTTTTAAATAGAATTTGTTTTCCATGGAAAACACATAAGGTCAATGAAGAAGGGTTTCATGAGTGAGAACATGTTAATGGGTATGTAATATTAGTCTTACATAATTTGTATTCCTAGTAAAACTAGTTCTAAGGCAATTGGGATAGAAAAATAAAGAGTTAAAAATAAATCATGTTAGCTCTACTACAAAAATGGGGGGATAAGTGATTTTATCATAAGTAAACTATATTGATCTTTGAAATAAATAATAAAACTCGAGGCACTTGAGAAAGCATTGCAACTAAGAATGCTTACAAGACTCCTTTAGACACATCTCCGCCCAAAGCTTCGAAGCTTCCTGATGTAGCCTCTGTTGTGTCTGTAGACATCTTAACTGAAACACACACAAGAGAGTTTAATGAGAAATCCACTCCTCCAAACCACAAGGAGGTGAAGAACCATCCCAAAGAAACACATACGTACTTGCTCCACCCAATGTTATGCTGTCCTGTTGCGAAACAGAATCACGGATGTTGCCACCTGATCCACTATTCACTCCTTTCCTGTAGCCAAAAACCAAAAACCAAAAACAACCAGCTAAAATTCTTGGCCAGACAAAAGCTTAGCTAATTTTTCAAATGTGCTCTGTATTTTTCTGTTCAGGTATTTCTCTCTGGATTTTAAAACCATCTACTAATTCAGAAACAAATTGGAGCCCAATACTGTACTTAAAATAGAGTAATAGAACAGAAACATAAGGCATTTATTACTTCCAACTTCCATAAACTTTTAATCTACCATGAAAAAAATAATGTGCATGCAGAAACAGCTAGGTGATGATGACAGCAGCTCTGGTTAGAGGATCGGAGGTCTCCATGGATTAGTAGTCAACATAGTTTGAAGTGATGAGTGAAGGTAGCAAGACCTTGAGCCTTTAAGGATCGGAAAGGGAGAGTCATAAACAATTAATATTTTTGGATACATTAATGGTGTTATCATTTTCTCTTTTTCACAGAAAACCAAGTTGAACCCAGACAAATTGATTGATCATTTTACTCCTGAAGTTTGGGGAACCCTCTGTGCAGGCCTCTGTCTAGTCACAAATTCTAGGTTTAACTCCCCAAATAAACAAATTAAAATTTTAATCATTTCTTTCCTCAGAGTCTCTATATTATGATTTAAGTTTTGTTACTTAATCTTTCTAAATGCCAAATCCTTTCACTGTCTCTCTAGAGTAGCCACAAAATTCTCTAAATTTATACTCACATCTCATTATTTTTCAATGTAAGATGTCTGACCAAAAGTTGCTTAATAGATTAATTCATTTAATTCCTAACTGTACACTCATCACCATTTCTGAGTTCTCTTCTCATATTTTGCATTTATACCTCCCATGTTTTTTCCCTTTAAGTTTGTTCTAAAAATTGGAGTTTTTCTTTTGCCCTCAATCAATTTTATACATGGATTATTAATGTTTTTATTATACAATAAAACTTAAATATTTTAGAAAATTGAGAAAATTCATAAGAAAACAAAAACCTAAAAATATCATGTGAAGATAATCATTTTGGAATATATATATGTGTGTGTGTATACATATATATGTGTATATATATATCTTTTTTCTTTTTTTAAGAATGCATCGTGTTCATTACTGAACCAACTTACTAATGTGGCAGCTTATTAAGAGAAAAAAATCCATTCATTTCTGATCATTTCCCAATAAAATACACCCAATTGTCCAGATAGTAGTGATCTTGGAATATATTATTCTCAGTTTTTTCCTATGCATTTTTTCTCAAATATGGGATTATATTATATATATAGATTTATGATGTATTATTTGAAAAATACATATGAATATTTCTCTTGTCATAGATCTCATTATAATTTTGAGTATACAGGATTCTAGTATATAAAAGTATTATAATTTATCCAATCCTCTATTTTTAAATATTTAAGTTGCTTACATTTATCACTATGTGAACAGCATTCTACACATATATTAGAGTTTGTCACATTAAAGTTACATTATTACCTTGAACACATGACATATTTTAAGGGTTTTATACACATTCCTAAGTTGCTCTTTAAAAATCCTATACCTTTGCACTACCACCAACAATGTACAAGTAGGGGTTTATTTCTTCACCTGCCCTAACAACATAGGACAGTGTCATTCTTTTAAAACTTTGCTAAACTGATGAGCAAAAATAGTGTGTTGCCTTTATTTGCATTTCTATGATCACTAAGATTCGATATTGTTATACATTTATCTCACCTTCATAATTAACTTGTGTATGCCAAACAGCTTTTAAGTCATCTATACATCCCGTTCCTGTGTGAAATCTAGCAAGTTTTGTCAGTCCTTGGGCTTACATAATAGTTTTCTTCAAGTAAATCCCTAGCGTCTATCAGCTGATAGCTGGAGATTGCTGGCTGAGTAAAAGCCAGGGAATTTGGCTGCCTATAAACTCTTTCCTAGTATCCACCAGCAGCACCTGAAATCATAGGTACCATTCTCCTTCCTCAATTTTTTTTTTCCATTTTACTATCCCACTATTTTTTGTTTGTTTGTTTCCCTTTAACTTCCACATATTCAAGATTTCTAAATTATACTCACTGCCTTAACAACCACACTGGCTTGAAAAGGCCATTGACTCTGAGATGAAATACATTTGGAAATCTGGTGGTCAATAACAATCATTTGCTTCACTTCTATGCCAGCTCCATTCTTTGTGAACATAATACAAGCTACCCCAATCACAATAAATAAATGTTATCAGATTAACATGATTAACATAATAGGTTCTCAAAGTGTGCCCATCATCAGCATCAGTACCACCTGGAAATTTGTTAAAAATGCAAATTATCAGGCTTTACCCCAGATCTACTGAATCGTGGCCAAGAATCAGGTATATCATTCAGGTGTTTTCAATGCATGCTACAGTGTGAGAAGCACCAGATTATATTTCTGCCATCACAGAAAACAAAGATTAGCATTAACTGTAATCAAGGGTTAAAACAGAACCTGCTGGGACTAAGATTACCATTTGTTCCTACAGCAAGGCATCCATTCCTTCACAGTGGCATGGAAAGTTTTCAGATCCACATGCTGGTCTCTCTTTTCAGGATCAAACATGTTCCATAGCAACTCAAGGCCACCGTTTTCAGAATCTTGACTAATTGTTTGTCTCAGGCAATCTGTTAGTTTAGCAATTCCTACTGAGCCTTGGGAAGAAGCAAGGCAAATTAGCTTTGGAAAATGGGTTAAGATTGTTCTTTTATAAGCGAGTTGCTTAACTCTCTAAGGTTCCTTTGGTGTTAGAACTACACCATATGACCTCAAAGTCCTGTTGAGTTGGCATGGGAGTGATCAAGAGCACTGGCCTTGGGTTGGAGTCTAGTGGCAAACCTTGGCTCTGGAAGGTACCAGCCATGAAGCTTTGGGAAAATTAATCTCTTTAAACCTCAATTTCCTTATCTGTGACATGATATGATGATACCTATCATACAGAATTGCTGTGAAGTTTAAATATGGAAGATATATATAACCAGTAATCACTGTGGGAAGTGAGCAAAATGCTATTTTTGTCTCTAATTCTTTCCTTAAAAATCATTCAATGAAGAAAGTTTGTCCTCTTCCCTAGATGAAATTTTAGTCTCAAGCAAGTACTCTAACTTTTTTGGGGAGCGGGGGGCAGGCAGGGGGAATCAGGGTAGAGAGGTCAGTCCTGCTATCTCATTCAGAAACTTAAGTCATGCAGACTAAGTCACTAATTGACACACCAATCTTCTGTAAGCATTTCTTTTCCTTCTAACTAAAGCCTGCCCTGGGCTGCCTGCTTTGGGGGAGCAGGAGTGGGGTGTGGATAAGTAGAGGTTGACTAGGTGATTGCAGTAATGAAGATTCTTCCCTCAAGAAGGTAAGTATAGAACATGATATAAGAAAAGTCTAGTAATTAGGAAGAGGGGATAGTTGTAAAAGAAACTGAGTAATTTTAACGAGACTATTACTTTAATGGCAAATGTTATTTGGCAGTGACAGTGAATATTGGAAAGAAAAAATATTATTAATACAATTATTTAAAGAGATGATTTTTATTTTGTATTTGTAGTAGAATTGGAAAGAGAGCTGAAGAGCCAATAAAAGTAACTTTAGCTCATTTTCTTTCACTAAAATTTAAACCAAGCTTGTCCAACCTGTGGCCCACAGGCTGCATGCAGACCAGGACAGCTTTGAATGTAGCCCAACACAAATGCATAAACTTTTAAAAACATGAAAATTATGCACGGACCATTTTTTTAGCTCATCAGCTATCATTAGTATTAGTGTGTTGTATGGGTGGCCCAAGACAATTCTTGTTCCAGTATGGCCCGGGGAAGCCAAAAGTTTGGACACCCCTGATCTAAAGCTTCTATCACATACCCAGAAAGGCTCCCTGTGGTGGCTTTTTATGTATCTACCTGACTGGGCCACAGGGTGTCTGGATATTTGGTCAAGCATTCTTCTGGATGTTTCTGTGAGGGTGTTTTTGGGTGTGATTAACATTTGATTGGTACACTAAATAACACAGACTGCTATCCCTGATGGGGGAGGCCTTCAACGGAGCAAAAAAGGGTAATTCTTCCTACCTGACCTGCTCTGTGAACTGGGACATCAGCCTTTTTCCTGCCTTGAGACTCAAACAGAAACATCAGCTCTGCCTCAGTCGTCAGCCTGTTGGCCTTTGGCCAGGAACTGTACCGTTAGCCCTTCTGGCTCTCACTGGCGAGACTTTGGACTTGGACTGGAACTACACCATCAGCTCTCTGGGGCTCTAGCTTGCCAACTCACTATACAGATCCTGGGACTTGCCTGCCTCTGTGATCATGTAAGCTAATTCCTTATACTAAATCTTTTTATGTGTATTATATATACAAGGGCTGCCCAGAGCATTCCACCATAAGTCATAAATGCCTGTATTTTTTATTTTACATGGCTGGATATTTTCTGGACAGCTCTCATATGTTTAAAAGGTTCTAAAATTTTTAAAAAATCAATCCAAATAAAACCATACTGTCAGAGGAAAAAATTGTGGGAGGTTAAAGAACAAATCACCTACAATGGTTATTCAGGAAAACAGAATTACTAATGATTATTTTTTGCTTATCTCTATATTACTAATTTTATTACAATGAGCATAAATCACTTATGTACTAAAAATTACTTGTGGGAATTTTAAAAAGAACCCATCTTTACAAAAAAAGCAGAAGTGAAAATCTAAAATTAAAAATTTTGAGCTAAATGTGTATAGTGGTTTTATACATTTGAAATGTATATTTCCTGTGTGGCAACACCTATGACATGTCAGTAGCTTGGAGCTGGTAAATCAGTTGATGAGCTCAATAAAAGCATTCAAGACAGGTAAAATATGCAAAATGGATACAAAGAAATTATAAAGAATGAACCAACTAAACAACCACTCACCACATGTGTAGACACAGAGCCACAGAGTACCAATATAAACCGTTTTCGCTTTCTCTCATGATAGAAAGTACCTGCCGAATACTAGAAACATTTGAGCCTGTGATTTTCAACTTACCTCTGCATCTTGTGTCATATGCATGAAAAACACTTGTGAGTAACTCTTCTTCACAGGTTTTGTTAATTCTGTAAGTTACATCTTTCTTGCTGTCATCAGTTATGAGTTTCCATCCTATCAGAGTAAAAGTTTGCAAATGCAGAAATGCTTTTCTGTGCTACAATAATTAATTGCTACTTTTTTGTTTTAATTTTAACGAAGAAAACCTATTTAAACAGACAGCAGTGTACAATACTGGCTACGTAAATAGACAAAGCTGAAAAAATGGTCTTAAAAGGTTTCCTATTACTCGTTTCTCCTTTTATTATAAGTTCTGTTAAGGTAGAAGAAAAGGAGAGATGGAGAGGGAAACAAGCTTTTTGCCCTGTAATATTAAAAGCCCTTTGTGAGAAAGCAAGTGGTATAATTAAATGAAAATATTTTAAAGAAAAATAGAGAGAAAGCAGAAACTAGCTACAGAGAATGTGTCATTTTTATTGTTTTTTTCATCTATCATATATGGGACTTTTATAAGTAATCCCCTAAATAGAGTTCCTGAAATTTCAATTCTAAGTAGCCTGCAAAATTTACATTCTCTCCTGGCCTGACTTACTGGATCTACAGTGGAACCCACACTTTCTTACACGTTTTAACTCTCACAGAAAAAAAAAAAAGTAAAATAGTAGTTTTAGGAAGGCACCTGGGAACTATGAGAACTTTAACTTGCCCATATTTATGTATTCTCATCCTGACATTCTAATCTGCCCTGGAGAAAGTTTGTTTTCAGGTCAGTAGAGACATACCAATGATTATGATTGTAAGTACAACCCAAAATTTCTATCTGATTTTTAATTGAAATCATAAAAAATACCTGCATTTTACACATAGAAGTTTCTTTTGAGAGAAAAGTAAGAAATAAACATACTTAAAAAGGGAAAGATGGAAGTTTCCATTCAAGCTTCAATAATGTAGACTGGGTTTGTTTTCTTTTTTTAAATTCAGGTATCCTGAAAGTGATATGCTTATTGCTTTGCTGAAATAACAAACATTAAAAGATATTTACCGTCTTCATTCAGCGATAGTTTTCTCACCACTGAATCCTGAGGAGTAAGAATTGCAGAGCTTTGATCAGAGGTGGGATCAAAGTCAAGGGTTAAGGTACTCAAATTATTTTCACTACGAGAGTCCTTTAAATCCTTGTTGGAGAGGAGCTCCACCTTACTGATTTGTGATACCGACAGTAATTCTGGGGCTCTGTGATGTTTTCAGAACCTGTGAGGATAAAAGAGTGTGCTGTGTTCTCTGAAGAGCTGAGACGGGAGATGGAGGGGCCCTGGAGGGCACTCCTGGCGGAGAGGAAATGAAGGCGTCATCTTTCTCAGAACCTGAGAAGTGAGTGTTGGGGGTAGGAGGAATGGGAGCTGCCATCATTTTCTTCAGTACCTCTTCGAGATCTTTCCTGGTGTTGGTCCATGGACTATCAAAACTGCTAGACTGGTATTTGACAATCTGTCGGATTGGATTCGAAATCTCTTCTCCCTTTTGGATGGCTCTGATTTTTCTACAGATGCGTTCCACGGGGTTATGCCGCTTCTCTGTTACCTTCCTGGCAGAGGCCATTGCTGAATTTCCTCCAATTATACAGATGAAATGGCTAAAGTACAGGCAGAAGTAGACATGTTTTTTAAAGTTAGTATTATCCCAACATCAATTTAGCAATAGGCTATTTATTCCTAAATCAACTTTGGAGGGATCAAGACAAGATGTCTTTAAATAACTATCTTCAAACAATTGCTTTAAACAAATTTCCAAGTGTTTAACTTTCAGCACTCAAATTTCTAGAAAATAATAACAGCTAACATATTTGAGTATAAACTACTTACCACATGCCGGGCATGGTACTAAGTTCTTTATAGATATCACTTTATTTCATTCTCAGAACAATTCTATGAGATAAACATTACTATTATCTCCATTTTCAGGCAAAGGGAGGAAAAGTGGCATACCCAAAGTAACCACAGATAAATGTCAGATTTGAACCCCGGCAGTCCTGCTCCATAGGCTGGACTCCTAACCCTATAGCTTTTTACTTGGAATACTTTGTCAAATGCTATTGCTAACCGCTCCCATTTGAGTACCTGCTCTGGTTCGCATCTATTGAGAAATTCCTAATGCCCTATATTAGATATTTTGTATGTATTATGTCTAAATGTTATACAAACCCTGTCGGATATGTGGAAACATCCCCTTTGATGAAATAACTTCTTTAAATGATCAAATCTTTAATATTTGAGCCAAAGAGTGTCTGATTCCAGCATAATTTTATTAAATTATGGCACAATATATGACCTTTAAAAAAGAAAAAAGGACTTCTCAAAACCCAGACTCATAGACACAAGAAATATCTTGGTGGTTTCCAAAAGGGAGGGGGTGAAATGGGTAAAGGGAATTAATATACACTTCCAGTTATAAAAAAGTCCCGGGAATATAATGTACAGCATGGGGAATATAGTCAATAATATTGTATTAACTTTGTAAGGGGACAGATGGCAACTAGACATATTGTGGTGACCATTTCACAATGGATACAAATGTCAAATCACTATGAAACTGATGTAGAAATTTTCATTCATGTATCTTTTTTAAAACTCCCTACTAGCAAATGAAGCAAAAGTCCAGAAATTTTAGAAGTGCTATAATTGCAAAGGGCACTGAGAAAGACTGGGAAGAAGAAGATATTCAAAGTCTTTTCAATCTGCCTTCATTTTCTTCAACACAATCACCATCAGCTCCAGCCAAAGAAGCTTCCACCAACAGAATCCTCTACTACTTGAGGTAATGATCTTCTTCGAACCTCGATGTTGTCACTTGATAATATCCTCCTTTCCATGTCTTCAAGGGTTATATTTCAAAGTCAGGTCTAAAACATATTTCTCTATTCAAATTCTGGAAACCATGTCTCACTGCATTCAACTCTTCTGTTTTGTCCTAGGATGTATACTTGTACTGTATATTTTGTCATTTAATTAAATTTTGTCTTCTCTTCTTGGATTTTCTCAAGTGTACATGTATGTTGTCTCCTCAAAAACACTTGTAATTCTTATGTCCAAAGTCATGATGTGATTCCTTTTTAGATAACTCAGGACATTATTGTGGGTATCACTGGTAATCCACAATTACGTGTTATGTAATTAACAGGCTCGTGGGCTTGTCCCCCAGCAGAGTGAGTGTTGCCTCTGAACAATTTGCAGCTACCAGCTTTTCTGGAGAATTTCTCCCAGCTGAAAAAGAGCTCAACTGGGAGGTTGGAAGTGAAGTAATGGTAATGACAGAAGAAAAGAATTCACCTATGAACACAAGGCATTCCAAATCTACAGCTGACTATGGTGGTGACATAGCAGGGGTCACCTGACTTCCTCATGTCAAGTAAAGAACCTTATAGAAGACCGGTTATATGTCTCGATGTTCTCAATGTGATGTGACTGTCTTTCTCTTTGTGAGCCAGGAACTGGGGCGCAGGTGGAATGTGGGGGCTAATAGAAGCCCTGAAACTGGGCCCTCAGACTCCCAAGTCCTGGGATGCTGTTGAAGCCACAGCAAAAGGCCTCGCTTTGCAGACCTTTGGGACTGATCCAGATCAGTATTCCTAGCATACAAGACACATGTTTCTATTTGCTTTTCCAAGGCATTTTTCTCCTTCTGCCATTTGTTTTCTAAACTTTCATGACTCACCTAAGCAAGCCCTTCTCCGTGGTTTATAAACTAAGCCTTATAAAGAGTACATTTAAGACACTAACTCTTTGTGAGCTAACAAAACTTCACAAGATTAATTTGTTTTGCTTTTTCTAATACATAGCAGAACATCTGTGGGAGTTCAATAAGTAAGATGTGATGATAAGGATTTCAAAATTTGTGCTCTCCTCTCCATATATGGCCTGGAAATATCTCCTGTCTGTCCTGTCCAGACTTTTTTTCTAGTTTTAGATCCTGGAAGGAAAGATTAGCCACAATCTGCCATAACACTTAAAAATACAAGTCTGACTTGATTATGCAACAACTGTCTTTGAAAAAAACTACTGGCTGAAAATTAAAAACTTAAAGTCAATTGTACCAGCAGACTCAGTTGCTTGGAGTCTCTCTTTTAAAGGAATTTTCTCCTTACTTATCCATTTTAGAGGACTGAATATTTACTACATAAAGATGTAGTACATAAAGTATATAAAGATGCTTCAATGGCAAGGAGTACTGCTTTTGTTTTTAAGTTCTCTGAACCTCACTGGTACTCCACATCATTTATCACTTAGGCATTCAACCAATGTTGATTAAGTACCTAAAAAGTGTTAACCCCTGTGCAGATACTAGAGGTACAAGGACGAGCAAATCAGAGCATCTGCTCTAAAACTTGAAGTCTGTGGGAGACACAAATAGGAAAAAGCCACTCCAGTCTCCAGATTAAATCCAGGATGCCCAATAAGATTTGAATTTGAGACAAACAATGGCTCATTTTTAAGATGAGTACATCACAAATATTGCACTGGAAAAATTTACACTAAAAAAAAAAAAAGATTTGTTGTTTATCTTAAATTCAAATTTTACTGGGCATCTTGTATTTTCATTAGCTAAGTCCAGCAACCCTAAGTAAGGCCTACAGATAAATAAATAATTACACACTAGAAAAGAAAGGTGCCCAGGGCTATGAGAGGATAGGTTAGGGACTTATTCTAGTTTGGCAATGAGGACAGAGAAAAATTGGGGGGCATATGTTGTGTGCCATAAAGCTATCCATAATGTTTGCTACATACATGGTTATAAATAGAAAATTAAAAAGTGGAACCATAAATCTACTATAGGAATTTCCATTTGGATTCACAATTGCTAAAAGTAATGTAAAATAATGTTAAAAATTATCTGAACTAATTATTTTACTAACCTTATTTCTTCTCCTATTGATTGAACTATGCCTCATGATTCTTGTTTCTAGAATCTGAGTCTCATTATTATTATTGCCTGAATTGCTTTGTTGCATAGAGCAAAATTCTTGAATCAATACTTTTCAACCATCTCCTTGATCCAAAACCATAAAGCAGTAATTAAAAGCCTCTGTAGCAGCTATAAAACTGATTTGTTTCTTACCTAAAGTTAGGATAATCAGTACATATTCAGTTGCCACCAGTGAAACTGCAGAAGTCTACATTAAACTCTAAGACTTTTTGCACTCTTTAAGACTTCCAGAAATCTTGTGCATTTGTTTTGACTTCCTTCAGGAGGACTCAATAGGTTACAATAAATTCACCATGTATGTACAATATAGACAATATTTCATATTCTTTAGGAATTTGCAGACAAAGGCATGATTTATGTTTTTCAATATCTACATCTTTCTATCACTAGGCAACAGTTTAATTTCTTTGCAAAGAAAAGACGTAAGATTTATACAAAGATACAAAAGCAGCACCCTTGAAAATGTTAGATTTGAGGGTGATTCAAACAGCTCTTTAGAAAGTCCTCTGACACAAATTCTGACTCAACAAAAGATTATGTTGACAATGGGATTATCTTTCTTTTATCAAGCACTTACATTTCCTCTCCTTTTTCTAGTAGTTATTTCTTAAGCATGGAACTCACAAACTTTAGTTCAGGTCACTTATTTTAACAATCATTCAATAATTATGAACTCCAGGTAGATCTATCACCTAAGTGAATCCCACTTGGTGCTTTCGTTAAGGCAAAACCCTTAATTGTTGTATGTAAAAAAATATACCTAAATGTACAGGCATACCTCAGAGATGCTGAGGTTTCAGGCCATCACAATAAAGGGAGTCATAATCTTTTTTCTAATGGTAGGTTTTGCCTTCAATTTGTAAAAATGCAACATCTGTGAAGTGCAATGAAACGAGCACAATAAAACCGGTATGCCTGCACATGTACACAGGTAAAGGGATTGGTTTTGCCGAAAGAGTCCTTCATTGACAATTAGATGCCAGTAAACTCTTCATTGAAAACATAAGCAGAAACATCTGTTCACTGAGATGTTCCCAGGAAATTCATCTTTCATCAGCCCAGTGGGAGGGCAGACCATGGTTTTCGACTTAACCAGTAAATTTTATAATTGCCAAATTACACTGTTTTGTCTCTTTGTGACTTGTCTTGAATGTGATAAAATAATAACACTTTTTCTTGCCGTCTCTAGGATAGATGGTAACAGCTGTTAAAATGATTTGCAAACCACAAGTCCCAGAGTTAGTAATACTCATCAAGACTGCCATCTGCAAACTTTTTTGATTACTAATAAATGCAAGCTGCTATGGAATGGAAACCTCCCCTCCCACTATTCGCTTAACCTTGTTATAATAAGCTCCTTGGCAGGGTCACACCACGCTTATTATAAACATCTCACACTGGTACAATTCCAGAATTAGCACAGCCACACATATGCTTCAGGAAGCTGTTTTCTTCTGTTTCAGTGCTTATATGAGGTCTGCTTTTCTTCTCAGAAACCAGGAGAAAACCTATGATAAATGTCTAACTCCAAGAACTCAGGTGCTTGCACATTCTTACCATCTACAAAACCTCAAACCCAGTGTTCACTAACACACAGTCCAAATACCAAGGCTGGAAATGGCAGTTCAAGACCCAGGGATCCAAAGGGATCCCAAAGCCCCGTTGGAAACACTCCTGGGGTTGGCCTGTGGTGAAAGCACGTATCTGGGAAGCCTTGCGTTACCGCTTTTCGGCTGCCCCTTGTTTCTTCCAGCGTTTGGTTTTCTGCCCGCGTTTAATTCAAGTTTTCAATGAACTCTTGAACCCCAGTATACACTGATACTGGAGGTTTGTCTCATTCACCACAAGCACGTTGAGTTGGGGGTTGTGGCGAGGAGACATTAGAGCGGCTACGTGTGGGACTGCTTCTCCCTAGCCAGGGCAGGCCTTTTGCTTGGTTTGGTTTGACCTTAGATGACGAAGGGCCATAGCAGCGACCAACACTTACTTACTTGGGGGAAAACTCACCGACGTATTTCCGCTTGGACACTCGGAGCACAGCCTCCGCCAGCCGGGACGGGGCGGGCGGGCCTACAAGCCCTGCCGGGGTGGGCGGGCCTACAAGCCCTGCCGGGGTGGGCGGAGCGAACTCCTACCAGCGTGGGGGCTGCGGGGAAGGACCAAGGCTGGAGAGGAGGCAAGCCCGCCATCAGCCACACCTGCCCCGGGGTTCTTCCCAGGCCCAGAGAGCAGGGGCTGAGGCAGCACACGCGGGAGGGAAGGTGAGGACCACCTTGGGGGCGGCCGGACCTTGTCGGTGCACCCCCCTCCAGGGCGGTAACAGGGAAATAAAGATCACTCCGAATATACACGCTCTGATTCGGGTGAAGGACAAATCATTTTTTTAGGTTAAACTTCATACATAGCTGTTGGGGCAAGTGTTGTGTGGTTTCTAATAAAACATTAATGCTATTAATCATTGTGGGAACATGTCTGGTTTGGGAGACACAATATGTAAATTATGCAAAGTGCAAATAATTAAGCAAAGAAGTCCAAGAATGGGACGTTAAGCTCCGTGGGAGATCAGGATAGAGGAAGCTCCGTGTGGGCTGAGAAGCCTTTATAAAATAGATGGGACACAGCTGGGCTTTATGGAATGAGATAGTTTGAAAGCTAGGGGCTTGGGCAAACTGGGAGGGAGGTGGGCAGAGACTGAGTAAGTAGCCCAGTGCTGAGACTAAGTTTGCTGTTTTGGCAGCACTGGGTAATGAGTCTGCTGACAATGAGATAGGTGGAGGCTGTGGAGTCGTGAAAAAAGACATAAGTTTAGATAGGTAGGTTATAGGCAGATTCAGAAATAAATAAAATCTTGTCTAATGCCATTGGCCATCCAAGGAAATTACGTTCAGCTGGAATAAGCATCTTAAAAACAGAACAAGACAAAACTTACCATGAAACAAATAAACAGAAAACCAAATCAGAATCAGGGTTCTAAACACACAGCCCAGAGCATCATAACTGAAACTGGAATTTTGTTCTCAAACTGTCGATTTTGATTAGTACCCAAGGGACTTCTCCTGCAAGACCACTGGGTCCCTAATCACATGCTTCATAGGCCTTACCGTTAGTGGTTTCTGACTTCTGCCCTATTTCTTCTCTCCCCACCACCTTCTAGGGTGCTCTGAACATCTAGTTTTGGAATATCTAGATTTTTATAATATACTCCTATTCCTGTGGGTCATCATGCCTGTCACTGAGGACAGGGAGGGGCTCTGGATTAAAATAACCTGAGTTCAAATCCTGGCTCTGTCCTTACTAGCTCAGTGACCTGGGACAGTTTATTTAACTCTCTGTGCCTCAGTTTCTTCATGTGCAAAATGACATCAATATTATGAGTAACCTCCTGGGTTTGCTAAAGAAATGAAATGAAATAACACATGTCTGATGCACTTTCTGAAACTCCTTTCATTTATTTAGATATTAAATGTCTTATTGGGGGGGCACCCAGGTCGCGGCATTGAGAGCGCCGAAGCCTAGCCACTATACCACCAGGGAACCCCCTTTAAATGTCTTCTTAAAGTACAAACTGGTGCCCAGAAAGAAATGACCCATTAACCCATTCCTCTCTTGTTAGTCTCGGTCTGCTTAATTTCCCATCAAATGAATTATTGAAACATCCACAACTGTGATCTTCTTCTTATCAACCCACAGGTACCGAAACAAACAACTCCCAGAGAGATTTCCCTCCTAGTCATAAAGGAAACTAGCAGCAGAGCCAGAAATAATATTCAAGTTCTGAATCCACCAGACCATATCACCTGTCTGGCAAATTACACTCTTACTTCATGTTCCCAACTAAGTGCATCACATCTGATGTTTCTCAGAGCAGTGAAAGGAATAACCCGAATAAATGCCAACAGCTCGGCAATGGGCTGAATGCGCACGCTATTTCATCACTTCCTTGTTGGTCGCCTTGTGCTGATGCTAACAGAACACCTTCACCCGGGCTCTCTGCCCCTGGATCGTACTTGCAGGTGATTCTCCTTCCTGTCCTGAAGGCAGCCAGAAAGGTGCAGGCCCCATGGAAACAGCTCCTCCACCTCAAGACACACACTTTGTTAACAGGAGAGAGTGCAAAGGGATAAAATGCAGACTTTACAACAAGATACACCATAGCTAGAACTGGTAACATGTTGTTTATTTGGCAAGCGATTTCCCTTTCAGGCACATTGACTAGACAGGGCCCCTAATATTGCTAAGCCTGAGAGCAGCTGTCAATTTTATTATAATTAACCTCTAAAGGACCCTGTCCCCAGTGGTCCAAATAATCATTTCAAGGAAATGAAATCTTGTCATGGAAATTGCCAAAAATTACTATTTAAATAACACCTATCCCCTTCTCTCTAATGCAATATTTAATGTTGTTAGACGTTAGCCAGTAGGGGGATCTCTGGGATTAATCTCTGGTTGATCCATGGGACTCATTTTGTCCAGCCAAAAGTAGATCGGAGGCAGAGAGGGGCACTATTAGAAGAAAGAAACCAGACAGTGGAATTCCCCTTTTGTTTAGGCATGGCCGAACATAGTATACGTTTTTTTTCTAAACCTGCTATGTGTAAAATGCACTATTTCTTACAATGTACCCTATAATCCCCTTATGTTCTAGGAATCATTGTCTTTAAATTGCGTTCTGTTAATCAAACTTTTAATAAGCAAATGCAGTGTCTTTGGGACTCCAATTTTCATAAAGACACCGTCCCAGAAAGTAAAGGATTGGGAATTTTAGTGACCCATGGGTCCTATTCACAGAGAAGTGAATACTTTAGGAGAAAAATCGGCATAATATTTTTAGAGGGAGGTTAAAATGAAGCAAGGCCTTGAAGGTATTAGTGAGATATGTATTAGCTGGAAGACGATCATCGTTTGCCCTTTCAGATCTACTCTCTGGAAATAAAGCAGGATCTACTCGTCCTTGCTCATGTCCCAGGTGACTGACCTCTATTGAGGGCATCAATCTGGCTCCTTCGCCCTCTGACTTCCCATTGAACTTGGCCAGTAGGAGGCGCCGAAGAAATTAGATGGGCAGGAGGAGGCCCAGCCTGCGTTGTTTACTCTCCTTGCTCCTGCCCTGCCAGGCTTGTGGTTCGGGCCTCACCACGGCTCCTGTCCCGTGGCTCTTCCCTAAAGCAACAGTCCTCCCTTGGCTCTGCACATCTTCCATCCCTTGGCCCTTGCTGGCATGGTAATGGCTCCCTAAAGCCCTGACGCCAGCACCACAAGGTGCCCCTTACTCCCCCCTGTTCCCCTTAACTCTGCCCACACCTTCATATATGAAATGCTTTCCAGCCTCCCCTTGAAAAAAGCGTGCCACCTGTTCCCTGAGGTACCCTGACCGATAAACACTCGGAGACTCTTTTAGTTGTCACGTTAATTTCCACAGCCCAATATGGTTGTCATCCACCTTATGCAAAGGGCATAATATCGCCCTTAAAATATTTGGTTTTGGGGGTTCCCTGGTGGTGTAGTGGCTAGGTCTCCGTGCTCTCACCGCTGCGGCCTGGGTTCGATCTCCGCTCAGAGAACCAACCACAAACATGTGTATGTATTTTTGTTTTTGTTTTTAAAAATCTGTGTAGCCTTTTCTGCTAGTTCAGTACGCACAGCTAATACAAAGAGAGATTTGACTGAAAGGGAAAAAAAAAAGTGACAAACTTTTGTTTTGGAAATTTTGATAGCTATTGCCAAATTAGTTTCCATAGAACTTGTATCAATTTATCATCTCACCAACAGTCTGTGGGCCTGTTGGGTTCCCACACCCTCGTCAACACAATGTGTTTGCTAATCTGATAGGTGAACTATGGCATCTCATCATTTTAATTTACACTTCTCTCCTAACATACATGGTTTCATATGCTTAAAGCTATTTGTATTTCCATTCTTATGTTCTATTTGTATTCTTGGTCATTTTTCCACAGGAGCTTGATTTTATCAACTTACAAAAGCTGTTGATATATTAAGAAATTTATTTTCTTTTTATATTTCAACTGGTTTTATTCAGCCAGCATAATTAAGATACCAAAATATGACAAAGGAAAGAAAATATAGACAAATATCTCCCATACATAGCTCCAAAATTATGTTTTAAAATATAAATATATCTAATTTAATGAAGGTAATAAGTTATTACCAATAGAATTTATTCCAAGAAATTTATTTTTGTATTTTATGTTAGAAGTGCATTTGTATGATTTTATTCTGATTTTATGTTGATATGTTTGTCATGCAGATTTTTAAAAAATATAGTCAAATTTCAGTCTTCTCCATATGACCTCTGAGTTTATGTTAGCCTTAGAAAGGCCTTCCTGACTCCAAAATCATATGAATATCCTCCTGTCCTTTTCTAGTACTTTTATGATTCCATATTAGAGGATTTATTTTGGTGTATAGGGACTCCACTTTCATTATTTGTCAGATGGCTGCATGTGTTTGTTTTTTAGGAAATTATGCTACAGATATATGTACACGTGTTTACAAAGATAAATGTAAAAATATTTATTATAGTATGTTTGGAATGACAAAATATTGAAAACAACCTTTGCATCCTTCGACAGGGGACTGGTCATATAAATTACAGTCCACTCACATGCTGAAATGAAATACAAGTGTTTAAAAGAAAAAGATTCTTTAAAGATTCATATGGAATCCCAAAATTATTTGATCAAATTATAAATCAACCTTAAGATAAAGAGCAGTGCTTACACCATTTCTGATTTTAAAACATACAGTATAAACCAAAGCAAAACAAATATACACACAAATACAGAGACAATGATACTCTTGGGAGGGGAAACTGGGGGACTAAGGAACAGGAGTAGGAGAGAGATTTAATTATTTTTGTATATTTTTAATACCATATTCATCTACAATATCAATTTAAATAAAGCGAAGAGAAAAAATTCATTTTTAAAACTCATGTCATTATGTTTTGTTGGCTGATTTGTTACCATACAACCTAGACTTGTAATGTCATGTACTGCATTGAAATCTGCCCCTCAGTTCAGCAAAACTCTTTTTATACACAGACGTGAAAAGGTGGATCAGTAGCACCCTCTGCTGGTAACTAGTGCAAATTCAATGACCCAGAAATCACTAAAAACCTGTGATCTTACGCTGTGCTTCATGGTTATCGTGTACTCAAATAGTATATCATGAATGATAGTTCATATCATAAATTTTAAAAATCACTGGGTATTTTCAAAAGCTCAAAAACACACATTCTTGTAGAGGTCCACAATTCTAGTGTTCTGTTGTCTGAGCACAGAACTTTATTTTTGATTATGTAATATTGAGAATTAAAAATATTTATTTTAAAGAATAGTTATCACCAATTTATATAAAAGTAAGCAATACTGTCTATGTCTTGTCAGTCTTTATTTTTTCATCATGTTTATCATCATAATTCATTCAATCAACAAATATTGAGTTCTTGGTGTATGTCAGGTATGTCCTAGTGCTAGGAATACACAGTGAACAAAATAGAAAACTTCTGGCTCTCATACAGCTTACTTCCTACCAAAGGACACATACAATGAATATAACTGACAAAAAATTGTATGTTACAGTCTTATAAGTGCTGAAGAAAGAAAAACGAAGAGAGTATAAAGAATGAGTCTGGAGGGAAGGTTGTAACTGTAGATGGGGTAGCCAAGGAAAGGCTCACCAGAACGTGCATTTGAATAAAGACACGAAAAAAGTGAAAGAGCTAGCCAGAGGATACCTGTGAAAATGCATCCAGGCCAAAGAGCAAGTACAAAGGTCCTGAGGCGCAAGTTTGCCTGACATGTTTGAGAAACAGGAAGGAGGTCAGGCCAGTGTGGCTGGAATGAAAGGAATAGGGGAGAGTAGTAGGGAATCTGATCACAGCATTAATGGGGGGAAACGAATTATGTAGGATCTTAGGGTTGTAGAAGAACATGGATGTTTATTTTGAGTTAGACGGAAAGCCATCGAAGGATTTTAAGGAGAGCAGATATGTGCTCTGAATAGATGAATAAACTGAAAATAATCAAGGGTAGATATAGTGAGATTAGTTAAATGCTTACTTCAATAATCCAGCAGGAGAAATGATGACAAGAAGTCATAGATAAATAGATGATACATAGATAGATAATTAGATAGATAGATAGATAGATAGATAGATAACAGATAGATGCTGTTAGATGAGACAGAATAGACTGACAAACCAAATGTGGGATATGAGAGTGATAGAAGAGTCAAGAATGACTTCAAGATTTTGCCTTGAGCAACCAGAGGAATGCAGCTGCCATTCATTGAGATGAGATGGAGAGCTGACTATCAGCTCAGTTTTAGAATGCTGAGTTTAAGATGCTATTAAATAGTCAAGTGGAGGCTATCAGATAGGCAGTTGGATGTATGGTCTGGGGTTAGCAGAATTGTTTGGGGTGGAGACATAAATCTGGGAGTTCTCAGCATGATTATTACACGTTAAGACTGTGAGACCTATCGAGATCTCTCCGGGAGAGAAATCCAAGGCCTGAGCTCTATGGCATGTCAACATCTATCCACCTGGGTGGTGAGACGAGGAGGAATGAGCAGAAGAGGCTGAAAAGGAGCAGCAGAAAGGTAGAAGAGGGTACAAGGTGGAAATTCCATGAGTGAGGTGTCCTGGAAGCTAAGTGGGGACAGTCCTCCAAGGAAGACAGAGTGATCAACTACTGGGATGTCAAGTACAATGAGGACCAGGAAATGACCTTGGATTATCAGTAAGTGGGCAGATAATCGGTCATCTTGAGAGCAATTTCATTATAATGTGTTCAAAACTGAATGAGAGGAGAGAAATTAGAGACTGCACCGATGGACACTGCTTTTTAAGAGTTTGCTGCGTTGCTGTGAAATACCGTGTCTGTAGGTAACGAAACGGTGTTGTGCACCTCTAAGTTTGTTAGAGGGCCGATCTCATGTTAAGTACTGTGACCACAACAAAGGGACTTAAGGAAACTTTTGGAGGTAATTTATTACCTTTATTATGGTGATGGTATCACAGGTGTATACATATGTCAAACCTCATCACATTGTATATATTAAATACGTGCAGTTTTGTATATTATCTCAATAAAGCTGTAAAATAAAAAGGTTACTGTGAAAAGAAGGGAAGAAATGGAGAAGAGCAGAGAGAGTCAAAGGCGTGTTTTGGTGTTTGAGTTTCCTTTAGGTGGAACAAATAACAGCATGTTTGCATGTTCATGGCAATAAGCTGGTCCAGAGGGAAAAACTGAGGTTATGGAGACAGCAATGGGAATGGTGGGACCTGTCACTGAGCATGCGTCAGAGGACGCCGAGGGCCCGGTGAGGGCTCCGGCTCAGTGACACAGAGGCAGCCCATCCACAGGAATGGGGAAAGGACTGAGGTACAGGTAGGGAGGCCCAGACTGTTCTCTTCTGCTGGCTACAATGATCTCAGCAAAACACCAAAAGGGAAATAGTCTTGGAAGTTCGAGGAGAGAGGAGAAAGTCTGAAACAAACTGGGACAGAGACTGAAAAAGACTGGATCAGGGAAGCCCAGGACGATTGTCAGACAGCACAGAGATTCACGGTACCAAATTTCACGTGAGACCAGCTAGCATGGTTACATGTTTTCTCTTAGCTGCATGGATGCAGAGACAGAGTAGGGGGAGGATTTGAGCTAACTAGGGCTGCAGTTAATCCAAGCCAGTCAGGTGGGGACCGTGAGGAGGAGTTAGCAGACAGGATATGATGGGCGTGGGATTTAAGGCAGGTGGGGAGAAAACCGGGGGCATACGTGTAGGGGCGAGGAACAATGCAACAGTAACAGGTAGAGTCAACAGATGGGGGTAGAAGATGGCAGTCACGGAGTCGAATCCAGAATTTGAGATATGGCAGGGCAGCAGCTATTGGTAAGGACAAGGTCAAGGGCATGGCCGTGGCAGTAACTGGCTGTGGTAGTATTTCAGTCACTACGGAAGCCCAGTTTTTGTTCTTTCTCCAAGAGGAGGCCTCATATGGCATCTAGTGACTAAACTATTTGACTAAGATGCTCTCTTTATATATCTACCTCGGGTGTACCTTGTGAAAAAAAACAAAAAGCAAAAATCCTTGAGTGGTTCATGTTTCCACTTTACACTTTAGAACAACAAAGAGAACACAGACTAGTACTTTTTTTTTAATGGAGGAGGTATTTCATTGCTCTCAAATGTACAATCATAAATACTTGAACTAGAGCCCTATTCAGTTTGTAAGACAAACATGTTTTTATTTCTCCTGCCTGCCGGATAAGAACTAGTGTGAAGATTGTGTTACATAAATATTGCATTCACTATCTTGTTTTTATGATCTACAAAATGGAATCACTTACTCACCAGGACTTTCCCTCTATAAAACTACTCATAAAGTATCTAGCACGGGGAGTTGAATCACAAATCAAACACTCTTTGTAAAACCTAGGCATTCCCTATATGGCCACATCAATGGACTGGGCTTTGTCATGTTATGGGAGAGAGGACATTTCTCAGAAAGAACTTCTATTCCTGAAAATCAGCAGCCAGTTGTGAAACTGTTTCAGGGCAGAATGCCCCTGATACTGGAACACATATCAGCACCCCAATAGGACATAAGAGAGAGACATCAAACTGTGTATCTTCATGGAAATTCTTTCCAACAATTTGCTTATGCATTGGTCTACCATATCTTGCTGGGACAGCTAAACTGGGCTCAATTTCCTGGCACTCTACAAAACATTTTTATCAGCAACAACCGAAGGGTGCTTGGGACTTTTTCTTCTTCTTCTTCTTCTCCATTTTTTTTTTCACGAATCAGTTCAGACAGTGCCCACAATACAGACATGGGGGACGTCCTGCTGTCCTCTGCAGAGACAGGACCAGCTCTGTTGAGACCCCCAGTGCCTGCTCTCTTGACTCTATTTTAAGTGCCAGATATAGGTGCATGGAGGTCTCTGAAAAGAAAGAAAAAGAAATCAAAATAGCCGATGACTTTCATTATTTGTTTGTGAAACATCGCCACATAATTTTGTTTTATCCTGGGTCAATCTGTTGATGAATTTATTTCTTCTGAGTGAATTAGTTGGGATGGAAATATTAATGATATGAGCAAACAGACCAGTGATGGCCATTTCGATCATATTTATTACTTGGGCTTTCTGGCTCTCTTGAAAAATTCCTCTCCTGCCCAAAATAGATGGATTTCCTCATAATCTCCTAGTTGCACTCAGTGGGAGAGAGCAGCTTCTTTTATGTGGCTTACACTTAATAAAGTCAAATTTAGCCTTTAGTGAGCATTTCCAACTCATCTTTGCTCCTGCACTCCTGCACCCCTGCCCATAATGGCCTTCTGGCCTAATTTGATTCACTCTTCCCGCTATAATTAACTACAGGAGGAGCAGTAGTGCAGCTTAGCAGTTAAGATCATGGATTCAAGATCTAGATTGCCTTGGTTTTTCTCTAAACTCTGCCTCTTGGACAGGTAATAACCTCTCTATGGCAATTTTTCTTATCTATAAAATGGCAATGGTAATAGTATCAAAGAGAGGATTAAATAAATTCCTAGATGTAACATACATAGAAAACTGCCTAGCATGTGCAGACACTGAGTGTTAGCTGTGTGATTGCCAAGACTATGTCAGACACTGAGTAGTTTCTCTTAGCTTCTCCATGTCGTGTCCATCTTTATTAATTATCTATTGCTAGGAAGGAAATCACCCCAAGATTTAGAGGCCCAGATCAATAAACAGTTATGATCTCAGAGTTTCTGTGGGTTAGGAATCTGGAATTGTTTAGCTAGGGGGTTCTGCTTCCAAGATCACTCACATGATTATTGGCAGGCCTCAGCCCTTCTCCATATGGGCCTCTCAGCAGGGCTGCCTCAGGGTGAGTGATCCAAGAGCAAGAGAAGAAACACACCCACCCACACAAAGAATAGCAAGTCTTTTTAAATTTAATCCTGGAAATGATATCCCATCACTCTGTTCTGTTCATTATAATCAAGCCATTAAATCTAGCCCACACTTGTGGAAGAGATTGCACAAAGGCAGGGATCACTAGGGATAGCCCACCATACTATTGGCTGTGAACTGTTATAGAAAGTGCCCCTATATTATTTTACCAATACATACATACATACATACATACATACATACATACAGAGAGAGAGAGAGAGAATATTATTTTCACCCATGAGACCAGTTTTCTAACACCTACCCTTTTGATAAACACACAGACACTAGTTTTGCCAGTAAAAATGGATGTTAAATAGTATCCAACATGCTAATTCACCATGGCCTGATTGATGGAGGAGACAGGCTAGCAGAGAGCCAGGCTTTTTCTACACAGATGACCACCCTGGCACACGGGCTGGAGAGCAGGTCACCTGGTCACCCCTAGAGATATGCTTAAATGAACTGACATGTACATACTGGTATGCCAACTGCACTGCGGTTTTCAAAGGTAAATTATAGACTTTATAACACCTCCTTCTGAGATTTTCTGTAAGTTCTACATCTATGAAAACCTCCTATTTTAAAAGACATATGGCTGTAAATAAAAACATAAATAAAAGAAGCATTAAAAAGAAAATGACAGAATTTACATATTTTTCTAACTTACATGAGTCTCAAGAGGAAAAATCCAGACAAGCCGACTGTCTGTGCTGAACCCCCGGGCACAGCAGCTCAAAGCCGAGAGCGTACTTTGTTAACTTAATAAAGCTCTTTGGCAGTTCAGAAAGCTGTGGTGGTACTTCTGTTTCACAGTGTTCTGGGGAGCTGATCTTCCATTCACTCCCAAACACAACTGAGAAAAGGAAGGGGCACCCAAAATCAGTACAAAAATAATCTTTAACTTATAAAATGGAGGTTTTACGTTATTAAAGGCAAAAAAAAAAACCCAAACCCCAAACCAAAACGTATGTAAATGTATACATACAGAGGGTGCCAAAAAAATGTGTATATATAAAATCTCA
Organism: Lyroderma lyra; assembly: GCA_004026885.1. Taxonomy (NCBI): domain Eukaryota; kingdom Metazoa; phylum Chordata; class Mammalia; order Chiroptera; family Megadermatidae; genus Lyroderma; species Lyroderma lyra. The sequence goes on along the minus strand of PVJL010000086.1, from coordinate 248,609 downwards.
AATATAGAAAGAGAAAAGGAAAAAAAATCCTCAAAAGTAATTACCTAAAATATTAACAATGGGAGTTCTGAGGAGTGAAATTTTATTTTTCTTCAACTTCCAATATTTCCAAAATAAAGCTTTGTGTGTGTGCACATGCGTTCCTTAAACATGTGTGACTTCTGTCATATTAGACTTTTATGTCAATGATCAGTTAAAATCCATTTAGAAAGCTAAGAAGTTGGAAGTCAGATGTCCTTGAAAAATCTACAAGATTAACATCCAAACCTAGAAACTTCCTTCGCAGCCTTTTAGATGCAGTGTGTTCTGTTACAGAACAAACACCGCAGCAATCTAATCTCTGAGAATCCATAGTCCAAGATCCTTAAGAATCTATCTTTTCCAGGTGCAGGATTGGTTTCTAATCCTTCTGTGGACCCACAATGCCTGAAATGTTGCCTGTTTTAAAAAAATGTTTCCCCAAGTGATAAAAACGAAGTAAATATGAGTTTACATATGATCACAGGTATATCATTCCAGCTTTGTATTTCCTACACTTGAGGAAATTACTGTGACCAGCCACCTCCAGCCTGAAAGCAGATCCTGCCTGCTGTGTACGTATTTGCTCACAAAGCTGTGATTCTTGAGACCTCAACTAACTGGTCTGTATACCGACCACCCATGATCTCAAACCACACTAGAGGTTTTGCAGGAGTTTGAAGCCTTACGTGCCACCCACCTCCGGCTAGCTAAATTTAAATTATAAAATGAAAAATTTCAGTTCCTCAGTCCAACTGGCCACCTTTCAGCTGCTCCCTGGCGGTGACTGCGTGGCTGAAAGAGGGGACCTCAGGGTGGGAATCACTCCCACAGGTCCCGGGGAGGAGCAGAGAACAAGCGGGGAAGGCACTGTCGCTAACTAGGCCATTAGGCCAAAGCCGAGAGGATGTGTGCGGCTGATGTGCCCCAAGGCAAAAGGAAAATAGGAGGTGGCCCGGCACAGACCATGGAACGCGGAGCTAAGACCCGTGAACTGAGGGAGACTGGAGGTTGTAAAGCAAGAAATGGGAAGTCTTAACGCCGCCGTGCTCGGTCGTGGCGACCTCCAACAGTCCTGGCAACTGCAAAGGGTTCCACTCTACGAACGACCAGGTCCCCGCAGGGAGCGGTGGGCGGGTGCGGTTCGGGGCCGGGCCGGGGATCTGCATTTTCTTACTGGGAGAGACTCTACCCTCAGGGGGCGGTCTGGGGGAAACACACCCTCACGGCTCTTCCTGCTGATGCAGTATGCCAGCATCTCCCCGCCGGAGGGCCAGCACCTCCCCGCCGGAGGGCCAGCGCGCAGCCCGCCCGCCACGTGGAGCAGCCACCGCCCCAGCCACCGCCCCAGCCACCCCCGCAGCCTCCCACCCGAACACACGGAGCGTCTGGGACGTCGTGTTTGTCGGCTGCTCAACTCCAGCTGTCCCCACGGCCGCAGGAACAATGAAGGTAACTGCTTATCATTTTGGCTGTATTTTAACCAAAAAATGGGTGTAGGCGTGGAGCCTGCGACTCCTCAAAGACACAGTTGGCAGAAAGGGGACGGAGGAAGCACCACCGTGGTCTGGGGCCACGCAGACCTTTGTAATACCTTCCTTGTCAATCATCGCTGGATGGGACCTTTTCAGACCTCCTGTTAGTCTCCGCTCACAGGATGTGCCTCATCGGGCTTTTTCACAGTTGAATGGAAATAAAAGGCTCCGGCAGCTCCTTCCCCTGCCTGTTAAGTTTGGAAAGGAAGAGGAGGCTTGTCTCAATGTCTAAGATGCGCACAAGGTGGGCGGCTTTGTTGAAGAGGTCTGGGGGTGTCCCAGGCTGCAAACAGGGGTTTTCTGCTGGGTGTATAGAACTAGATGAGGAGGGTTGCAGGGGGAGATAAAAATGTCTCATCTCTATTAAAAGCAGAAGTCTCCTTTTATTGTTTCTGGTGGGTGAAAATTAAATCTCCTAAGTGTTACAAACCATATGAACCTAAAGGCATTCCTTTATTAAACTGAGTGAGCACCCTAATGGCTTTTATTCTTATGCCAATCATTGATAAATAGCCTAGCTACCTATTACTTCTGATGCTCTAAGTGTAGGAATGAACACTAAATACCACAGTAGACTCTCCGTTAACAGGAACTCAATTGGCACTCTCAAGCAACTGCCAAAAATAAAAAATAAAAAAAACAGTACTGCTTTTATTCGGCATGGGTGCCGGTTAACGGAGAGTCTTCTCTATTGTTTCCCTGGTCTTACACGTTGGAACACTGCAATGACTTTGAAAACTGGAGAATGAATGGCTTTTTCACAAGAAAGTGAAGGATGGGCAAATTGTCCTGCTATCTAACATCTTGGAAGGGATTCCTCTATGCAATCTGAACTTGTAGGAGAATTAAGTCCAAGTTTCAGGGGAGGGAGATGAAGTATGGTTCTCAACTGGTCTTATCCACAATTTCATTTACAAGAAACAGTAGGTAGATAATGGTACCTTTTTCATCAAATGAAAATGTCCTCTAAGATTAAGCAGGAACTGAGTGGAAACACTGTTTTGTATTAAAACGAGACCATGCAAATGTGCCACAGTGAAAACTTTGGCAATCTTTTTCTTTTATAGTTATGTATTCTATTCCTAGCTTGCTGATGTCTGTTTAATTTCAGTTGAAAAATACAGTTTGATTGAGTGTAGTGTTAATGAGTAAAAGGAGAGAATTATGAAAATAAAAAGTCTTGCTTTTTCAGCTTTTCCCTGACTTATGTAGAGCTGTAGTTGATTATGCATTTTTGTAAGTTTGTGGGTGCTTTAACATGAGTTCCAAAGCCCCTATCCCCTTTACAAGGTCTGTTTATACAAGAAAATAAAAGATCTTCAAGCTGTCTCATTTCTGTTTTCTGATATTTTACTAAGATTTGGAAAGAAAGGATTGTATTCAAGGCATGCTCTAAGGAATCGGTGAGATTTCTTTAAGTTTTTATATGTTAAAAACTTTTCTACTTACCTTTAACCTAATTATTGCTATCATGACCATTAAAAAAATTATTTGCACATTGGCAGTAGGATAAGCTCTCTCTTCAGCAAATTCTCAAGACATGGTCTTGCCTGGAAGCTTATATTTTAAGATAGAGACATACTGCACGGGCAACTGAATAAGACATATAGTAGGAACATTGAGTAGTATGTGCTATTGTGTATTGTATACATTGTATAAAAATGGTAAGCCCATATTATGTTTACTCAATTAAGCTGGAGATTTTAAAGAGATACATCCTAAAGGAACAGAGGCCAGAGAAGTCATTGTCACGGATAAATGAAGGAAGCAAGAGGGCTTAGAATGGCTCTAAGAGGAGAGGACTGTTTGTCTATTTGCAGGATGTAAGACAGGAGGCCTGGCAGGGTGAGAGGTTGACATTCCAGACACAGGATGTGGCCCCTCCTCCGATAAGGCTCAGAGATGCACAGCTAGTTATTCAGGCCTAAGTAAAGGGCATTGGTAGAACATGTGGTGGTGACAAAAAAGGGAAAAGGAGTGGGGGAGAGGCAAGAATTTCATTTCGGGCAATATTTCATTTAGAAGTTTCTGTAATGAGTTTAGAACTACAGAGAGGATGGAAGGGGGGTTAACTTTTTCCGTTTGTATGCAAGAATTTCTCTTGCCTGTCACCTCTTAGAAACTGAGGTATAATTTGAAGTGGGTTTAAAGTCTTATGAAAGAAGGTTGAAAACAGTCATTTGGTTATTACAGATGTTTGTGCTAAGACTTAAAATCAAGTTATGGTTTCCTTCAGTAGCTATGTATCTTCCAGTTGTTTTCATAACTTTAGATATTGTCTCTGAGTTCAGGTCAGGACATCTAGTTCTATAGTGGAGGACAAATTCCCTCCCCTCCCCCTCTAGGCTCTCCGGTGAGATTCCTCTGTTATTAAACAGATTAACATGAAAAAAACAAACTTAATAACCACCTGTATACATGGCACATACCCAGAACTCCCTGAAGTGGCCCAAGCCACCACCTCAAATACCATCTTCAGCTAAAGACAAAAAAAGAAAAAGGAAAGAAAAGAAAAGATGTTAGGAGGCCAGAAGGCAAAGCCCAGTAAACAAGGATGAGGTTGTTACTCAGATTTAAATAGGAGTCTTCTCCATTGGTTAGTTTCTAGAGAATTAAGTTATACTTTCGTTCCTAACCCAGAGAGGGAGACACCCTTACACAGGAATTTCCCTTATAAATGTAAATTTCCCTCAAAAAAAGGCAACTTCCACTCTGTTTTCAAATTGTCTTGTGTGTGCAGCCACTCAGGTAAGCAGCCCACGATAATCCTTACGACACAGAAACACATTTTTGGGGGTGGGGTGTGCTGCTCCCCTTCAGTTCCTATTTCTAATGTGAAGATAAAGACCTGGTACATGAACAACTGGTTGGTGGTGTTATTAACCGAGAGGTCTGGGTTGATGAGTAAACTATTTCTAGGCATACATGAAGGATTGTTTCTAAACTGTGGCCACTCAAGTGTTTGGATTGGTTGGTTATCTTTTGGGGTTTCAGGTTGTCTGCTTCTTTGAATGGCCTCTTCTCAGTGGGTGTAGGAAGATGGAAAGGGGAGGAGCTTTCTGTTTCTCTTTAAGCTTAGAAACCACCATTTCTCTAAGTAACAGATACCATCCTGCTGAAACCCCGTGGAATGTTCAGCCTTACATCCAAGGGGATTTGGTTACCACATCAGAGTGAGAATCTGGGACCTGCCGTGATAGACATCATTATCCCAGGCTTTCTGGGTGGTATTGTCATTCTTTGTAGGCACTGGAGGAAACTGTGACTGGTCTGCTCACTCTACAGTTGTAAATTTGGGCATTCTTTGTGTTGTAACTTTATCCCCTAAGCAGCTGTCCAAGTGTGCTAAATATTTAACATAACATATGGTAAACATTCCTACTGATGGGCTTTCCAAGGCCTCTGTAGCCCATCTGGCAATATATGCCACTGCCCATCCACTGAGGCCACTGAAATTGGATTCTGTATAAGTCAACAGAGATATAAAGGTGAGGTGCAACTCAGATTTTTAAAATGTTTCAAAATTAAAGATTATTTGGGATACCCTGATTCATAAATGCAATTTTGCAAATATTTGCAAACGTTTTCATCATAAGATCTAATCTGCGATTCACAATGTCAATGTTGAGTGCCAAGCCAAAGCAGGATCAGTCTTTTCTTTCGAGTTCAAGTGCTAATTTGCACCTATGCTTCTCATTAGCTCTTTCAGATTCACAAGCCAATAATATTATCTCTAGAAATTGAATACTTAGATCACCTTATTAATACAGCATAGCACATCACATAAACATTTCTCCATTCTCACCTTATTGTGGGAAAAGTTATTTTGCAAAACATTTTTCTTGTGTTCAGTGATTAATGAAAGTAAATCTTAAAGAGATAATCATACTCCAAAAATAGCGAAAAAAGTCAAGAAAAAAGAAAAAGTGAAAACAAGTTTTAAAAAAATAGAAAATTAGAACAAGCAGTAATCTAGAGAAGTCATACTGAAAAACACATGCTTCTTTGTGATTGCAAAATTGTGACATACTTGTGAAATCAGCTAGTTCCATTAAAAATAGATCTGTATTTCATCTAAAAAGAACAAATTCATTCATTCTTTAGTTTGATATGTAGATCTGAATATTTGCTCAGTTACATTTACAGTCTACCCCTTAGTCTGAAAAATGATTTTACTATTCTGATTCTAGATGGTTATTCGCCTTAGGAAGCCCTGAGAAGCCTAAGACATAATTAGAGAGCTCAAATTACGTCTGACCCAGTATAAATCCAGAAAGAAAGAGTGCCTACTGGGATGTTCTAGGCCAAGCATTCCAGAGATGTCTCTTACATGACCAACAACATCTGAATGCAGTTTGGGCCTCAGGCTAAGGATGGATTTGCACAGGATGATCACTTAGCAGTTGTTAGCATTCCACACCACTACTACATCAAGGGTGATTTTTTGCCATGTACATTTTATTGCCCTTTTGCAGATTCAGATTCAAGATTATATTCCTATGATTTTGGTGCTAGATGTTAATTCATGAATCTGAAATCACAATAAATGTTTCTTTGACCTGTGAAGATAAAAGGTAGAGTTAGCATGTCTACGTGGGGCAGCATAATGCATTACTGAGAAATTCCATGGTTTTCAGTGTCAGTGAATGTTCTGTATCTTGCAAGGTTGGCGCTGGTGTTTATAGAAGAAAGACATCTAGGCTTGAGGAAAGTATTCTTTGCTTAAGTAAGATAATGATGCTTTATATTTTTAAATGCCATCTAAATTACGTAACATTAAATTGTAACCTCAAACATTCACATATAACGTATGTTTTCATTACTTGTTGATAACTAAAGTACTATTGATAACTACTGGCATTTTCTTTTTTCAGTAACATTAGATAGAGCAAATATTCTATTAGTAATGTCAGTAATTCAGTGATTATGTATACATAGGATGCTATTAAGGTTTGTGCTCCTTTGATAATGTCATGTATTGCAGGTAAGTATGGCAGGTATTATTAGCCCCATCTTATAGATGAGACAAATGAAGATAAAAAACATACTAGAATAGCTTAAGATCACAAATAGCAGAGCATAATGAGAAACTATATGTTAGTGTTTTACAATATTAGTCAAATTAAATCAACTACCTATTTCCAGACTTCCTAGATTCAAATTAATTAACTTTGTTTTATACTTGTTTTCAAACAGCGTATCTGGATTTGTTTGGAATCAAAGCTTTAAATGATACCCAAAAGACAGAGGGTTTTAAAAACACATAGAATGGTAATTATTTACATGTTTTAATGCCTATTGCCAAAGTCATCTTATATAGCTGCTGTTTTCTTACTGACTTTTTAACATAATGTCAGTGGTGAAACTGTATATAGACTGACTATAAATAGGCTTTCAGCATACACTGTAAACATTTCTGGGAAAGTTCAGACAAAAAAGATGCTGCATAGCAATATGAACTGAAAACACCATGAAAATCATCAGAAACAAGCCCAGCAATGCGAGTCCACTAAGTCACTACTGTTTTCAGATTTGGGCAATATGTAAGACGAAGCAGCCCCTGTCACCTCCCAAGAAACTGACTTAGAATATAGAACCAAAGTCATGTGTCTAAGAATGTTAACCAATTCTAATACTGTTTAACATGGTTTTCTTTCGTTGCAAACAATGCTGTTTTTAAGCAAACTAATTAATGCACACACTGACAAACAAATCCAACAAAAGAGGCACTTAGAAGCCGTGTTCATTGAATACTGGAATTTTGAAAGAACAAAATCTATTAGGTCATTTTAGGCATTTACTTCTGTCAAAGAAGGATTGTTCTTTTGAGTTTATTTTTCTAGCTTTCAAATCTATTCCACTTACATACCTTAAAGACCAAGACTTCTCAATCTTCTGTGGACACTTCTGCTACCTACTATGTTCACTGTTTCAAAGTTTCCTGATAATTAACGTATTTCCCTTTTCTTTTGGTTATATAATCCTCAGTTTATGCTTGGCTATGCTGAGAGTTTGCCACAAGTTTTTATGCTTCTTTTTAAAATATATAACATTTATGTTTTCATTACTTGGTTCTAAAGTAAATGTTAACTAAAGTGGCATTTTCTTTTTTCAGTAACAGAACAGATATTCTATTAGTAAATGTCAGTAATTCAGTGAATATCTATAATAGGATGTTAATAAGGTTTAGGCTCCTTTAATAATTTTAGGTATGCCTCTTATAGTAGCACTGTGTCCACTGGTCAACCAGGCACATTCTTTCTTCTTGACCAGTGATCTAGAGTGTTGTTACAGTAGCCTGGTAGTCTACCATTTGATGTAAAAGAGCAACACTTTGAAGATGGAAATGAGGGGTCATTTGTAGTCACATGAACTTATTAACTACATAGTTTTTGATTTAATGGCTCAGTATCATTGTTATTAATGCTTAGTTTAATTACAAATGTTTTGTATTTAGTGGCACATGTGTAAAATGATATATGAACAAGATTTATTGCAGCATTGTTTGCAATAACAGAACATTGGAAAACACTCCTGTATTTTATACCATCAGGTATAAAATAGAATGAAGTGAAAAAAAAAACGGTGAAGGGAAGAAGGAATAAATGCTCTATATTTGTATATGGATAAGAGAAAAAGTTCCATGAACCTTTTCACTACATACATTTATATATTGTTTGATTTTTGAGACATTGAGTTTATTATATTCAAAATTAAAATTGCGAGAAAAAAGACATAAGAATGCTTTATAGTGAAATTAACTTGACTCTAGTGCCATTATCAAGAAAATCTGAAATACTGGATAATTCAGCATAAAGTTAAGAGTAAGGATATATATCTTGACAAAATTTCCAGATTGTTGTATTTAATTATAGCTAACTAGAAATGATCTATTGAGAAAGCAGGATATAAAAAAAAAACCAAAAAACAAACAAACAAAAAAAACAAGACAAAAAGAAAAATAAAAACAAAGAGAAAGCAGAGTAAACACAACATATTTACCTAACTTGATAGTAACTATTAAGGAGTATATAAATTCTTCTCCAAGCCTGACAGTTAGGTATTACAATACTGACCAGCAAACAATGATTGATTTGAATTTTATTTAATTATGTAGCTTAGACTTTATACTAGGTAAAAAAAAAAAAATGGAAGCAATTCAAGAACTATTCTTACTCTTGAGAAATAACTCTATTCAGGGAGGGACATCTATAAAAATCAAACACAATAAAGCGTAACAGGTGCTATAATAGAATTCTGCACCATTCTCTCACGTGGTACATGATAACGATTAGTCAGAGAAAGCAGGAAGGGCTTTCCCGTGGAGGTGCTGTTTGAGCAGATCCATGAAGGAAGGCGAGATGAACGGAAGTAGAAGAATTTTGGGCACATATCCCGTCCGCTTTCACCCAACCCCAGGCTTCTGGACCTAGGGTCGATCTCATTCTCTTGCCCTAGAGGCCATGAGAAAAGCACGTCTCACCTCCCTTCCAGGCCACTGGGAAACAAAGAGACCTGAGTACATCCTCCAGGGAATCAGTATTGAAGTTCCACAACACTGGCGACCCTCAACCCGTAAAATTCACCATGTCACTATTTTCTCCCAGTGCCTTCCTCTCCTGTACTCCCTCTTGATGCTTTATTTTCTCTCCTGACTCAATCCTCATGCTCACGATAACCTCCCGCACAGATTTGTCCACATGCCCTTTGCGACTCAGCATGAGCACATTCCTCTTCACCTTCCCCAAACCTTTCCTGCTCCTCCTGCCCTTAGGTGATTGCTCATTTCCTCCCCTCTCCCCTCTCAGAGATGGAGCGGGGCTGGTCTCCTGTACTTTGCCCAGTGTGACTCCTCCTATAAAACCCTTCTTTGCTACTCATAACCATTAGTCTGTGCTCCCTCTCTTTTTTTGGTAACTGTCACCGAATGACATCCTGCTCACTCCGCCCGCATTGTCCACTGACCATGTTAGCACTTGGCTCTCGATTCTCTGTCTTATCTCAGGTATTGTTTTCTCATATTATTTCAAGGTGCATGGATTTCCCATGCCTTTTCTGGCATCTCGGGCCCTTTGTTTTCTCATTTCCATAACTTAGGCCAGTGCTTGGACCATAATGGGTGGTTGGTGAGTGTGGTAGGCTGAAAAATGCCCCCCCAAAGATGTCCATGTCCTAATCTCCAGAAGCTTACACTAAAGGAGATTTTGCAGATGTAATTAATTATGGATCTTGAGATGGTTATATTATCCTCATATCTGGGTGGGCTCAATGTAATCACAAGGGTCTTTACAAGAGGGAAGAAGGACAATCACAGGGAAGAAGATGTGACAATGGAAGCAGACTGGAGGGAGGGAGAGATTGACACAGATTGATTTGAAGATGCTACACTACTTGCTCTGAAGATGGAGGGAGGAGCCATGGGCCAGTGGCTTCTAAAAGCAGCACAAGGCAAGGAAGCCGATCCTCCTTAGAACCTCTAGAAGGAATGCAGCACTGCTGACACCTTAATTTAGGACTTCTGACCTCCAAAACTGTAAGATAATGCATTTCTGTTATTATAAGCCACAAAGTCTGTGATACTTTGTTACAGTAACAAGAGGAAACTAGTACAGACTTTGGTACCTGGAAATGGATTGCTGCTGTAACAAATACCTAAAAGGGTGGAAGGGACTTTGAGTTGGTCATGGAGCAGAGGATGGAAGAATTTTAAGGAGCCTGATAGGTAAAACTTAGCTGCCTTGAACAGACTTGGTAAAAATACAGACGTTAAAGATGTACTGCTAGTCAAGACTCAGAAAAAAAGTGGGGAATACAGTATTGACTCTTGGAGAAGATCTAAACAGTCAGAAACTGTGGGCAGAAATATGGATGTGAAAGCATTGCCGATAAGGGCTCAGGAAGAATTGAGAGATAGGGTTAGGAATACCCGAGGAGAGGGCACCCTTGTCATACTGTGGGAGAAGGCTCAGTGGAATTGTGCAAATGGAACTTACACGTAGTGAACTCGTGTAGTCAGCTGAGACTTCCAAGCCAGATAGTGAAGGTGCAGCCTGATTTCTTCTTGCTGATTCTAGTAAAATGCAAGAGAAAAGAGATAAATGGAGGGAAGAGCTGTTCAGCAAAAAGGAACCAGGACTTGACAATTTAAAACATTACCAGATTCTCTAGATTATAAAAGATGCTGAAATGAAGGGACTTACCACTAGAAAACATGGTCTGGTGAGAAACCTAAGGGTGGGCTACTTATGGTGGGAGGTAGGAAGCCGTTCTGGGATGCAGGAAGAGATGATGGTGCTCGGTTGGGCTAGTGGGGTGGTCCTGGTTTGGAGCCTGCAAACAAACATGGCTCCATTCTTGTAAAGCTCTCTATATCCTGGCTCCAGGGAGCTCTCTGTCCATCTGTGTCCTCCCTGGAGTGCTGTGCCATCTTATACCTTGGGAATAGATCCTTTTTTTTTTTTTTTTTTTTTGCTGCATGTATACACTGGATTCCTCCCTGGACTAGTGTTCCAGTGAGGATCTATCCTGCTCTTTCCAACACTATTCCATCAATGAGCCTTCTTGTTGAATGTCCTTTAGGAAACCTTGGATCCCAGGTCCGTGGAACAATTCCCATCACACTCATTTCTCCTGGCAGTCACTAGGTGCTGGACAAGTGCTAATGCAGTTTTCACTTAATTAGAGAGAGATGATTATAATGTTATGGAGCTACAAAATGACCTAAAGCCTCTAAAGACAGAAACATCTTGATAAAGAAATGGTAAAGCTAAAAGAATCAGAGTAGCTGGTGCCAAAGAGTAGACAAAACTGAGATGTAGTAAGTGATCCACCTAATAGTGGAGGAAGAGAAACAGCCACCTCTTGTTTCCCATTTCCTTCAGGATGATTAACTCAGAATACTATAATGCGTTTACTGAACAAGTATTTGAAGAGTGCTCACTGTGTAGGCATCAGTAACTGCACAAGTTCTTTGGGCTACAAGAATGAGAGTAGAGAAGGTCACCACTCTCATGCCATTTGCAGGGAAAGACCGTGTGACCTGTCAGGTATGAGCACAAACTGGGGCCAGACTGCAGGGGTGTGAAGCCCAGCTTTGCTCTTTAGTCACCTCCAGCAAGTTATTTAACATGCCTCAGTTTTCTTATTTAGAAATTGGTGGTAAGCATCATACCTACCTCACAAGGATGCTATGAGGATTCAACAAAATAATAAATGTAAAGTACTTATAATAGTGCCTGGTCCAAATAAATACTACATAAATATTAACTAATGTCACAATTTACTTTTACATATGGTCATGTGCTCCATAGCCATGTTTGGCCAATGACGGACTGTAGGATGTGTCAGCCAAGAACCCAGAAGGGTACAGGGAGAATAGGTGTGTAGTAGGCTAAACCATTTAGGTTTGTGTACGTGCACGCATTGATGATTGCAGAATGACAGAGTAGCCTAATGGTGCATTTCTCAGAACATAACCCTGTTAAGCAGTGCCTGGCTGTAGTAACAAAATATTTCAATTAGTGATGCAATAGGAAGAAAACAAAATCTTAAAATGAAAGTACAATGATACAAAATAAAATATGTTATAGTGGCAGAATCGAGGGGAAACTGGTACTAATTCATACTAATTCATACCAGCTGGCCTGGGAAAGCTTCACAGAAAAGTGAACTTTGAGCTGAGACCTGAATACCACCAAGGACACTAAAACATAAAAACCACAGGGTGATTGGGAAGTAGAGAGTCCCATGCACAAGCAGCAGCAAATGAGACTTTCTGGGGTTTAGTGAGTGAAAGGAAAAGTTATAGGAGAGGGGCCAGATCATAAAATCTGGAAATCACGCTAAGGAGTGTGGATTTTATTCCAAGTGCAGTGGAATGTCTCTAGGGGATTTGGAGCAGCAGATAGAACTACATTTTTAAAAGTCGCTGCTGAGTCTGGTAGTATACAATGGTTACTTTTTTCCCTTACATAACATTTTGTTTTCCCTGTAATTAATTATTACATTTTAATCTTCTATTTGCTTACTTTACTCTGTATTTATTATGAATTCTTCCCAACTATTTGGTAGCCTCTGAATATAATTTTGTTTAGTTCACGTGTATCCATTTATCTGTCGGGTTTCTGTTTTGTTTTGTTTTTTGTTTTCTTTCTTTCTTTTTTGTTTTTTTTTTTTTTGCTCCAGTCTATCCTGTTTTCTCTCTAGGCCAGCTGCACAATTGTCTAAGACTTCTCCTTGCCACCCATTATCCTCTGTGTTAGGTTGCCAGATTTCTGAGTCTTGTGGCTACCTCTTCCTTAGTATACTTCTTCATTTGTTGGAGCATATTCTGTAATAGTTGCCAAGTACTGAGTGCATGAGAGGTAAATATTTTGATTCCTTGCCCTGCTGAAAATACTTTTGTTCTGTGATCACGCTAGCTTGATGTTTGATTGTGAATAGCCTTCTAGGTTAGAGATGATTTTTCACGAGAATTTTAAAGGAATTGCTTTATTGTTTTCTAGTTTCCTGTTTCACTAATGAGAAGTCCAAGGGCAATCTTACTCAGACTCTTTTTATATATAAAATCTGTTTTTTGTTCTTTCTTGAAGCATTCAGAATCTCTGTTTCTAGTGTTTGGAAACTTTATGGTGACATGAGTCCTTTGTCATTCATCCTAGGAAATTTTCTGGTCATATATCATGAATAATTTCTTTGTACTTTGTTTCCCCATTTTTTCCCCACCCCCCCTTAAACTCCTGTTAGTCTGATGTTAGACCACCATGATTTTTGTTTTAGACCTCCATGATTGATCCTCTAATTTAAATAAATTTTTTTTCTCCTAGGGTTCAACTTTCTGGTTTTCAAATTTTAATTACCAAAGTTATATTCCAACCTTTTCCTTTAACTTAAAATGTCAGACTTCCCATTTCTAAGAACTTTTAAAATTCTCCATTTTTTTAAATAATATGTTCTTGTTTCATGGATGAAATTAATTATAATTAAAACTTATAATTTTGAGGACATTAATTGTAACTAAAACTATGTTTTTCTGCTCTCTGTATTGCCCTTCCCCTGCACCTTTTTTGTTTTTGTTGGGCGAGGTGCATTTCATGTAGGATGCTTTCCTCAAATATCTGGTGATTTGTGTTAATCCCTTTATATTTAAGAGTGAGATTATAAGAAGCCTGTGCATACGCTTTGCACCTTCTCTGGTTTTTTCACTGTTATATGCCCACATGGAAGTGACTAGGCCATTTCATCAAAGGGCTCCTAAGTATTATTAACTCTATGCCCTTTCTTAGGGTGTTACGTAGTGTTTGGAGAAGAATTGTTACCGCAGGGAGCAGTGAGCAGCTGGTTCTTTTTGCTAAATGTGCAGCAAAGAATTACAGATTGGCGAAACATAGGAAAGCAGAGGAAAGCTTTATTGAAATACATTTCAAGAGATAAACAGGTCAAGCTGAGAGACAGTGACTCTGATGGGCTTGGCGTTTAGTTATTCCTGGCCTTGAGCCAGCCCCCAGAGTGTCACATACAGATTAGGTCATTTGATTGACGTGTAGGTTACATGACTGTTTTATTCCTGCGCACACCCTTACCCAGAATGCTTACAGAAAAACCTACAGGAGAGAGAGGGCAAAACAGCAATGTTAATTTATTATAATTACATTATAATGAGGCTAAGATTAAGCCAAAGGCAAGTTTTGACATTTTGCACAGGCCTCAAAAGCCAGACAATTCTGGTTGGATTTTACTTTCCTCTTATCAGGATGTTCTAATCACGAAATTAGTCCCCGGGGTGTTGGACCTGGGTGGGCCCTGGGGAGTGGACCTGGGTGGTCCAAAGTGCTGATCATATCACCTTCTGTCCCTCCTGTTGCTTTTGCCTAGCTTCCTATCTAACAAATTATCATCCTTTACGCATAGGACTTCCCACCATTGTTCTCTGGGCCCACCAGAGGTAGGAGACTAGATGTTTCATCATTGAGTGTACAGATTCTCACTTACTCACCCCAAAAACAGTGTTTAGATTATCTCAAGCTTGGATCTTTGTGGTTCACTTTTCCAGTGAATAAACCTCCCATGTCCTCTGCTGCAGTCAGGAAGAGGTAGTTCCCTGGCGGTCCTGGGAAGGCCTGGAGACCCACTAGATGGTATAGCCTGGTACACACCTAGGCTATATGGTAAAACCTATTGCTCTGTAAGGGAAGAAAAATAATTTTCCCGCTATCCTTCTGGGTTCTTGGCTGACATGTCAGTGTAATAAAAGGCAGATTAACAGAGAAAAACAAAGGTTTAATAAGATGTATACATCCTATATATGGGAGAGAAACCCAGGAAAACTAAGTCACCAAAATGTCTGAAGAAAGTATCTTAATTAAATACCACCTTCACCTGAAGACAAAAGATGTTGGGGATGGGAGGAGCCAGTTATAGGAGGTTCCCGGAAAAAGCACAGTCTACAGGGTTTACTTCTCTGCATTGATAAGAGTTTCTAGAGATAAGGTCATCCTTTTTTTTTAATCCTCTTTTTATGAGTGGAATTAATTTCTTACAAAAGAGACTTCAGAGAGATCCCTTGTCCCTTCTACCACTTGAGGACACGAGAAGTCTGCAACCCAAAAGAGGGACCTCACCAGGCCATGTTGGCACTGAGATCCTGGACTCCCGGCCTCCGGAACTGTGGGAAATATTTGTTGTCTAGAAGCTACCCAGTTAGTGGTATTTTATTATAGCAGCCTAAAGATACCTTTCCTTTCTTAATGTTTTCCTTTGATGTGCACCTGGCATTCTGTAGAATCAGCATGTATTACATACTCTGAAACAGCAGAAAGTTACAGAAATGAGGAAGAGGGCAGGGAGTGGATTTAGAGAGAAAGTTTACAATTCATCAAGTTGTGACTAATGGAAGCTATTAAAGCACAATGGACCAAGAATACATCATAAATCTTCACCACTCCCTATAACTTTATTTTTAAATAAAGTTTGTCCTTTGGCTGCCTTGAGATAGAGGAAATGTTGCTGAATGTCTCTTTAATACAGAGCTCACCACGGTATGTGATATCTCTTATGATCAAGAGAGCAAACTACCGGGAATGCATACCAACTGGTATGCAATGTGCCTCAACACCACAAGCACCATATTGCAGGAAAGCTGACTTTTAGGAAAAGGACAAATCCACTCATCCAAGGCAGAATTCCAGGGTCTTGGCCCTGTGGCTCCAGATTTAGAACAGGCTCTATTGAAGGAGTCCTTCATCCTTGGGAACTGTCCATTAATGTTTTCATATTTAAGATATGATGGGGGGAGAATGGGGGCAACATTACCAGAGAATGGACAGGTCTTTGGTGTCCCAAACAAAGAACTGAATGAGACACAGAAATAAAGTGACAAAAACAAAAAACAACAGTTTATGAGAAGCAGAAGTATACTCTAGAGAAGTAGGAGTGAGGGAGTAGCTCTAGGGCCCTGACTCATGAGGCTTTTGTAGTTTTATTCTCTTTAGTTCTGAGGGGTTACGCCTATCTGGGCGTGGGGCCATTTGATTGGCATCTTTGGTTGTCCGGAGGAATTATATCATGTTTCTAAGATGGAACGTGGTCCTTCCCAGAAATAAGTCTGCAGTAATGATAGGAATGCACTTCTGGGCATATGTATGATATTATAATGATGGTATAATGAAGCTGAAGTGAAATGAGGGTCACCGTAACCCTTACCGCAGTGGCGCTAGTGGCTGGCTTAACCCCGTGGGCTTTTTGTACCCTGTAACTTTAATGTGTTAGCTAATTTTTCCCGTGGCTTCCCTTGTGGTTGTCTAACTTGGGGTGGGGATTACTAGGGACAAAAGGGTGGTCTTAGGGTGGTGACTCTTCCAGCATGTGGGTCCCGTGGGAGGGGTCCTGAGAAGACCTGCCTACCTCACGTTCCTCTTGAGCGGTGTGATCCCCATGGATCTCTACAGGAAGTTGAGGGACAGGAGGTCTCTTCTCCTGTATCTGCTTCCTGTCCAATGGGGCCTTGTCCCTACCTATCAAGAATTCATGGAACTTTCACCCTGTCTGATCTAAAAGGGAGGCGGGGTCTCGAGATCCGCCTGGGAGACCATGTTGACTTCTTCTATCAGGATGGGTTGATAGTTTTGCTGGGTTGTCATTTGTATCCTGATGGCCCCTACATGAGGAAAAATAGATTCAATTAATATATTTAAAAGCATTTGCCTAAGAAGCAGGCCTCAAAGTCACTGACACAGGGTGGCTAGGTGATGGATTGAGCCTATGACCTCTTCCTGTGGCTTAACCAGTCATTCAGGTGATGTCATCTGTCCAGGAGTGGTGTCTGGAAGAGCCTGAGAGAGGTGGAGTGTATAAATCACAAGTTACAGGATAATTGTTTAAAGCAAGAAGTAGAAAGGAGGCGTTCTGTAATTGAGGCTAGGAGTAATCTATTGTTTCAGGCTAGAGACCAAGGAAGATTGATTGAGAAGGTGATTAAGGCTAGGCATTTAGAGAAAGTAAAATTGGAAAATTGGGGAACTAAGGAACTAGGGAAGAGGGAACAAGAAGTTCCATAGTGAGGTGCTCTGTCAGCCTGTATCATTTAGGGTGAAGATCAATTCATTCTCTTTCTGTTATGTCATCAAGTCAGTGATTCTGTAGACTGCAGAATTTCTACCTTTCGTTCATCAGCTCCTTTTGTCTGGGTTAGGCTCCAGAACACTGATATACATGTACTTCCTCTTCCAGCATTTCCGACTTCCATTCATTCTATACATTGCTGGGAGAATGATATCACTTCTTGAATCAAGTGCCTTAAAAAACTTTCCCATTGCCTATAGAGTAAATTACTGGCATTCACATTCCTTAATAATCCTCGTCATACCTTGCCAAATTATTTTTCATTAGTCTCCTTTACATTTTATTTTCCCCAAGTTCCTATTTATAAATCTTAAGTTTTACTGCTATCTGCTTTAAAGAGTTGTATGATGATGAACTGCATTTAGACCTGCTGTGGGATATTTTATTTGATCAAATATAATGACCAAGTAGGGCATTATTCTGATAGTTCAAAGTAGCTGGAATCACTGTGGCATAAAACATGTAAACAAAAACACACACACATATGCTTACATGTTTAAAGCCATCTTTTTCTATAGCAGGAGATAGACGGGAGGGAGAAATGTAGTTCTTTACTGTTGAGCCTATTTTTATATAATAGGTGATTGCACTACTGTAAAGTCATACTATCTACTTTTATTTTGTGAACTAATCATACTCAAATGCACAAAATTAATTTACTATTTAAAAGCCATTTGTGGCAAAGCTTATTAGAAATCCTAGGATATATCTATTTTGTAAATTAGGACTGTCACATATTGGGCTTATTTATAAAGAGAAAAAAAATGTACGCTACCATCATTAGTGGAAAAAGCTTCCACGTCAGCTTTTTAGAAACAGAGAAATAAATTAACCAGACTTTTTGAGGAAGTGAGTTTTAATTTGCTTGAGGACTGCACCAAATCCAAACATTGAAGGAACCCCAGTGGAAAATGACTTTCTGTATATTGCTCCAATACTCTGAGGAAAAGGCTTAATGGCCAGTGGACCTCTTAGTGCAATGGGAGATGTGCTGGCCATGTGGGGTGATCAGTTTGCCAAGAGGATTTATGGAGCATCTAAGGTCAAACCACCACTTCTCAGCCAGGCAGCCAGGCCCTAAGGAAGCCATGTCACAAGGTTAGGTTTACAGAGAGATGAAGTATCTGTGGAGTCTTTCTTCTCTCTAAAATCATAAATAATTCAAGTTTCACAGATGCCAGATGTTCTCAAAAGACCTTCAGATTCAATATGAATCTTCACTCTACTAATTATAGCTCACATAGATTGAGAACTTACTGGGTGCCAGCACAGGCTTTATGTGAATCATCTCATTTAGTCTTCATGGAAACTCTAGTCTTAAGAGCATTTCACAAATGGAGAAATTGAGGCACAGAGAGGTTAAGTAACAGGACCAAGCTTGCCAAGCTGTCAAATCTGGCAATGTCACTCCAGAGGCTGTGGGCTTCACCGCACTATAAGATCTGCCCATAAGCTAGATAACCTTACCATAGAACAACGGAGCAACTGGGACATATTCTGTTCAGTAGTGTGCATAGTGCTCTAACTTACATATTTCCTTTTTACCTCTATAGGGAAGATAGCTGATGTTCAGAGATATTAATGCAAAGTTTAGAAAAATTAGATGATTTGCCCAAAGTCACTAGATAATGAAGCTGGAACTTGAAACAAAATCTTGTAATGAACACAGACCTCACAGCTTAATAAGATTCAGAAAAAATTCCAAGGGGCATTTCAATGTCTATCCAGAAATGTGTGGAAATTAGAGGAGGTAGGCCAAATATTTTATAAATAGATAAAGGGCAGTTTTAGTAAGTTTTAATACATCTGTGACATGGAGCCTGAAAAAAGTGGTCACAATGAAAATCTATTTTTGATTCTTTTATGCCTAACACAATTGAGTTGATATAGGTATCTGTTTTCTGCTCTTTCCCACATATGTGTATGTATGTATGTAAAACATATCCACTTATTTAAACCAAAACAGTGTAGATTGACACACTCAGTTAGTTTATTTAAAAAATTGTTTTTGAGGTGCGCATTTGCCTGGCTGTGTACTGAGTACTGGCAAGCCAAAAGAGAATGACGTCACTGCCCCGAGGGGACTGGCACCTACACAAGCAGGACAACCATCAAGTGTCATAACTACTCTAGGAAATGTCAGGTTAAACTAGTGTTTCCCACCTGCAGAAGTCATACTCTGGGGACACAGGGCAGACAAGCATTAGGAAGCCAATCAGCTTCCAGGCTCTCAACCTTTATTTGAGTTATTCCCAAGCCTTCCCTGCAGGAAAACATCCGAGGAGGAAGCACCTTGCCCGGACTCCTCGGGTTTCACAATGCCCATCTCTCCCACTCTGCAAAAGAAAAGCTTTTCCTTTTTTTTTTTAATTCTTTTTTTTTTTTTTAATGAGCGTAGTTCCCTGGCTGGGAATCGAACCCAGGCCGCAGCATTGACAGCGCCGAAGCCTTAAGCCACTACACCACCAGGGAGCTCCCCAGAAAAGCTTTTCCTTGTATCCACTCCAAATTGTCCAGCAAGCTGCCTGACCCTCAGGGGCTGGTTCAGGTTTCTCTAAAACGTCCTTTAGTCACGTGACCACAGACCCATTGTCTGTCTTACTGCTATTCCCCTTCTCCTTGGGGTGGGAGTATGGCATTAGAAACAGGAAGTCGTGGTGTGCTTGGTGATACTCTTCATTCAGCCTTCGTTCGGGAGCAGTGACAAATCCTGTTTAAAGACCTAGCCTCTGTGACTGAGCAGGGCTGGCAGCGGCATTGAAGATGCTCCTTCTTTCATCCAGGTGACAGATACATGGCGTAGCTCCATGCCTTAGTGCTCCATATTAAAATTAGAGTATTTGACATTTACATAATCATGCTGGAAGTGACAAGTATAAGAGGGGTGCCCTTGTCATTTTACATGGGAAAGCTTGATCTCAGCTGTGCCTCTGTTGTATACTTGGAATGACCTCAGACAGGAGGAGGAGGTGATAAGTGCCCTATTTACTTTCGATAGAAAAGAGCCATGTTAGAGCAAAAAGGTCATATCTGGGAGAAGTTAGTATTTTATATTTTCCTGAACATGTATTCACAGGAAAAGCATTTTTATTTACTTTTTCCAAAAGATTACTGTATTCCAAAATGCCCCATTTTCCTTTGGTGCACATCTTTTGTTCATTATCAGCCATCAACCATACTTCTCATTTTTTTCCCTATTTACCATGAAATTATTAAAAATTTATCTTACTGGGAGTAGGTTATGGATTCTACTGTACATAATGCACTTAACAATCATGAATAAAACTCAGTACATCTGCCTTGGTCATGGCCCATAGTTGTTTTCTTTTTGCTATTAATTTCCTCAAAGTAAATTAACCTGTGCTTGTAAAAGCAGAGCAGCTACTTATGTTCTGGTGTAAAACAAAATGTTCTCCAAAGCAAACTAGGGCATAGTACACTGGATTTAAAAAAAAAAAACAACAACCAAGGCTCATTTAATTAGGATTAATTTCTCCCTCTCTAAAGTTGGTATGTGACTATTTCTGTAAAAAGCAAAACCATAAGCTTGTTACAAAACAAGAAATGAAATTTCTAATCTTCCTATCCAGATTCTTCACCTGATTCTCTGTCCATCTGTCACTCCTTTTTAGGGTATTTTGAGATGGCCCTAGAGACTTGCAACACTCAGGATTTCTTCTGTGTACAAAGGAAAGTGGGAAGTGCAAACGGAGGTGAGGGAAGTCAGGGGGAGAGAGGGCAATTAAGAAAGAATTCTGACAGACAGGCAGCTCCCGAAGGGGGGAGGCCCACAGACTGAGCTCAGGGGTTTGCACTCTGCGCCCAGTGGATTCAAAGTGGAACATGTATACCCGCTCTGCAGCAGAGGCCCTTGGTTTTATACATACAGTAGACTCTCCATTAACCAGCACACAAGCTACTGGCCGGTTGCTTGAGAGTGCTGGTTGCTTGAGCGCCAGTTAACAGAGAGCCTACTTACGTTTATCTGGCATCTTCCGATCCCCATGGGTGCTGGTTAACTAAGAGTCTACTGTATTTGGTTTCTCTAATGAGTGTGAAAAAATTAAATTATATTTAACTCATATGGGTTGACGTGCACACCCTCTGCTCAGTCTGTCAGATTATCACACTTGTCACACACTCTGAGCAGTGTCTTGATACAGGGACGGGACGTGCCACTGCTCTGAGGGGTGTGCAGCCTTGCACATTTGTTCTCTTTCAGCAGGCTGTGATTGTGGCAGTTTAGGAGACTGGTGAAGGAGGTTTGCAGATTACGTCGGCTGGTGTTAATGGGTAATCCTTGCAAAAGGGACAACCGGCTTTGAAAGATTTCTGCAAACTGAACAAACACAAAAAATGAACAACATAAAACCAGAATAAAGAACATTGGTAATATCAAAACAAGAAACTAATGAAAAACAAGACAGAGCTAATATTTTCCAGTTCTTATTATAAATTCTTCATTACCAATATTCTGAGATAAAAATGTCAATGATTTAGTCAGAATTGATAAGCAGTGGGCCACAAGATTTTGAAATCATCCAAAAGACTGGTTAAAAGGAACTTATATTTACTGACATTTATGATTACTTTCAGCCGAGGGTGGTACAAGAAAACACCGTAAGTAGGAAGATATTGTAAAATCCTCATTATTTCATGTTTATCTCATCTTTTGTACCCCTGTTTTTATGTGTAACTTAGGTATTAGGTTATTTTCATAAATAACCAAATAAGTATGTCAAACTTACATGCTGTTTTGGTTAAGACTGCTGTAAAACCAACCACCCCAAAACTTTGGGGCTTAAAACAACAACATCTTACTATCTCTTACGGTCTGTTAGGGTGTCTGGATCAGCAGTGTAGTTTTAGTCTGGGGTCTGTCATGTGGTTTCAGTCATCTGAAGCCTTCACTGGACTGGATGTCCAAGATAGCCCCTCACATGGCTGGCCACTGGGGCTGGCCATTGGCTGGGCGCTTATCTGGGACTGATAACCGGTGAGCTTGTGCATGGCCTCTCCGTGGGGCATGGTGGTTGGCTTCCAAGTGGAGGCATCCCAGGAGCCTTCCAGAAGAAGGAAGCAGACCCTTCCAGGCCAGTCACAGTGTACATCCAAAATTGGAACAGGGGAGTTCCCTGGTGGTACAGCGGCTAAGGCTTCAGTGCTGTCAACACTGCGGCCTGGGTTCAACTCCCAGCCAGGGAACTACCCACATACAAAGAAAAGAAAAAAGAAAAAACAAAATTGGAAGTGTCACTTCTGCCATATTCGTTTGATCCAGTTACAGGGCCCACCCAGATTCGAGGGGTAGGGGAAATGAACTGCACCCCACGGTGGGGTTGAGTGGGAGCTCATGCATGACAGATGAGGTTGTAGCCACCTTTGGGAAATACAGTCTGTCGCACACGCTCAAATGTGGACGTGCAGGAGTATAAAATCATAAAGTTTGGAGCCATTGGAACGGTAGGCCAGTATGGCTGTTTGATTTGGGAAATTCAGCTGACTTCTCTAAAAGTCTGTAAAACAGAACCTATGTTGTGTGGTGGTGGGTGCTCTTTTGAGTAAGAGGTGTGTACCCAAAGTGCCCAGAACGTCGTAACTGGCAGATATTCTGGTTTTGAGTTGGGGAATGGCTGGTTTAGCAAAAGCTTTATAAAGCAAGCACTCTGATAGCAGGGAGGACACATCAGACGGGGGAGGACATGGAAGATAGAGAATGGGGAGGGGCACCTGGGAGAGGTCTCCAGGACAGGAGAGCAGCAATGAGGGAGAGAAGTGAGTGGAGAAGAGATATGTGAGGGTAGAAATCTTAGTGTGTCTTGGTGACTTACTGAATGGAGTAAGAAAGGAAATGGAAAAATCTAGAGGCATTTTTTTAAATTAACTTTTTTGTAGACTGTAAGGAAATTTTATTAATCTGTTCCCATTGTAATCATAAAGTTCTACTGAAAAGTGAAAGTCACACTTTTTGGTAAATCAATTAATTGTATTGGTAAAAAAAAAAGTTTCAAGTAGAAAACATGAAAGATAGCATCATGATCATTTCATTTAAAGTACAGTTAGTTAACTGTTATGGGTCGAATTATGCCCCCCCAGAAGGTATGTTGGTGTCCTAAACCCCAGGACCTGTGAATGTGGTCTTACTGGGAAATTGGGCCTGCAGATATAATCAGTGGTGTCTTTGAACAGGAAAAGGTGCTGCAGCTGGCAGCCAGGGACCACTTGGGGTTCCCAGAAGCTGGAGGAGGCAAGGAAGGATTCTCCCCTGCAGGTTTCAAACAAAGCGTGGACCTGCCCACAATCTGGCCTCCAGAACTGCAAGATAATATGTTTCTGTGGCCTTAATCCACCCAGTTTAAGGTACTTTGTTACAACAGTCCTAGGAAACTGATATAGTATCTATATACATATTACAAAGAATTGCTTCTTTTGGTTGGTTAAAGGGGACTTGGCATTAAATAAGCCCAACTGAGAATGCTATGGTTAAGATTTCTGTATGGCTCAGCTTTCCGGAGACATGGGATAGGGGTTTGTCAGGGCAGGGGGGGGCTGTGTCTCAGCCATCTTTGCCTTCGCAATGCTAAGCAGAAAGCATGTAAATAACAGGTGTGCAGTCTGTGTTTTTTTTTTTTGTTTGTTTGTTTTACAAACTTTACATAAAAAACTCTTGAAATGCTAGATGTAAATTTTTGTTTTTCCTTATATAATATTGTTTTGATCATTAATACATCCTAATCCAATATAAGTGAAAAACAATTGTGACTTTAAAAAAATAAACAATAACATTTATGGAACAATTACAAGATGCTGCTAAGTCCTTTGTACACATCTTTATGTTGAATGTCATCACTGTCTTATTACTTCTGAGTTTAAATGTGAGACTCAGAAGGTTAGTAATTTTGCCAAAGGTCATGAGCTGTTAAGTTATAGAGAGAAGATACCAACCCTGAACTATGACTAAATATGACGATGCCCAAACCTGCACTGAGACAGTAGCCAGCCATATGTGGCTATTTAGATTTAAATGCAAATTAAACAAAACTAAAAATTCAGTGGTTTTGTCACATTAGCCACATTTTCAGTGCTCAATAGCTACATGTGGCTTTGTGGCTACCAAAGCTGACGCAGAACATGTGCGTCATGGCAGAAAGTTCTATGGGAAAGCACTAGTCCAATCCTAACTTAATAGTCATCGTACATTGAAGGCCCACATTGTATGGCTGGCTAAGAGAAGAGAAGGAATAGAGCCGGCACGCCCAACCTAGGGCCCAGGAGGGCTCTGAACGCAGCCCAACACAAATTCTTAAAACATTAAGGATGTGTCTGTGACTTTTTTTTTTTTAAGCTCATCAGCTATCGTTAGTGTTCGTGTATTTTATGTGTGGCCCAAGACTGTTCTTCCAGTGTGGCCCAGGGAAGACACAAGGTTGGACACCCCTGGAGTGGCAGAAAGAGAATAGAGGGAAAGGAAGGAAAAGATTTAGAGTGAAGGGAATGGTTTAGGGAAAGCCACCATCAGTTTGTTCTCTGGATCTGTGAATTTGTTTCTGAATGGTTTTTCTTTGTAGGATTCCAGGCCGCTTCATTGTGTTTTTACACTGTTTCATTGTTTTTGGAGTAATTTTAAAGATAACTGATAAAAATGCAAAGTAATTCTTGCCACAGACATGCAAATAAATTCTGAAGTTCAATTACCTGCTCTCCCTTATGGAAGAAGCCAGTTTTATATCCATTTCACTATTCCTGACCCAGAAATGTGTCTGTTCTTTGAATTAGTTTTAACATCTGCCTGGTAATAATGTCACCAAATTAGTGTAAAGAAACCCCAAAACATTAATACAAGATTATTTTATATCTGTGTGACAGTTATGCTTTTACCTTTTGGGGGATACTTATCCTTTAACTCTGTAAGGCACCCCATGATTGGCCCTTTGCCTGCCTTCCCCTGGCACCCTGAACTGAGCACCCCCTGCTAGTTTCTGCTCCAGCCCTGGCTCCCTTTTGGGCCCTTGCAACCACCATGTTCCTTCCCTTCTCAGAGACGTCCTTTCAGAAAAAATCCAGCCACAAGTGCTTCTCTTTTTCATTTTACACAGCTGGATATGTTCCAGACAGCATATAGGAACAGCCATGAAGATGTACAGGAAGCAACACCATTGTGCTGAGCAAAATGCAAGCTATTAGGAACCTCGTTTAAGTGGAATACCGGACAATAGTTAAACCATAGTCACTTGAAGGGGGAGGAAATAGGGACAGTTGATACAGATGGCACTTCCACACAATTTGGCTCTGAAAGGGAGTTAAGGTAGAGGTGCCACTGTGGTCATTCTTTAATAACAACCATTCTTATATTATACTCTTGGATGTGCTTTCTAGACAGAAAAGGGGGGATTATAGGTAACCTTCCAAATAGCATGAAAATTGAAGTCGGGCAGTGGCTACCTTTAAAACATTACCACACTCTGAATGAATGGAAGTCTGGTGTAGATGTTTAAACCAACCTTTTGAATGCAAATAAGTAGTTTATAATTATTCTCTGAAGGCTTTCTTATTCTTAAATTTGGGCAAGGTCTCAAGCTGGTGGCCCTAGAGTTTACTTAATCCCTTTGTTTTAATTTTAAATTTTGATTTTAAATTTCTTTAAAAAGAGACTCCATGTTTCCAGCTATACTGGCCACTCTGATGGCAACTGATCTGCTAGGTCTGTATGGCCTTTGGGACTTGGGACTCCACCCTAGTAAGAGGCATTTCTGTGCCCTGGAGGGGAGGAAGAAGTGAAGCTCGTCTTCTGATAAGATTACAGCTATTCTGTCTTTAGGGACTGTATAAAATCAACTCTAAAACCAGACTGGATTTAACCACCCTCACCCACAATAAACTGCCCTTCCCTTTTTTCCAAGATCAACTCAGCCCACGTCACCACTTCCTAAGAATTTAAAAGCCCTGAAGGCTCCTGATTTAGGTTGACCTTGCCCTATTGCTCCAGGAGAACGCACCACAGACAATAGCTACTGCGAACTTTTTTCTGTTTCTAACCCGAGCAGTATTTCAAACATGATCTCCCCAGTCCTCTTTCTAAATACTGCTATCACAGTATTTAGGCCTACATCAACCAACTGTCAAAACAGTTTCATTGGGAGCTCTGGAAGGTTTATTTTGTCCAAAAATGATGAATCGCTTGGATCCAAGGGGCATCGAGGTCTTTGGGTAGAAACAGCTCTTAGGGAATATGAGCTTGGTGGCCTCCCAACAGCCTGAGGTGCAAGTCTGACCCAGTTTGCACTTGGGGGTCGGTGGCAGACAAGAGTCTCCATGCACAACTGCCCAAACCAGGCTGCAGACTCGCGGGGGCGCGCGGGGTGGGGGGCAGAGACTGCCTTGTGTGGGTTTGTGGACAGAAAATCTACCCTCCTGTTTCCCTGAGGTTGCCTTGCCGGAGCCGAGGGGGCGTTTCCGGGCCTCTCTCCCAGGGGCTTTGATAAATAACGATGCTGGGGAAGCGCCTGCCCGCGCGGAAAGGCGCTCTCTGCTGGCGCGCACTCTCGTGCCCCAGCCGGAGACCGGGTGGCAGGGACCAGGGCTCGGGTTTTCCCGACTGAAGAGCGAGAGGGACCCGACAGGTGGAGGCTCCTCCTTCCGGGATGCTGGAGGGGCTGCGCGGTTCGCTGTGCCTCGTCCTGGCTCGGGGCCCGGGGCGGCGGTGCGCGGGAGCCTGGCCGCGCCGCCCGCTTTCGCGTCCACCCGCGTCCTGCCTGCCGCTGCCCGCCGCCGCCCAGCGCTCCCGGCGGCTGCCCATGGCCAGCCCGCCCCACGCCGCCGGGGCTCTCGCCCGCCAGGTACACGGAGCGCGGGCGTTTGCGGAAACGGGGGCGGGGGAGAACCGGGGTCTCGGCAGCCCGCGGGCCTGGGCGCGCGCCTTGCTGCCGCTTCCTGCACCCTCCCGCGTCGCCCCCACCCAGGCGGCTCCTCTCCCCTCAGCCCTGCTTGAGACCTAGCAGCCCACCCTCGGAGGGGACCTGAGGGTCGCCGTGGTCGCCGCTTGGGGGCAGGAGGCGGGAGCCGGCAGCCTCGTCCCGCGTGCCTTCGCCTTCCCAGCCTGTGCTGGCCGCAGCTTTCCGCCCCCTTAGACCCCTTTCTTTCCTCTGTCTCGTGCTGACTTAGCAGATTAGGCTTAAAAAGAATTTTTTTTTTTTTTTTTAAGGTCTGCACTCGTTTCCAATTCGCCCCTCTTCCGTTGGGTCCCTAAGTGTCTTTTAAATGACCCCCAATACCATGAGGTTGTGTGCTTAAGGTGTGGGGTTCGGTGTCCATGCGCCGGCCCCCGACCCTGCGAGGCCAGGGGCCCACCCGCGCGGCCCCATCCCTTCCCGGGCCCGCTATTGTGCGCGGGGCCGGACGCGACCACGAGGCTGCGCGCGCCCGCGCGGCTTTTCTATAAATGGCTTAACACCCGGGTCTAGACGATTGGCTCGGGTCGCAGGGACACGGTTACCTTCTTGTTCTTTGCTGGTGAACCGTGGCTCTGCAGGGCGAGCCTGGGGTTTACGTGTGTGTCCTTGAGTCAGCGGTGGAGGACACAAAGCAAACCGAACACAGCCGATCTCCGCGGGGGGGACGCGCAGGGCAGAACTCTCGGGACGCTCTGGGGGCCCCATCCCGGGCTCGGGTCCCTGAGCGGAGCACACGCTGAAATGGTGAGTGAGTGACACTGATTGCCCCAGGCCGCAGTCACCCACCTGGTTTTACTGAACGGGTTTAATTCTTCTTTAAGGACTGCAATAATGGATGCGCCGCAGAATGTGCTGGAGAAGCAGGATCCAAAGAGGTGATGGGGGCTTTCAAGGTAGGTTCTTTGC
Source organism: Lyroderma lyra (assembly GCA_004026885.1). Taxonomy (NCBI): domain Eukaryota; kingdom Metazoa; phylum Chordata; class Mammalia; order Chiroptera; family Megadermatidae; genus Lyroderma; species Lyroderma lyra. The sequence goes on along the minus strand of PVJL010000086.1, from coordinate 220,582 downwards.
CGGAGATTAAGTGAAACAATTTAGCCAAAGGAACCCATCCCTTGTTGAGATTTGGGGCAATTTTTTTTACTACGTGGGTTGGATAGTAGTTAGACTGTTATGCATTTTAAATTCCACTCTCGGGGGAAATAATTTGGGAGCAGTCACACACTCATCACATCTAAAATTAATTGCTTATATTATTTCATAAATCATAAAGTTCCTTGGAAAGTAATCTGTGAATATTCACCTAAAGGTTTACCTGATTGTTTGGTAAGTGTAACCCTCAATCCACTTGTAAAAAAGGTTAAACTCATGATTTTTCTCCTTAAGCAGCACCTAACATTTCACAATAAAAGTGTTGTATTGTCTTCTTTTCCCTCTGAGAAATGGGATTTATATATTAAATGTCATATTTCGCAGCATAATAGTGAGGAGCAGATGAGAAGAACCTTGTAAAAGTGCTTTGAAAATGGTAAAGATACAAATGTAAGATGTATTTTTTCTCTATAAATCATTGTCTCCACTCCCCCCCACCCCCTCAGCCTGGCCATTTTTGCTTCTGCACTCCTGCGGCCTGCTCCATTCACTGTCAATTGTCACCCACAGAACAGAGTGTCCTAATGATCTCACATCCTGGCAGGGTTCAGAGAGGGAGTGAGACCTGACTCATCGATTTTACGCACAGCCATCCGGCCCTTACTGCCTCCCGGGGGCTGTGCTAGCCACTGGAAACCCAATGATACGTTCAAGATAAGGTCTCTGCTCTCAGAGTGTTTAAAAAAACCAAACCTAAAATATATAATAGTAATCTCCTTGAAATAAGTTTGTAAATTAATTTCCATGTGTTATCTATAAAGATAACATCCTCTATAATTCTGTAGCCCATCTACTTTGCTAGTCTGTGAAGACTAAGCTCTAAAACATTTTGGAGACTTATGGGATATGAGTTCTTGAAAGAATGAGGTAACAGGGACTCCTACTAGAGCATCTCTAAGGGTCATCTTAATACAGTGAGTATATTCCTCAACATACAATTTTTCCCAGAAGACCTTTATACTTTTATACATAGAATAATATTTTTGCAAAGAATTCATAATATAAATAATCTCTATTTGTTCATTTAGATTTCTATGTTTAGTTGGGAGGAGGGTCCTGTTGACATTCTACACTTAGGTTTACATGTCAACAGGAGTGGTAAGGTGGTGGTATTCATAATGCATATGTGATGAGGCCAATGGAAAGTAAAATTGATCATGTGGGGGAGAAAAATGGTGGATAATTATAGGATGATCTTTGCTTTTGACTTCTTTTTCTCTTTCTTGATTTACCCCATTTATAACTCTTAAATTGCCTTTGGGTTCTTATGTATAGCTTTCATATTGCATCCCCTCCTCCATTTTGATGTGGTCATTTTACAAAAATACAGTTTTCCAATAGGGCCCAGCAGTGAGATACCTTATTGCTGGGAGATCCTATGGAGATGTTTTGTGGACTCCACACACAGTTTTTGTTTCAAAGGGGTCAGCTTGTCTATTTCTTCCCATTCCCCCTTCTTTACAGATCTCCACAGAATGTGACACTCCAAATCTGTAATTCTCTTCCTCATACCTTCTTATTAGATTTTAAGTGTGTTTCCAAAAGATGATGAACCTAGCACCTAACACTTTCTGAGTAAAGTAATGCACTTATTGTGGAACAAAGTTATGCAGTTTCTGATAAAATTGTAATGCAGAAGTAGTATTAGAAAGTTTAAGTGTGGCCAGTGCAGCGATGTACAGATGTGTGGTATGCAGTGGTGAGCAAAAGATGTTGCTTGAATGCTAACTAATACCATCTGCTCTCAACCAAGTTGCACTAGCCTGCTACGGGCTTCCCCATTTCAGAGTGAATAGTTACCCAACACACACTTTGAGTTAGAAAATTATTATTTTTTAATATGCCCCATTTTGGCCAATATTTCTTGTCATCTCACAGTCTAGTCATTGTAGCCTTCCAAATTCTTCCACAAGCATATGGTATGAAACATCCTGACTTTGAAGTCATCAGGGAACATGGAGCATAGGAAAGAGGAAGATGAATTATGCAGGAGAAACTATCATTTTACATATAGCTAATTTTTATCCATCTTTGGAAAGGAAATACAGAAAAAAAAATTGGCTTTTGAAGAATACTGACAGAAATGTTTATAAAATTTGTTCCTTTTATGCCAATGATTTTTTTTCCCTTAGAACTTCATTTTATACCTACTCAGAATCACCTTCAGTTAATATAGTTTGTTTACTTTTGAACTTTATTCAGTTGGATCACCTATTTGTTTAGATTTAATATTCTTAGGTAATTTCTCTTTGAGCTCAGATTCAAAGCTGTTAGTCTTAGTTTCCAGAATTGCAGGACCTTTTTTGACATAAAGAACAGTGGAGTTCTTGATGAAATTATGAAGCGACCCGATAGTGCATTATTAAAAGTAAAAAAATGCATTTAGGGCAAATCTTATGTACAAATAAGAAAGTTAGAGGGTTGCTAATCACATCATTAAAAAATTGCAGATCTTACAAAAGGATTTAGTGGTTTACTAAAATACAATATTCAATATCCAGAAACTTAACTAATATTAGCAAGTTATTATTACAAGAGCACTAACTTGAGCATGAAAACACCTTATCTCTGCTTTACTATAAACTAACTTCCTTTCTCTGGGCCAGTGGGTTGCTATGGTGGGTGGTCCAGAGATATTTTAAGAAGTGTTCAGAAAAGTAAAAATTATATACTGGACATGTTCATTATTAAAGTTGGTTCTTTAAGGGTTGGTAACAACAGAAAGGTCTTTTATGAACTATAAGTAAGTACAAGTTGTTATTTTTTAAATAAAAACTGTGGTAGTCAATTTATTTGGGGTATTAGGTCAATATCCCAAACCATGAAGATCAATCCAAGTTTAATGAAGTTTAGAACAGAATTAACTGGACATAAAATGATATGTGTAGTAGTTACTGAGCTTAATGACCAGGCAACACAATAAAGAAATACGACTCTCATTTCCCAATTGTTCATATCAATGAAAAGGATTTTCTAGAGCCAAACCAAGCATTTTCGAGGGTGAGCTCTCTATGTAAAGGAGTTGTATGAGCAGTAAAGTGAGTTCTAGGCAGTTTCAACGCTGCAGATACAACACAGATTACGAGTCAGATGGAATGCTACCATTTGTAAATTTACTGCTGGAGAAAGAAGAGTTTGGGTAAACTGGAGGCACCCCATGTCCAGTGCTCCAAGTGATAAAAGTGGCAGGGAGAAAAAGAGGGCAGGATGCGAAGCTGTCTAGCCAAGTTTTGTCCTTCTGTCTCTCCTTCCATGTTAGACAAAGGTATGCGGACAAGAATGCATAAGGCCTGGTGCGTTTTCAGGCAGTGAGCTAATATGTACCCCAAATACAGCCTTCCCCGTGTTCCTTGTTCACACTGATTTTGGTTGCAGTCCACTGACCAGCCCTGGGTGACTAACTTGCATTCCTAGTCTCCATTGCAGCTAGAGAGATCCCAGATTTCTAACCAATAAGGCATAAGGGAATTTCTGAGAAAATTTTGCTTTTGTGATCAAAGGCAACAGATATGTCTGGTAATCGCCCCCTGCCTTTTCTTTGGACCTTGATTAGATCTTGAAAACTGACGTTTCTGCAGGTTTTGGGGGGGTTTTTTTGACCCTGAGGAAAAGACTAAGAAAATCACAGAATCAGGACATTACAGAGTGTACTGCCAGGCCTAGTCCTCCAGACTTCTAATGTGATAAACCCAAGACCTATTTATTACCTTGTGATTTACGTGCAGCTGAATGACTGTATTGGTGAATAAGTAAACAGCTTATGCAGAACATTAACAAGAAGTAGAACTGAAAAGGAGATTAGATCCTTGTTTTTTGGGCTAATATATTTATTTGGACTTGAGTCAGTAATCATTTAGCTGTTTGCGGACATTGAAGGTCCTGATCAAGCGTGTGATTATGTTCATGAGGGATTACAGAGAAAAGATGCAGGGTATTCGCTGTGATGCGGCAGTAGAAATTGAGGACTCAGACTTAGTTAAGAGATAATTTGAAAGGACCGGTATCTCAGTTAAGTGACTGATAGGGGAAGCTGAGTGTTGTGACAATGTTGTGGGAATGATAAATGACCCTGAAAGTAATAAAGATACAAAGAAAATATAGGAAAAGGTACACAATGAATTTGTTAATGGAGATCATCTCTGGGTAGTGGGAATATGGTGGCTAGGGTAGTAATTGAGGGTTTTATACTTTTCATTTTTCTTCCCTTCTTTATAGTCAGATTTTTAAATGAAATAATAAGCATGCATTACTCTTATTAAAAATAACTTAAGGGTTAAGAAGTAAAGAAGTAGGAAGTAATACAAAAGTCAGAAATGGAGACCAAATTTTGGAGGAAATGCTGTCCCATTTTGGATTTGTAGCATTCTGGTTGTTTTAGAATACATGTTTTCAGGCTGAATATTCCAAAAATAAAGCTGGTTATCATTCATAGTGTATCCAATGACGAAGGCAGTGAATTAATCAGAAGTAATTAGATCATTTAAAAAATAATGACAAGAGCTAGTGATGTAAAGTGAAGTTCTGCATTGGATTTTAGGGGTGGGGGACGAATCCTTGTATGGAAGTAGGGGGAGTTTGACCTGCCTTACAGCTTGTTGACAGGTTGATCTTGTGCCTGGCTAATACAGTTTTATAACTGGTCCAAAACTTCCTTTGCTTGTGGATTTTGTCAGCATTCTATGGTTATTATTATAAGGTTAGTGATGCTGTTGTCTGAGCTTTATATGCTTGTGTGTTTGGTCATTTGGAATGAACAAGCTGGCTGTGTTGGTGAAACGCTGCTGTGTGAGGTTGTTTCCTGTTAACTCTTATTTATCTTGCTTTCAAGAAGCGGTCCTTTGTTCACTGTTTCCTTCACACAGAACAGAGGATTAATATGTTAGTGTTCATTTTCTACTTCTGTTTCAAAAAGGAAAACAATTGCTTCACTCTTGCTCATTTCTTCTACAGTGCACCCAGGGGATGTCAGGCTTATGCCAGGAATATCAAGTGATTTCGCTTTTTAAAGGCCAATGACTTAAATTTTGTCTGTTTACCCTCTGTATCAGGGGTGTCCAATCTTTTGACTTCCCTAAGCTACACTGGAAGAAGAATTGCCTTGGGTCACACATAAAATACACTGATGATAGCTGATGAGCTAAAAAAAAATAAAAGGTCCATGCATCATTGTCATAATGTTTTAAGAAAGTTTACGAATTCGTGCTGGGCCAAATTTAAAGCCTTTCTGGGCCACAAATTGGACAAGCTCGCTCTCTGTTAAGTAGCCAGGCAACATTCAGTTACTCTTCTTTAATTGTGCTGATTTTTCTTCCCCAGGCTAAAGATCTAATAATCACACCAGCCACCATATTAAAGGAAAAACCAGACCCCAGCACTCTGGTGTTTGGAACCGTTTTCACAGATCACATGTTGACAGTCGAGTGGTCCTCCGAGTTTGGATGGGAGAAACCACATATCAAGCCTCTTCAGAACCTGTCATTGCACCCTGGCTCATCGGTTTTGCACTATGCCGTGGAGGTAAGTGCAGGGGAGTTAAGGACGGCTGCGTGCTTGTTCTTCATTGAGGGCACTGGGTAGCTCCCCTGCTAAAATCACTTTTAGGCAGTATAGACTTCACCATTTTTACTCAAGGAAGTCAATAAACAGTCACATTGAAGGTAAGTCTTAAGAACTAATTTTCAAGATAATCTTGAGTTTTCTGTAATGTCAGTAAAAAGTTATTTAGAGCAAATAGGAAGGACAGTTTGGTAAGAAAATTAGCCATCAAAGAGCCTGTACTTCTAATGTTTTACTAAATCCCCTCTTTTCTGATCTAATGATTGAGAAAGGGTCCTTTGCTCGTTATATGTATTTTAACTATCTTCTTTCACACGTTTCTTACTCTCTATGTAATTTTTTGATGACAAGAAAAATACATTTAAGTTGTTAGAAGCTGAATATACTCATCTTTGCTTTATGTTTGGTACTTTCGTACCTTGTTTAAAGGTTCTTTTTCTACCCATGTATTATGAAGATATCTCCCATTAGTGTTGATTTTTGTCTTCCACAGTTAGGACTTTAATTCTAGTGTTGACTTTTATGTGAAATAGGGGTGTGGTTCACTCCCTCCCTCTCTCCTTTCCTTCCTTCCTTTCTTTGTCCCTTTTGCTACAGATACCCAGTTTCCCTAGCACCATTTAAAAACACTGTTCTTTTCTCTCTGATGTGTCATGGCACCTGTCATATATGCATGGGTCTGCTTTAAGATCTCCATCTTTGTTTCTTTTTCTTGTCTGTCTGCGTTTCTATTCTGTTTCAATGTTTTACTTGTCCACCTGCACAAATGTCACGCTGAATTAATCGCCAAATCATTGCAATGAGTCTTGATGTCTGCTGGGAGAAGTCTTTCCGTTTTGCTCTTTGACGTAGTGTGCCTTTGGACATTCTTGGTCATTTGCTTTTCCATATAACTTTTAGATTCAGTTCATCAAGTCAGTCAGCTTTCATAATTTAGTTTGTTAAAAGAAAAGAAAATACCCTGACATAATTTACATTTGGATTGCATTGAATATATAAATCAATTTGGTATGACTTCTATCTTTATCTAAAGTCTTTCCATCTGTGAGCATGAGGTTGCTTTCTACATTTGGTTATGTGTTTTTTTTTTGTTTGTTTGTTTTTTTAGGTAAAATAGACATTTTATTTATTTGTACTTAAGCTTATAAACCAACTAGCCAAACTGTTGCTATTATCGTGCTACAGCAAAATACAAAACATCTTTTTACAAATAATTAAGTAATAAACAAGTTAGAGGTTGTAGTAAACAGCAAAAGGGACAGGGGGAATCAAGGAAGCACTTTATAGCTTAACTTTTCACCTGAATTGAGGTTTTTAACAAGCCTCCCAACCCCCAGAACATAAGACTCTTTCATCATACATCTTTGTACTTTTATTTTCTATTCTCGAGGTTAAGATTCTAGATCCTAAAGATATCCAAAATAGTATTATATCCAGTTACTGCAGACATCTTTTATCATTTTGTTTATAGCAGCAAGGCTGCAGAAACCTCTTTGATTAGACTCCAGTCATACCCCCCCCCACCCCCCACAAATCAACACAGTAGACATAAGCAAAGCAGGATATCGAGGCAAAGATACCAAAATAAAAAATACTAGGATAAGTGGTACAGCCACTGCCCAAACCAGTTGAGTAATGTTCCTTGTCACACATCTTTGGGCTGTATGTTCATGGAGTCATTCAAGAATAAATCCATGGTTTGCTGGGTATTACAGTACTGAGGGGCTTGCTGTATCACATCATTGCTTTTTCCCAGTGGTTTCCAAGGTATTTTCCAAGTCACTGACAGGTCTGTTTTGCTGGAACTGGATCTGCAGGGCTCCCTCTCCACAGCTGTAGACCTGACTGCTTCAGGCCTGGTTATTGTTCCAAGTCTGGTTTTCCAGGTTTAGGGGGCATCACGTCTGGCTGTTCTAGGAATGGATGCTCCAAGTGGAGTTATTGCAGATCTGTTTGCTCCATACTGAAAAGTGTCCAGAGGCGTTCACCATGCATCCCTGATGACAGGAATAGAGGCCCGGGTACTCAGCAGGCAGTTCCTGAGCCCTTCCGAGTTACACAGATGCTGTTCTTTGGCCAGTTGTATTTCTGCCACCTCTCACATTTTATTCTCCGATTCTTGAACCAGGTCTTAATCTGTTTGTAGCTGAGGCTCAGGATGTTGAAAAGTTCTTGCATCTGCTGGAGGCTGAGGTGTTTCTGTCTCTGAAATGTCTCATTGAGTACACAGAGCTGGGTCTGTGCAAAGACAGTTTCTGCACCTGGACATTCTCTTCCTTCTTCCCTGTGCTGCTCTCTACAGAAGTGGGTAGTGTTATGCTGGGATGCTGAGAGAATCGGGGCTGTTCTGAATAAGCAGATCTACGGAGGAAGGAAGGAAGAGGAGAGACTCTCCCTGTGGAGTGTCTCAGCAGATGACATTTTCAAGGTTGCATCATTTTCTTCAGGCCCATAAATCTCATGGACTGGTGAAGCTTCCCTAGAATTGGGTATTTTGGGACAAGGCAGGCTCTGGGGACAAGCCAGATCCCCACTTAAGTTGCTTTGCAGTAACAGGACCCAACCAGCGCTATTTAGCAGAAGGTCTGGTTGGGTCTTTAAAGACTTGGTAAAGTTTTAGATTTTCCTTATGGATCTTTCACATTTTTTTTTGTAAAATTTTTTCCACCTAAGTATGACTTGTAATTCTATCATATATAATGGTTTGTTTGTTTTTGTTTTTTTTTTTTCAGGGAGGAGGAGGGGGGCGTAGTTCCTGGCTGGGAATTGAACCCAGGCCGCAGTGTTGAGAGAGCTGAAGCCTAGCCCGTACACCACCAGGGAACCTCCTTATAGTGTTGTTTTTTTAACGGCTGCTGTTACATAAGAGCATAATTTTACATCTGGCTACCTTGTCTAAACAAGTAATTTTAAGAGATTGTGTCATTTTTTTCTGGAGTTTCTACATATTTAACCTACTTTGTGTTTCATGATCAAGGAGAGGTCCCCCCTCCCCCCCCCCGTCTCTAAACTTAATACGGTTTTATTTCATTATTCTTGCATTATTATATTGGCTGTATAATATTGAATTAAAATAGTTATAGCAGGCGATTTATGATGCTCTGAATCTGAAAAGGCAAGCTTTAAATTTTACCATCAAGTACAATGTTTACTGCAAATTTGTTATATTCTTTGTCACTTAAGGAAGTTCCCTGTTTTTCTTAATTAGGGAGTTTGAATGTTTGAGTTTTATCACGTGTTTAGTTCTTCTAATGAGAGGATCATCTAGTTTTTTTTTCCACGTAAATTATTAAAATAATGGATCTCATTAATTGATTTTCTAATGGTAAACCAACCTCTAATCTTGGGATAACTCCAAATTAGTCATTTGTGCTATCTTTTGTTTATTTTATATCAGTATTACTCAATATTATATAATTTTTACATCAGTGCATATAAATTTAAAACTGTTGGAGTTCCCTGGTGGTGTAGTGGCTAAGGCTTCAGCGCTGTCAACGCTGAGGCCTGGGTTCGATTCCCAGCCAGGGAGCTACCCACATTTAAAAAAAGAAAAGAAAAGAAAAGAAAAGAAAATTTAAAACTGTCAAGTAAATGGAATCTTATGGAGTTACTTTCATCTCTAATAATTCTTCTTGCCTTAAAGTCTTGTTTTGTTTTGTATTTAGTAATATAGCCCCACCAACTTTTCTTTCTTTCTCTTTCTTTCTTTTCTTTTCTTTCTTTCTTTCTTAGATATTATTGACATAATAACATTCCCTAACATTAAGGTGTATAATATGTGGATTTTATATGTTTATATATTACAGTATGATTGCCACTTGTAGCCTTAGTTAACACCTGTATCATGCTGCGTAATTACCATTTCTTTGTTGTGGTGGGAACAATTAAGATCTTGTTTTTTAGCAACTTTGAAGTTTATTGTACAGTATTAGTATTGTTGTTTTATAATCACTATGCTGTTCATTAGTTCTCTAGATCTTATTTATGTACCAGGTGCACCTACCAGCTTTGTTTTAGAAAGTATTTGTATGATACATTGCTTTATTTTTTTGTTTTAGATGTTTTTCAAATGTTGTCAGCTAAGTCCAATGTGATAAAACAATCTTTTGAAGCTTTACTCCTGTTATTAAGCTGACCAGATGCACCATTTTAAATGGGACAGAAAACAACTGTACTGTCCCGTTTCCAATGGTACCTGTGGTCAGCCTACTTACACCCTTGAATTTAGCCCAGTGAGACTAGGCTCACCACATGTACCATTTGAAATGGGACAGTACTGTTGTTTTCTGTCCCATTTCAAATGGCCCATCTGATCAGCTTACCTATTATATTTAATAAATTACTCATAAATTTACACTTACAGTGTTAACTTTTGGACTTTTTAATTGTGCTACATGGTTTATGTTTCTTTTCTCATGTAAGCTTTAAGGCTATATATAAACCTCTTAAAGGCCTCGCTTTTCATTATTATTCAGTGTAACATATTTTCTAATTTCCATTATTTTTCTTCTTTGAATCATACTTTATGTAGTAATGGGTTTCTTCTTTTCCAAAATGTGAATATTTTCTAGTTATACGAGGTCAGACAGTTAATTTTGTGAACTCATCCTAGAAAAAGTGCTACATACCCCATTGCTGAATATCACTATGGTCACCTTCGAAGTACTCCCCTTGGGAAGCTGTGCACCATCGCCAGCACCTAGTCCACCCTTCAAAGCTTTTTGGAACTCTTTTTCAAGAAAGGCCATCAGAGCTGTCATCATACCCAAAATATGGCTATTAAGTTGGTGAACTTGCCACCGTGTGCTTATGTTGGCAGCATTATAGAAACAACTCGTAAGGTGTTGTAGCCTTGGCAAGGTACGATGACAGCTCTGATGGCCATTCCAGAAAAGGAGCTCCAAAATTGCTTTGAAGGGTGGGCTAGGCACTGGCATTGGTACATAGCTTCCCAAGGGGTGTACTTCAAGGGTGATCATAGTGATATTCAGTAGTGAGGTATGTAGCACTTTTTCTAGGATGAGTTCATGAAATTAGTTGTCTGACCTTGTATTTCTGATACTGATTTCTGGTGTATCTTCCACTCAAGTGTGTGAAAAGAACTTGTATTCTGTAGGTGGTGTATGCAGGGTCCTGTATATTCCTGTAGGGTAGTTTATTGTCAAACCTTCAGTATCTTTATTGAATTTAGCCTGTTTGTTTTGTCGATTACTTGGAGAATGTGTGTTAAAATTCCCCACTAAAATTATAGATTTTTCTTTTTTTTTTTCTGTATTTGTCAGAATGTACTTATTTCCCAGTCTTTCCCCATCCCCCTGCAGTGACTGGTCTGGAGCAGCACTTTGAGAAAGCTGGCACAGCCCTAACACAGTGTAGTCTTGACCTTCTTGGATCCTGTGATTTGGTGGACCGAACTAGCTCTGGTTGCATCTAGATTATCTACAATCCAGAATTTGAATGAGCCAAATTAAATGAAAAGATACATGGATTTTTTTTGTGGGGTACCCCAGGCAGGGCCTTTGGTTTCTGCCTCCATTGTCTAGGTTCTAAACAATTAGTCCACGTTGTGCAACTGGGAATGTTTCTTCTGGTCTCCGTTACTGTGCCACTTAACAATATGGCTTCTGCTATGCACAGGGTAACTTTGAATTCCCACCAGATTTTGGTAATAATAGGACTTCTTTTTCCCCCAGTTACTATACCCAGTCTGTCAGTTGTTGACTTTTCTAGATTTAGGGATCTCTGTTTGAGGTCTCTGTCAGCAGCTTGACATGATGAAGGAGATGAGCCCCTGTGGACAAGTCAGTCTTTCGAAAATGGGGGTTTTCATTTAGTTAACCACAAAGGATTATTTCTCTTTTATCTTCAGTTGTTTGAAGGAATGAAGGCATTTCGAGGAGTAGATAATAAAATTCGACTCTTTCGGCCAGACCTCAACATGGATAGAATGCACCGCTCTGCTGTGAGGGCAACTTTGCCGGTACGTAAGTTTACGAATTTCTTTTGTATTTCTCGATGTAATGATTTGCCTTACCACTAAAGAAATCATTTCTGAATACTTAGATACTCAGTACAAAAAATATGAACACTGAAGATATTTTCTGACTTACTTTAAGGAAGTAACCAATACCATCTGGCAATTCCACAATCTATTTTTTGAGTACGAGGACTGTTCAGAAAAAATCCAGCCGTAAGTGCCTCTTGTTTACATATTACATGGCTGGACACTTTCCGGACAGCCCCTGTATATGTGTGGGAGATAAAAGGATATGGAATGAAAATATGCCTCAAACTAAAAGGTCTAAAATATAAAGACCTTATGAAATTATAACATTGAAAATGAAAAACATGGTGTGCCACACAGGTATTTTGGATATACGTGTTTTGTCTAATTGGTTTAGAAACTAGCAAGCATACACTTATTTAATTAATTATTTTGGTATTTTTACTGCAAGTTTTGTTTTTAACAAAGGAGATATCAAAATCGTTTCTCATGGCCATTGGATCCTGACCATAGCATTGTTAGGGAACAGAATTCATTATAATGTGGGTTAAAATTAGGTGCTAAGATTCATGTCTAGGTGAAGGAGACATTTATTACTTCCATTCTCTGAGACATGACCAGGCTGCCTTTCTGAAATGAAACAAGTCGTTTCCTTCTTTTGTGTGTTCTGAGTACCCACACCTCCAGCTGAGCCCAAGCTGTGCACTAAAGCAGCCTGGGAACGGGCTTAGTTGAAGTGATGACTCCTTTGTAGCCAGGTGTCTGCTGCTTCTCCGTTTTCATAACCTGTACCTCACCCACCTCCTTCAGAGGCTTTAATGTGGTAGCAGACAGGAAATAAGCTTAAGTCCTGTGGACCTGGTCCTGGTCTCACTCTTGTACCGTTATAGACAGATCACTGGGGGAAACTTTAAAATGGGGACAGGAAGAAAGGGAAGAAACATTTATTTTGGGCATCAACACTGCTACAAACTGTGTTATGTGGTTTTACATTCTTCATCTGTTTAATCAGAACAGCTATTGTCAAGAAGGTATGTATTGTCAATTTTAGTAGCACCGTCACACAGAGAGGGAAATCCAAGCCCAATGGCAATAGCCAAACCCCAAATGTGTGTTTCTGACTTCATTTCTACCTCAGATAACCCATCACATCTCTGAAAGTGGTCTCTCTGTCATGCCAAGTGAGTAGAAACTACTTATTTTACAAACCGTCACCAATTTAACATATAAAAATGTTGTTCTCCTTAGAAACAAACTGCTCTTACTTTTTTCCCATTTTCCTGGTGGGTTATCTGTCTGTTACTAATTTTCAGGATATCTTATATATTCCACTTAGGACCCTTTGCTGGTTATGTTACAAATAACTTCACCCAGGTTTCTGCTGCTCACATCTTTTGAAGAAAAGAAGTCCTTGAGTTTTGAAAGAGCAAATTTTATTCATTTTTTTTTACCTTTATGATTTGTGCTTATGTCTCTTATTTAAGAATTCTTTTCTACCTTAAGGTGACAGTGATATTTATATATATATATTTGTAAGTCTTAACGTATTACCACATTTAGTATATAATCCAACTATAGTTGATATTTGGGTGTAGTAAGAGGTAGAGATCCATTTCTTTTATTTTCCCCATATGGATAATCCATTGTCCCATCATAATTTGGGGGGGGGGAATCATAAAACAATTCTTGTTTGGTTTTATTATTACTTTTTTAATAGTCTAAAGTTTTCATGAGCATTGTTTTCTGTTGCTACAATGAAAAAATTCCATTATTTATTATGTTTTTCATTCCTTCAGGGATTTGACAAGGAAGAGCTTTTAAAGTGTATTCAACAGCTTGTGAAAGTGGATCAAGAATGGGTCCCCTATTCAACATCTGCTAGTCTATATATTCGTCCTACACTCATCGGAACTGAGGTGCCAACTGACTCCCTTTTCTGGGGTACTTGGTGGGCAGGCTATATTGTTTATCCTTCTGTAGAACTTTTAGTATGTAGTTTGAACAGCCCGCAGTAGCATCATTAGTGACTCCTCTCCTGATCATCAAGACCACGTGTCAGCAAACGTTTTCTGGAAAGGGCCAGATAGTAAATATTTTAGACTTTGTGGGCCATGGGGTTTCTGTCCCAACTACTCACCTCTGCCTTCGTAGCACAAAAGCAGACGTGGATCCAAATGCATAGGAATGAAGAAAGGAGCGCTGAGCGAGGCTGCTGCCTTCCTCTAACCAAATCTAACCGTTATTTCCTCAGCTTACCATTGTGGTGCCTCTCGTTCTGGCAGCACTTTAGGGTAGAAGTGGGAATGGCTTTGAAATTTGAAGGAAGGAGAACTACTATTTTTGTTTTCCTGAAGGCTTGGGATTACTTCCCCCCATAACCAGCGAGTAGGGATTGCTACTAAGAATGCCACCCTGCCAGTGGGTGGGAATTGGAAAAACAAGTTTTCTGTGAAGTTAACATTATTAAACAAAATGCTAAACATGAATACATTAACCTCTTGTAAAACATTTTAAAAGGATAAAATTATTCATATTACCAAAAGATTGCTCATGAAAAAAGAATTTCGGCATTATTTTCATCAGTATCTTCTGAAATATTTATTAGGTAGTTAAGAACTTAAAGAGAAACCAGAAGCTTGAGTGCTTCAAACTACTGGTGATTATGTGTTGATTGCAAATTAAGATAAAATCTGAAATCATAACATTTAAATGAAGAACATGTACATGAACAGAATCTAAATTTTTACTTTACCTGACAAAAGCTAAAATTACATGACTGTCAGGTTCATTACTGGATACCCAACAACCCTACATCTAAAGAAGCTGGGATTTGCTAATTTTTATCCAATTTCACCCTATTTAGTAACTATGGGCAGGTATAGCTATATAAACACTAGTGTGCACGTTCCTCAGGGATTCTAGTAAGTATATAGGTGCTTTCAGCACAGTCAACAGCAAAAGATGCACAACCACAAACTCCTTGGCTCATTGCTCCTAGCCTTCCCCTTTTTCAGTTGATCTCAGTCCCATTTCATCATACTCTGTCCATTAGAGACAATACTGAATAATATCAGGGCTGAGAATAAGTATTATTGGAAGGGCTGAGTCTGATGGTAGGGACACCACCTCAGGCTGCCTTGGGTCGGGCCACTCAGCCTCTTTGACCAGGTCCCAGGCTGTCACCACAGATCTGCAAGCTGACTTTTTCAGCTGCACTCAAAGTTAAACTGACCTTGGCCCATGTGAAAGTTGATGATTTCCTCGTGTTCAGTTAACTCATACTTCCACATTGAAGTCCCTCTAAATGCATTTCTGGAGTTGAGCTCAACTAGAGAAGCTTCGTAGTCCGCTTGAGGTTAATAGCAGCCTTGGATATACAAATACAATTTGAATAATGCAGAATCATTTTAAATCACTTCACATAAACAGTTTCCTCATTGACCACTTCACTGGAAATCTTTCAGTAAGAAATGTTCGCTAGAGTTTGCGTTTGAAAATCTTGGGGCCAAGTGGTCCACTTATTGATTTCTGGTTTATTCCATGGGGCTTAAGGGAATATACATTTTATAGACATGACTTTCTTTTCCTTTTTTATCACCTTATGGAATCTTTATATTATCCATATAATTGAACCAATCATCCTAATAGTTCTCCTGAAAAGATTTCCCTTTATTCACTGCCTTTGTTTATGCTTATACATCTTGTCTTTTCTCTTTACAATTATCCTTTCCAAATGAAAGCAAAACCGATATGAAAACTAGATGTTACAAGCAGCGATTTCTAATCACTATTGTAGGTTTTGCTTGCTAATGTATTCTTTTGCAACCTTATTTGAGATAATGTGTGTATGTGTATGTATACACACACACACATATATTCATTCTACTCTTTATAAACTATATTAAATTCTCATTTGCATAACTGTTAACATGTTTTATATTAACAACTGCATTTTAGTATGTTCAAATCTTATTTCTGTTTTTAGAGATCCAGCACGTTTGCATTGGTTGTAGGACTCCTATCAATGGACACCCTCTTGAGGCTATTCTGATTCATTCAAGTTTATCACAGGGGATGATTGTTGTTACTGTCTTTATGTTACTCTTTGATGCTGTGGTGTACCTGGTTGCTATTACACTTCTCAGTTCGTGGCACTTACTAGCATGGGGCATATGAGGTCCCCCTCTGTTTTTTTTTTTATTCCCTCTGTCTCCGTTCCCCACTCATCTCTCTTCCCCCATTGGAAATCATTCTCATGTAGTGAATGAATATTCTTTTGGTTTGTATGTGATTTTCAGTATCTCCTATTAGTTTGATTGCCTGTAATACTAATTTATATACACGGTTTTGTCTTACAGTTCTCATTGTGTTTCTAACTTTTCCCCTCAGCACTGTGTATTTTGTTCCTATGCAGGTGATTTTGTCCGTATCCAGTCCATCACTTTACCTGCTGCACAGTTCTCTCCATGCTGGACATCTACCACTCTTTGTCCCAGTGCCTTTACTGGAATTTCAATTCCCTGCTACCTCATATAATACTGCAGTGAGCAACCCTTTCCCCTTCATCAGCCTACTCAATATTCTTACTTGGTCAGCTGGGGTGGGACTTCCCTAATTGGGATGCACCCTCAGTGCAGTTGTCAGCTCCCTGTATTGGTCTTACTTGTCTTTCTGTTTCGGGGTCAGTGCCCTGCTTGCCCCGGCAACCGCACCAAGCTAGATGCAATCACAAAGTCAAAGTCTGAGTGCTGAGGCTAGGTCAGTGAGGAGATCCTGGTTGTGAGGCCATTCTTGGTACAGGGGAAACCCTGCTGAAGCATTTTTTGTTTCTAGAGAAAGGGCTGGCAGACCTTTGCTGAGAAGGGCTACAAAGCCACTTAAACTCTCAACTCTGCCTTTGTAGCACAGAAACAGCAATAGCAAACACAGAAATGAATGAGTGTGCACGTTCCAGTGAAAATTTTAAAAATGGGCAACAAGCTGACATTTGCTGACCCCTGACCTAGACTCATCTCAGAAAGGGAAATGAAGCATGGTTTTTTTAAGAGTGACTCATTCTGTTCCTCCTGAGTACTTCCCCACCAAGTAGTCTTGATTACTTATTTAATAATCCAGGCTAAAATTTCTGTTTATGATTGATTTCAAATTTGCCAACCTGTATTTCCCAGGTCATCAGTATGATAATCCTTCTCTTTTTCCCCAGTACTCATTCTCCACAATTCCAACACTAAGTGTTGAATGCAGTTCTGTGGTCACATTTACAATCATCATAATGCTCTGTGTATTGGTACATACTGAATTTATTTAACCATTATTACTATTATCAGTTATTTATAAAACAATAATAACATTGCTCTTTGTTGAATACTCGAGCAAGTTGAGGCCCTGGATGCTCTCCACAGATTATCTAATTGCATCCTTATACTGACCCTGTCCTCACTGTCTTTACCTGTTGTTAGTAAGACAGCTGTGTTCGTTTAGAATTTGTTTTCTTTTTACTATTCTTAAAACACAATTTAAGATTATTATTACTTAAAAAGTAAAAGAGTTGAGTGTTCGGCTTCCTTTTTGTCAAGTGTTAAGTCTATATAGAATATCTTTCCCTTTGAACAGGACTGAGAAACAAACTCAGCCCTGTCCCTTTCCCATTTTATTGCAAGTCTCAAAAAAGACCGAACTTTAGCTTCCCCTGTGATGTTCTTTCAATGTCTGCATATTAACTTTATCTGTTAGTCTAGAGGCCGGCACTGAAAGAAATCAGGCAAGAAGCAAAGGAACATTATCTCTATGGTGTCAGTGCAATATGTTGGGATTAGCATGAATTTTTTTGTCTGTTTGTTTTTAAACCAGAACAATTCAAGTATGGTAGTCATCTAGGTTGCTTTCACAGCCCTTTTCTATAAACAAATCTTATTAAAATGGATAGTCATTCAATGACTATTTAGTAACCCTGGTATAACAACATATGATGCTGTATGATAGGGGACAAAGGTAGTTTTGCACTGCATGGAATATACAGATTAGCAAGAGTCAGAGAATTAAATAAGCAGCTGTAAGAAAGTGTGATGGACATTTTATCTAAAATTAAGGAAGTGCAGGATGCTGTAATAGCACGTTAACACAAGCACATAATCTTGTCTAGAGGTCTCATTTCCAGAAGTGACATTTAAATTGAGATTGAAGTGTTTGTATTACTTAGGGGAGAGAGGAGATGTTTTACTCTGCTATAGCAGCCATAACAAAATACCACAGACTGAGTGTCTTAAACACCAGAATTTATTTTCTCTCAGTTCTGGAAACTGAAAGTTCAAGATCAAAGTGCAAACAGGGTAGTTTCATGTGAGGCCTTCCTAGAGATGTTGGCCTCCACCCTGTGTCCTCCCACAGCCTGTGTGTGTGTGAGGAGAAGGAACAGGCTTGAGGTGGGGAGTTGAGGCAGGGAGTTGAGACTTGTCCTTTGGTGTCTCTCTCTCTTTTTGTAGAGATGCCGGCTCTATTGGATTAGGACTCTACCCTTTTGACTTCATTTAACTTTAATTAGCTCCTTCAAGGCCTTATCTCCAAATACAGTCACATCAGGGGTTAGGGCTTCAACATAGAAATTTCGAAGGCTGACCCATTTCAGTCCTTAATGAAAAGTATTTGGGTGAAGGGAGTAGTACAGGAAAATGTTTAGAGTGGTAAGGTGAGGAATCACATGGAAAAAGGGTTGCATGGGGTGTGAGCATGGAGGTACAGAGTTGCATGTTGTGGTGAAGGATGAGGTGAAAGGAAGTGAGACCCCTCCTTGAGATCTGTTCAGGTTAGGTAATCTTGGATACTTCATTGATTTTTTTTTTTTTAATTTTGATATTGTCAAAAGAATAGAAGATGTAGAGCGGAGGTGTCCAATATTTTGGCTTCCCTGGGTCATGTTGGAAGAAGAATTGTCTTGGGCCACACATAAAATATACTAACACTAACGATAGCTGATGAGCTAAGAAAAAAAAAAGTTGCAAAAAAATGTCATAATGTTTTAAGAAAGTTGATGAATTTGTTGTAGGCCACATGCAGCCCATTGGCTGTGGGTTGCACAAGCTTGATCTAGAGTTTATTCACTGTGAAACCTTGGGCAAGTCACTTGAGCCTCAGTTTCTCCAACTTAAAAATAGTAATTACTGTAACTCTTCACTTTCTGGATTGTTGAATTATTTGAGGCAATGACAGTGAAATGTCTTAGGAACCAAAAAGTACTATATATCTATTGAGGACTTTCCAACTAGTTTTTCCTATAAAAACACTGCACAGATTTGCTATCCCTTCCTTTTGTGACTTACACACTCAGGGCCCTACATGGACCACTGTCCTTTCCACATCTCGTATAGCATGCAGCAGTCCAGTATTCTGTACCATTTTCTCCTCTAACTAATCCTTTTAAAGAACTGGTAACAGTTAAAAAGAAAAAACAGAAAGATAAAGAAAAGACAGACTGTTCTTTGGATTAAAACAAAGGTTGTGCTGTTCTTTTTGGAAAATCTTCCCGTTACTCTCCATGATCTTACTTTTTGTCCCTTGTCTCTGCCTCACCAAGGCAGAATTATCCTCACGGCCCCGTAAAGCTGCTGCGTTTCTCTGCCTTCCGGGACAAAGCACATATTTTGCTCAGCTCACTGGGCTCTTTCTGCCATTGTTCAGTGTGCTGGGCTCAGGTGTGTGTGGTCTGGGAGATGATGCATGAGAGTCTGAAAGGTGAGGGGGTGAGTCTGGGGGCCAGCTCCAAGCACTTCTCAGACATACTCATACTTTGGTAAAGCAGTCATAGCAAGCTACTGCCTTGCCACCAAGAAGCTTAAGAAGTCCTTGGAAATCTAGCTGCCCATCACAGTTGATTTCCAGTTTCTTCATCATGCGGTCAAGGACACCGGGGTCCTTCTGGTTCTTTGTGAAGGCAGTGGGTTCTGTGTTCATGAAGGTTAGGAATTCAGTCTTGGAGAGATCACACTTGTCACTGTTCTTTCGAGCATTCTCCTGACAAACAGCGATCAAAGACTCCAGGCCCCGCTTGGTCTATGTAGGGCTGGACATTTGTCCATGTTGGAATGGCGTGAGGCAGGGAGGCTATGAGCAGGGGGCGGCCGGCAAGCTCTTTATAAGCTAATTTTCTGACTGACTCAGACAGAAGTGGTAATTTTCACTGTCACGTGTTTCTTTATTTTTCATCATCCCCAAGTGTCTTTATTCTGTGCAAAGTGTCTTCGTGTATGTATTTAATACCCTTGTACATGTATTTGTGAGCTGTAATATAAAGTAAGAAGAGAATTGTTTTATACACATCAGAATTTCAAAGTTATGTGGTCCCTTGAGAAGTTAGATACTCTGCATCTGAAATTTTATATTCTTCATTTTCCATGGGGCTTTTAAAAACCCCTCTTTATGTATTAAAATAATCATTCCTTATGTATTGAAATAATCAAAGAAACCAGTTTAGAAGAATAAAAAAATGAAAGTGTTCATAAGGAAATGAGACTTACTAAAACTGGTTGTACAACTTATGAGATGTCTTTCATCTTTTCTCTCTGTTTATGTGGGTTTTGCTTTATTTGATGAGAAGCCTGTCCTTGTCATCATATAATTATGTTTACACCATTTGATTAATATTATATAATAAACTACTCTTAACTGGATCAGTAGCGCAGAATTTAAATTACCTTCCAGAATAGAAGGGAGAATTAAGACAAAAAAAAAAAAAAACAACAATGGATCCTGAGGGTAGAAACCCACTCACCAATCTTCCTTCCTGATGTAGTTACATTTTACTTATTCTCACTTTTCCAGCAGTATGACCATTTTCAGTAAAGTCACAGGGCTCTTTTCATGAAAAGACCATCAATATAAGTAATCATTTAAGGATGAAGGTGACTAAGTTGTGATCAATATCACCAGTACTTGAAGTACTTGTAAAACATGAGTTGACCTTGCTTAAATTTCAGAAAATAAAATGTTAGTACACATAAACACATTTTCTCTCAGTGTTGAAAAATTCTAGCCTATAATTTACCTGCTTGCTAAGAATAAATGTATTACTTAAAGGTTTATTGAGTTGTGGTTTTTTTCCAGAAATAGATTTAATGCCTAGAATTAGTCCCCATTTTTCATCTGTGCTCTCTATACTACCATCTAGTGGAATATATGAAACTGCCTGTCAATTAAAATGGGGGGAAGGAAATGAATACGATGAAGTGGGTCTCAGAAAAACGTTTCCATGACGATAACTTATTGTTACCTTTTTTTTTTTAGGATAATGCAGGTTGCAAAAAATACATGAGTTCATATTTTTAAAAAGTCCCGATATTCATGTGCTATCTAAAAAATGCTTATCAGTTTGTTCACAAATAAGCTATTTTATTGAGAAACTTAGGAGCTAGATGGATTACTGAGACTGTCCTGCCTATTGTATTTTTAAATTATATTGAGTTTCTCTTAATTCTCAATATGAGGGTCCATAAAAATTTTTAAATGTTAACCTTCAAAGCTCCTCTAATATGAAGAAATCATTGTACTTACTTTCCTAATAGGTAAATAAAAATGCGGAGATAAGATAGTCAATTTTTATCAAAGCTGGGAAGGAAGGCAGATGTGTATATTCTGAGATTTTTCTCTCCCAAACACTGAAACCAAAAGGGCAAAGGAAGCCTTAAGCCTCCTCACTCTTTTCTTGGGCAGGAGGAGAGGAGGTTGGGGAGTGGGAGCCCTGTTCAGTCCCTATTTAAGAACAAATACAGCAGGCAAAAACCCAAAACCTGTTGCTTGGGGACCAACCTTTTTAACTCGGTTGCCCATCACCCAGTGTCCATTTGCTCTGTGGCCACCCAGACTGGGTCCTCCTGTTCATATGCAGTGTGAGGGTCTTCCTCTGCTGGAACTGAGCCTCCTCTCTTTCCACGACAGATTCCCACCCCAGCCAGCCAGCCAGACGGGGCTCCAGTGAAGTCTGGACACAAGCGTTTTTCTTTGTATGTCCTGAAATACTCGGTGTGATAGTCCTGACTTGTATTCATACTCACTGTGGTCTTGAATGGCACAGGATGAGTTCCTGAGTCCTTCATCCTCTGCCTTTTGGAGGGGATATTTATCTTGTCTGGCGTCCTTTCCCCTAGGGAAGCTATGCTCTGCTATCTGGTACCTGTCACAGTGAGGTCTGGGGTTGGTGTGTGGTCAGTAGTGTGAAAGCAGAAGGGGAAGTTGGAGAAGCAAATGTTATATTTTACCCCCAAAGACTAAACTCATGTCTGAGTCCTTTCCTTTTTCAATTTCCAATCAAGGCAACATTGCAAGGTGCTATGTAGCTCATTCTTAAAAAATATACTTACCTAAAAACACTACTAACAACAACAAAGTTAACGAATTTGCTTTTCCTCTAAAATCAAAACAACTCTGGAAACAAAGCAAAATGAAACTTTAGTATTTCATTCTTGGTGTTTTCTTCTTAAAAGACCTTCAGACTTTGTGTAAGTCAACATTAGAAGTAACAGCTCCTGTCCTTAGATGGCCTCTTTAGGAGATAGTTACAGATCTATTCTAGACTTTAAGACCAGTGTCTACCGGTTAAAATTAACAGTTGTGTGTACTTTTACTTTATTGTAGCCTTCTCTTGGCGTCAAAAAGCCTACCAAAGCCCTGATCTTTGTCATCTTGAGCCCAGTAGGACCTTATTTTTCAAGCGGAACCTTTAACCCAGTATCCCTGTGGGCCAACCCGAAGTTTGTAAGAGCCTGGAAAGGTGGGACTGGGGACTGCAAGATGGGAGGGTAAGTCTGCCTTTCTATCTAAAGCAGTGGTTCTCAACCTGTGGGGTGCGACCCCTTTGGGGGTCGAACGACCCTTTCACAGGGGTCGCCTAAGACCATTGGAAAACACATAATGTACTTAATGCGGACCAGTCACACATGTGTAGAGAGCAGCTACCAATAATTTTAGGTTTGGGGGTCACCACACCATGAGGAACTGTATTAAAGGGTCGCAGCATTAGGAAGGCTGAGAACCACTAAAAAGGAAAGAGTTCCTCACGCCCATTTGGTTGCCATTTCAATTCAGGTACATCTATTACCATTCCAATTGTGATGCTTATATTTTTGTGTTTACTTTTCAATGTTTTAAATGTGCTGATTGTTTAAAGGATAGCCTGTGGCCCATAATAAGGGAGAAACATTGAATGTTATGCATTGGTGAGAACTAAATTAAGTAACTGAAACAGGAATCAAATTAGTGCTTTGAATGGACTGCCCCTGAAAGCTGGTCTTCTGGCTGCAGGCCGATGACTGGCGTTAAAGAGCATCTCCTGCTCGGAGCAAGGCCCTCAGTTGGCTTCAAGGTGTTCTGTCTGGGGAAGGTGCCTGCTTCACTGGAGTGCTGTCTTCATTGCCACAGATTGTAGCCATACCTGTTGCCAACTGGCTGAGGGACAGCCCTGCTTTGGCTCTGTCGGGCCAGTCTCATAGGCCATATGTAGCTGGCTAAAAATGAAAGAGCCTTTGAAAAGTGTTAGACAATTTCAGGGGTGGACTTGGCCGTGAATGAGGTATGCCCCTGTGGTGGAGCAAGAATAGCTGCATTAACCAGTGCGGGCTCTACCTCTCTGTGTTCGAGTGCTGATGTGTATCACATACCGGGGGCAGCAGCAGCTCTGGAATTTTCTGGGCCCGGGTTCAAAATAGAGATTCAGGAAGTCCTGGGAGAGTCAAACGATGTACTGTTAGGATGTGAGAGAGACAGTAACAGTTGGCCCTGAACTCCCTCTGTAGTCTCTGTATTTTCTATCCCCCCCCCCCAAAAAAAAGTTACAAAATTCAATGTCTCATTATTTCTGTTTGCAATTTCAGCAACTGTGTTCTCTCAGTGGGTAGAGAAATCCCAAACTAGGAAGTCACTTGGCTTTCCTTCTGGTTCAGAGCTCTCCTTCCTATGTCCTGAGCTAGCCAGCTCGAAACTACTTTTGTTGAATCTTTTGATTTCTTTTTACTTGTACTTATACACCACTGCACACCATCTGTATTACTTTGTTAAAACTTACCTTAGAGTTCACAAAGAAGTAATAATTTAAAATAGTTTTTCTTATTTAAATCTTGTTTTCTAGCTCCCCCTATCTGCCTAGGGAAAAGATAACATGGGGACAGGAGAAATGGCAGGAAAATATTTAGTGTGAGTATGTGGTAGGTTGTTAATATTATAAAGATAACATAATGCGTTATCACAGACTACATGATCACTACTGACCAATTAAAAGCTAACACTTTTTTTGTTAATGTGAACATAATAAATTTATTTGGAAATTTTATCTTTATCGTATGTTTCCAGTGAAATAAATTCACCCATTCATTCACCGCTTTTAGTGAATAATTTAGAATTTAGTTTGTTTAAGGAAAACATAATGCATTTGCCCAAATAAATGTATCCATTCATTTATTGCTTTTAGCGAATAATTTAGAACATATAAAGAAAACCAAGTATGTGGCCAAATCATACAGGATTAATCATCCCTTCAGCTAATAGAGATCACTATCAATCAATGCTACTTATTATAAACTTCATATTCTTGGTAAAACTTGATTTTTATGTTGATCTTATATAATAACTTCTGAGTTTAGACAGTGCTAAAATTAAGTAGAGATAGAAAAAGGTAAGAAAATTATTTCAAGGACCTCTTAAGGGGGCTAATCCCATACTGTGCCCTGAAAAGTAAACAGTGGCACACAGCTGAAGGAACCTCTGGTTACAAATTGAAACCCTTGGGACAGCTTACTAGCTACTAATGTCTGGGTCCCTCTGCTAGTGATTCTGGTTTATTTGGTCTGGCATATAGTGTCCCCAAGTTAAGTGCTGAGCTAGAAGGTCTTCCATCATAGGAACATCTTTATTCCCAGGCAATTTCTTAGGATTTTAGTTAATTTGGAAAGAATCAGGCCACTCCCCTTGAGAGTCTATTTTTCTTTACTCTCATTCTGCACATGAGTGCAAGCTTTGAAGTTAGAAAGGCCTGACTTAAAAACCGAAGTGCCTTGGGCAGGTTACTTAGCTGCTCTAAGCCTCAGTTTTCTCATGTATAAAACCAGGGTAGTAATACTCACCATACTTGTGAGGATTAAGTGAGATAAAGTCAGGTGCCTAGGACCATGATTGGCATATTGAAAGCTTTCAGTAAATGTTAAAAGCATGGGCATGGGAGTCAGAGCATGTGGGGGTCATACACTTACATCTGTGTGATCTTATACGATTGAGTCGTATTTTCCTGTAAATCCTCAAAAGTATAATAAAATCTAGGGTTGTATTCAGATGATTCAATGAAGTAATGGAATTCTGTTTCTGGTTCCCTGCCTGGCCAGTAGTAACTTCTCAATAGACATTAGTTGATATTATAAGGCTTTCTTTCCTTTTTTTTTTTTTTTTTTTTGTATGTGGGTAGCTCCCTGACTGGGAATCGAACCCAGGCCACAGCACTGACAGCGCCAGCGCTGAAGCCTTAAGCCACTACACCACCAGGGAACTCCCAAGGCTTTCTTTCTTACTTCATCTCTTAGGAGCAGGCAGTTTGATTTCACACAATACAATATTTTACTCTTTTGGAGAGATGTATTTTATATCTCTTCTCCTAGATATTTATTTTATTTAAAATCACATTAAATTTTTCTCACATTCTCATTTTCCGGTTTCCTTCAGTGACTTGTGTTTCTCTTCTAAACATGGACGACATGTGAGAGGGAACCCATATACAAGGGCTGTCTGGGAAAATCCAGCCATACATGCCTCTATTTTTCATATCACATGGCTGAATACTTTCTGGACAGCCCTCGTAGATCACCCGGTGGACATTAATTAATAATACAGTTCACACCTGAGAGAATTTTGAGAAAAACTTGTTTTTAGGAAAAAAGCACCACCTATAGACTATAATAATCAATTAAATAAGCAAATAAACAAATCAATTAAATAAGCAAATAAACAAATAAAAACTCATTGTCCTTTGAGTGCACTGTAACAGTCGAGGTCTTTAATTCTCTTTCCTGCCCAAGTAGCTTTATTAATATGTTGCTAAGGAACCATAGTTTTAGTTCTTCCACACTCTCAAAAGTAGAATCTTTTGTTTGTGTATATTTTTAGAGGTTTCTTCAAAAGCCTAAATATTTGTGTGTGTGTGTGCGTGTGTGTGTGCACGCATGTGTGCGTATTTTAAATAGAGTAAAGAGAATTTTACTTATAAGAGAAATCATTTCATTATTTTCAGATATAGTAAAATAACAGTTCTGTCTATGAATCCCAGAAAAGTCCATTTTAATAGTTTTATTTTTTAAAGTTAATTTCTCTAGGATATAAGAGGCTTATACAACATGTTCTTTTAAAACTATTTTTATTTGTAATTTATTTTTTTAAATTTATTGGAGTGATATTGATTAGTAAAAATTACATAGCAGGGGGTTCCTTGGTAATAGAGTGGCTCGGCTTCGGCGCTGTCAACGCCACGCTCTGGGTTTGATTCCCAGCCAGGGAACCCCTCCCCACCCCCCCGAAAAAAATTACATAGCTCCCAGGTGTACAATTCTACATGACATCTTCTATGTGTTGTTTTATGTGTTCATCACCGAGAGTCAGTTCTCTTTCCGTCACTGTATATTTGTGTCCCTGTCCCTTCTCCCCTCCCCCACCCTTACCCTCCGGTAACTACTAATTTATTGACTGTGTCCATGAGTTTTATTTCTTTGTTCTCGATTTTATGTTAACAATCAAACTAAATTTCTCCATCCCTTTCCCAAAGACAAAAATATGAACTGACTTGCTTAAGTGCACATATAGCCAAATAGTAGAAATGCAGAAGCACTACACACCTCAAACCCTTTCTACTGGACTCCTCTCTAAAATCTGATTTATACCCATTATTTAAAAAGTATTCATAGTTAACTCAGTTATTGCCTAGTTACCATCAATTCTGAATAAAGGTTATGACTTTGTATTTTTATTAAATAAAAACCTCATGTATCAAAACTGTATTGTCTTTAGATTAACCAAAAATTTACATTTATTATCTGTGTTTTGAAGGTCTTCTAATGAAAATTAAATTACTTTGGTGTGAGTACACCTCTTCATGCCCCAGATTGCTACAGCCATACAGGATAAAGCCTATTTCCCAGAGCTCTCGGCAATATCTTAGTTACTAGTTAATATTCTTTCCCTTGCAAGTCAGGAAACCATCTTAAGCAGAAAAGGGATTGGTGCTATGTAAGTAGGGTGGTAGCAGTGGATCTGCCAGGGGCTCAAGTCCTGTTGCTGAGTTTCTTTTGCCCTTGCATGTGTCCTGCACCTACTTCTCCTTCCCTCCTTCCCCCATCTTTTGTCATAGCCCCGCGGCTGTGTGTTAGTCTAGGGCTCGCCTACTCCTCGTGCCTTCTCCTGTGCAGGCTGGTGGTCATGGACACAATGGACCCCAGGCTGCGTCATAGCAGACCAGCTGCCACTATACATTAAGGGAGAAAATACATCTTTCACATTCCATAGATTAGAATGAATGAATGAACACGAATAAATGAACTCAAAGAGGGATTCACACGAGCAGCTTAGGTTAATTCAGCTGTTCAGGGTAAGAGGGCATGACTGTCAACCCAAATGGAATGACTGATCTGGCGCCGTAGGAAGGACCATGCAGTGGGAAGGGAAGCTGTGCAGAGGGCCATGGCAGATAGCCGCAGTACCGCATGGCTCTTGCACTTAATTGACCTTTTTACTCAGTCACTACTACACATTTAAATCTTCCAGAGATCATGTAAAAGGCCTACCTAGGTGGGTATTTTGTAGAAGGTAACATTCATGCTTTATAGTAGTAGTTACTGTTGTTTGTTTGAATGATTGTTCATTTCTGTGTACTTGTGGGGGCTTCATAGTCCAAGGGTGTCTAGGGTTTATTTCTTAGCCCTCACTGTCACATGGTAGTGCTTTGCAAATGTGTTTGCATCTGAAAGCGAAATAAAGTGAATTCTATAACCGGAGTTAAGGGAGGCAAGGAAACATCACATTTATTTGAGGACTCTCATGTTTTATCTTAAATATGCATTCATATCTTATAATATACTCCAGGATTTTCCCATTTAAGTTTAATAAAAGGAAAATTAAAAATATTACCAAACTGTCATTCCAGGAAGATGTACTATTGAGTAATTGAAGATGAAGAAAGCAGGTTGAGAAAAATGGGCTTTCAGAATACTTTTTGGTTAAAATCAGAATTTTTAATATTGTGTTGCATCTTCTGGGGAATTTAGACATTAGGCATTTCTTGGATAAATTGAAAGGTCTTAGTTAAGAGAGCACTTTTGGTGTTCTGCTATGTAATTGCTGTATCTTGATACAAGTTACTTCTAAGCTTCAGTTTGTCATCTGAATTATGGAAATAATCATAGGGGCTGACTCATAGTATTAGTGTGAGGTTAAAATGAAATAATTCATGTAAAATGAAATAATTCATGTAATATTGCTTGGTAGGTGAAAAAAATGCTCCATAATTTTTAACTGTTAACTCGACTATTTACCTGTGTTCTCATAGCTCTACTTTTCAAGCTAAAATTTCACAATTTTGCTTTGCTCTCTTTGTCAAATGAGTGCAGTTAGATCATTTAGGTTCTCTGATGACTTTCCTGTAATGTTAATGCTGTTAACCAGAGAGTATATGTATATTAAGAACATAGTACATTGACTACATGCACATGTGAATTATAGACTTCAGTATTTTATTGTAAGATGTGGGGGAGGTAGGGGTTGAAACATAATCATAATCAGAATGTTTCCTCTTTCTTAAAAGGAATTATGGCTCATCTATTTTTGCCCAATGTGAAGCCATGGATAACGCATGTCAGCAGGTTCTGTGGCTATATGGGGAGGATAATCAGATAACAGAAGTTGGAACTATGAATCTTTTTCTCTACTGGATAAATGAAGATGGAGGTAATCCACTTAAATTTCAGCTTCTTGCTTTTTACCCCCTCAATTATTTTCAGTGGTATTGGAAAAAAAAGGACTAGAACCTTAGAACCAAGGAATTAGTAGCACAGTTCCAAGGTCTAAGAACTGGGCTTTGCTGTCCCAAGTCGACGTGAGTTCATAAAGGTTTTGTTATGTTGTTTGGCTCTAGATGTACTTATTGAGATGTCCACTTAAAGAATTAAAATCTTAATTTGAAAATTTGCTGCCTCTTGCCTTTTGCTATCATACCATTTTTCTTACTAGGAATCCCTTGTATTTGGAGATAAGTCTCAGATTGATTCAGTGGTCACTGACCATATACTACGTATTAAATGCTGTGGTAATAAGCATAGTCTACTGATTCTACTGATAAAAATTTAGTATACTCCCCTGCTATAATTCATTCAACAACTGTTGCCCTTTATATATATTTTGATAATATATTAGAAGCCTTTCAGATTTACTCTGGAGCTTACTTTGATTGAAGCACACTAATTTTTTGTTTGTTTTGTTTTGTCTTTTTATTTTTATTGTTAGACTTACTGGGGTGACGTTGGTTAGCAGGAATTACATAGGTCCCAGGTGTACAATCCTACAGTGCATCGTCTATGGGTTGCATTGTGTGTTCACCACCCCGAGTCAGTTCTCTTCCCATCACCATCCCTCCTCTCCCATCCCTTCCCTCTTCTCCCACTTTCTCTCCCTTTGCCCCTAGGTAACCACTAAACTATTAACTGTGTCCATTTTTTTTTCTTTGTTGCTTTCAATTTTATATTCTACATAGGAGTGAAGTCATGGTTCTTGGTTTTTCTGTCTGGCTTATTTTGCTTAGTATGATGTTCTCGAGTTCCATCCATTTTGTTCCAAATGGCAGTATTCCATCTTTTCTCAAAGCTGAGTAATATTCCATTGTGTATGTGTACCACAGCTGCTTTATCCAGGGCACTTTGGTTCTGAAGCACACTATTTTTAAGGACATACTTCTCTATCTTGGGATTGTATACCAGTTATGTCTACTACAAAATTTAGTACTTCTTTACTACCTTTAATATCCTGAATGCTCATTATTTCTCCTTGCTACTCTTTTTATTACAATTATTATTATTAGTTGGCAGAAAGCATAGGAGTTCAGTAAAGTGTTGGCAATAACTGTGGCATTGAATTAAGTGGCCAGTAATAGAGGGAAAATACAGATATATGCATTTATTTCCATTAGAATTTTAATAGCCATAAAACATTTAAAAATGTATTTTTAGGCTAGTTTACATTCTTAGGCTGTTCATTTCACAGTACTGGGTATAGAGACTAGAAATGTAAAATGTTAAATTCCCAAATACTTACCTAGTCTCAGAATTGGTTTTGATTAAATTTTTGAATGGTATTTTTATTTTAAAGTAGCTAGAGTAGCCTCTATTGCTCTTTTGTTATTTGGCTACAAATAAAGGAATATGATGACTAAGATGTGCCTGACTTCAGAACTATGCACAAATTTGAACATTCATTGCAGAGTCTAGTAAGATGAGCCTTATATTCCAAGCAGAGGTAGAATAAATAGAAGGTGTGAGTACACCTTGTTCTGGGTGGGGTTGGCCTTTGGTAATCCTAGGCATATAAAAAGTCAGATACAGATCATATTCATTCTTCCATTCCAGCTGTTTGTACTTGGCACTATTTAAAAAACAAAATTTATACTGGAATATTTGTGCTTTCTAAATTTGAGTTATTGCATATGACATCTATCAAAAGCTGTGGTTGAAAGATGACAGCCAGCGTCGAACTCTGCACTTAGGAGATAATACTAATAGAGCGATTCAACTCATTCTTCCCATCTGCCCACTCCTACCCGCACCCCACAAAAAACCCACACAACCCCAAACAAAAATAGTTACATCATGCAGAAGTGGCAACATCATTATTTATGGATGAGAGATGTCAGGATTTATGCACAGTCTGAATTAGAGTTGCATGATTTCACCAGAAACACCAGAAATGTCCTGGTGAAAAATTACTTCTTATCCAAACAATAATTATGGACCATTTCCACCAGGGCTTTTAAAGGTCAGAATAGAAATGAGTGAATTTGTCTTTTGACTCTTACAAAATATACAAGGCCTTAAGAGTTGTTATTCAGATTATGGTTGCCCAGCATAACTTTAGTTTTAAGGTGAATGTGTGCATTTAATTTGAGGGTATTTGCTTAACAGATTAAATACAATTTGAAGGAAGGAGAAAGGAGATGGAATAAATGTTTGAACAGTGCTATGAGATAAGAATGTAAGTAGAATGTCAAGAATAACCTTTGGGCTAAAACCAAAAGAAGGCATTGAAGCAACTCTGTAGTAAATTTGATTTTGTATCATGTGGCTTTAAGAAAATGCAAAGAGTAATAAGTTGAAAACCAGTAAAATACTGATTTTTTACAAATGTTACCAAAAGGAGGTATAAGCAGAGTTCCTTTTGTCATACCCTGCCATCTTTCCATGAGCACCCATACCTCACACTGCTTCTCTCAGATAAGGTGGCTGCCCTGCACAAAAGGGCAAAAAAAGTAGAAAAATCTGTGTTCACAGTACACGACAGTGCACAATGACTGGCCATGTGGTCCATGGCCAGTAATTCATGTGGGTTTTGATTCCAGGAATAGCAGCAACCCTGGGGTAAAGTCACAGCCTCGATTCTCTTTATTACTCTGTTGCTGAGTAATTTAACACAGACACTTGCTAGTCACTATTGGAACAAATAGTTTCACCTTGTACTGGACCCTGGAGCCACCCTGAGAATAAGACCTAGTTGTGGTGGTTGAGTTCCAACTAGGTGGGAGAATGGTCATGGCAATGAGTGTCAATGTTGCTTAGTCAGCTCAGAACCTGGGAGCCTTCTTAGACATCAGGCATTTCCATCCCCTTTTCCTGGACCACTCCTCCCTCAGATGTCTGCATGGTTTGCTCTTCACCACCTTCAAGTCTTTGCCCACACATCCAATTTTTAGTACGTTAATAACGATTGCATACTCCTTCCCCCACCAATTCCCAGCATTTATCATCTTTTCTCTTATTTTCCCCATAGTCTAACACCGTTTAACATAGTAATTGATTGCCTCTGCCTATTAGAATGTAAGCAGGGAGTTATATCAGTTTTGTTCACTGCTGGATCCATTGTGAATAGATAAGCCTGCTGCACATGGTGAGGTGCTCAAGATACAGATGCTCCTCAACTTTTGATAGAGTTACATTCCTAGAAACCTATCATAAGGTGAAAATATCATAAGTCAAAAATGCATTTAATACACCTACATCATAGCTTAGCCTAACCTACCTTAAACATGCTCAGAACACAATATCCAAAAACCTCTGGTAGCACAGTACGCTGGAGTACACTGAGGTATTGGTTGTTTACCCTTGTGATCACATGGCTGCCTGAGACTCAACTGCCACTGTCCTTGCCCACTGTCACAAGAGATGTGCTGCATATTGCTAGCCTGGGAAAAAAGAAAAATTTAATGTACAATTTCGACTGAATTGTGTATAGCTTTCTCACCACCTTAAAGTGAAAAAAAAAAGTCATCAGTCAAACCATCATTAAGTCGGGTCTGTCTGTATATTTGTTGCATAAATGGACAACTGTGCTGATGTGTTTAGGTTTAGGGCGTTTATGCAAACCCACATTCCTGGTTCCCATTAGTGCATGACTTTGGGTGTCACAGATGAATCCTGCGGTTATTGCTTCTGAATTCTTCAGCTCCTAAAAATGAGTTCTCTGTCAAAAACAAGCTGTGTTTGTCGGCTCTGTTTTCCTCACGTTGGGCAATCTGGAGCTAGTTCTGGCTCTCATACGCATGTTTGTGGTTGCAGAGGAAAATGAATATTTCTCACCCAAATGCTGTCATGTCATCATCTCTGTCTGGCAACCAGAGAAGCAGATGTTCTGTTCCTTGACCTCGGGCTAGTGGCTACAGTTTGGGTGTTACATATATTTCACAAAACTGGATTTGCAAATGCAGGGCCGCTGTTTTCATTTAACTTTACGTAGTCTTAGAGCTCAGCAGGCCTTTAGGAAAGGTCCAGTTTGGGGGCACTGGAAGCAGGTGTGTGTGTGTGTGTGTGTGTGTGTGTGTGCGCCTACACACATACATCTATACATTTATGTAGCTAGCTAGCTGTTGCAAAACACAGGTTTATTTTGAGATCAGCATTTGTAAACATGACAAAAAAGTAGCCCAAAGGACATTGCCAAGAACAAATTTTCCTCTTTCCAGAAAATGATTTTCAACAGATAATTTTTAGAAACAAAATTCAAAAAGATCATACTGCAATATCCTAGCAAAGATGACTGTTCATTTATGTTTTATTCAAAAGCACGTACTACATACCACTCTGGGCCAGGCACAGGGATGAATATAGAGTTTGGTCTTCCAGACAGCTTGATTGTTGGGAATGTCTGCTGTAACCACGGTGGCAGGCAAGCCCAGATCATAGTACGCTAAGGAAAAGGGAAAGACCCCAGCGTTGGGACATTTAAGCTCTGGTCCTGACTGTTCCCCAGTGTCACCAACCCTTTATAGGGCCTCAGTCTCTTCTGTAAAATAAGGATTACCCTAGATGATTTCTGCAGTTTCTTTTAGCTGCATAATATGGTTTAATGGAGCTCAGAGACACCAGTGTGATTTCCACAGAGCTTTTGCTACCTTTGGAACTCCTCTGCAGACACATAGCGGGCAGCACATCATTTGTTACAAGGTTCGACATCTTTATAATGTGATGATTTTAGGTTTGGATTTCTCACTAGATTTCTATTTGTGGGTGTCAGGTGGGGAGGAAAGAGGCATGTTGAGTACCAAAGATTTCCTTCTGTTAGTAGTGCATGAGCAGGTGATGGGCCACACTGGCTCTTAGAGATGCACCATCATGCCAGTCCACAAGGTGGTGAGGAGTGCCTGTGGTCATTCTCAAGTACAGCAGTGTCTTGGTTTTGGCTCTCTTGAGTCACCCGTGAAGTTTTGCCTAGTTTTGGGGATTTCTCTTTTTCTTCTTTCTTTCTTGTTAGCCGCATACATGCTTGAGCCCACTCTGAGCCCATTACATTTGAATCTCAGAGGGTGACATCAGCAACTCCATATATGATGTGGATACTCTGCCAGTTTGAAAGTCACGATAGAGAGACTTATCAGAGGGCAGTGTGGGGGCAGGGACTGGCCTGAGTAGGCACACAATTGTGGGTGGGCTTTTCTGTAGTATTCTTTAGGAGGCTTGGGAATGACCAGTGTTCTTTAGTAAGATCCTATATGTACTAATTCAGAAGCAACTTTAACCCACTAAAGTAAACTTTGACTTCAGATTAAGTGTATTCTATAACTCTTAACTGTTGGTTAGTGGGAAACCATCTCATTATTTACTCATTAAGGCTATATTGAAGATGAATAAATGAATGGCTTTCTTCTTTCTTTTTTTTTAATATCTACCTGTGTGAATTGATTTGCGAAATTTGACAATGCAGAACAGTAACATTATCTTCATGTTTATTACTAGCAAATTTGCAAGAAACAGTTTTTTTAAATGGCTGTTGACAAAGGCATGGCTAATATAAAGTTTGAAAATATTCCAATTTCTAATTGACAGAAGAAGAACTGGCAACTCCTCCTCTAGATGGCATCATTCTTCCAGGAGTGACGAGGCAGAGCATTCTGGACCTGGCACGCAAGTGGGTGGGTGCTCTGACATGAACAACTTTTATAAGCATGAAACAAAAAGTAATCTAAATAAGCCCAACTTAGTGAAGAAATAATATATAGTAGTTCCAACCAGTGTTATCTAATCTTTAATCATACCTTGAGTGAAAAGAACTCTTCTAGAAGGACTATCTTGGCAAGAATGTCAAGTAAGTATTATTTATAAAGGGAAGGCAGGGAGAAACCAGTTTGTCAAGTTGTCCTGGTGAAGAAGTATTCCAGTACTAGTCTCATGCTCTCTATCAGGTGTCTCCTCCCAGCTCACCTGGTATATACCTCACGTTCTTCCATTTAGCCACTACTTAACTTCCCCAATCTAAGTGTGTTGTTTCGAAGTGGGAATGACTCATTCTTCCCTTCCTTTCTTTATTCCAGTGGGACCATACTTCTCATAGAAATTAAAGTGTTTTACTCTCATAAATGTTTACTGACATAACATTATTAGTTTGACTGCCTTCTTTTTCCTTCCTTTCTGCTCCCGTCCTCCAAAATTCACGTACATGTTTATATTAAAATCAAAACACTCAAGCAAATGTCAAATTGTTTTTAGTAGACTTCCCAAGTCATGTGACATAGGCAAGCATGTTAAACTAAATAGTTTGGAAATGCCATTATAACATACTCAGGGTGAATATTGAATGAGTTGGTTATCTGGCAAAGGTTCTTGGATGAATCTTTTGACTCATGTGTTAAAATAATGTCCAAGGAACATGAAAAGGCTTTGAGCATACTGTGGTCAAACAATATTAATAGGACAAACTTTTAAACACACACACATTATCTATGAGTGTACTAGCACAGTTTGGAAAAGACTTTGGAAATAGAAGAAATGTGCTATAAATAATTCTACAAAACCCTGAAGTAGACAAGACCCAACTGCCACATGCTGGCTGGCACATTGGGCATGACATTTACAAACTGTTGGTATCATTTCAAACAGCTTGCCCTGTCCTAAATATGTTTGCAGTTGGAGAGATGTATTTTCGGAGCTCAGTAATTTCTGCTCTATTAAAGAAAAGATTCAACCAAGTACAGAAGTTTTGATGACAAATTGCAAGGGGAAATGCTTTCCCACACTAATGATTTGCTAGCATGAAACATAGTTTATAATGGAAGAAGTTTTTTTCTTGACTCCTTAGCTATAATTTACTTTTTAAAGCTTTTTTTAAACAAGGAGACATAAATGCCAAGAAGCATATGGAGGGTTACCATTACTTGTCAGACAGGGGGAATTGTTCAAAGATATGTAAGGGTGAGCAGAGGAAAAACAATTCTGTTTATTTACAAGGTGGTTTTTTTCTTTTCCAGAACACAGAGCTCAGCTTGTTTTCTGTTAACTGGGCTGATTTCCTGGATCTTATTTATTTACCTTTGAATAACATAATTGCAATTGCAGACTGAGATAAATCGAAACATGTAAAAAGCCATATTTCTATTGCAGGCATGTTTTCCTACCCTTCCAAATATACTTACAGCATGATGCATTCTTCTTCTAGTGTTATGAATCTTGCCAAGGGCTGTGATTTCCATTCTTATTTATTGTAGATTTGTAGGTTTTAAAAAATACTCTCTTATTAAAAAAAAATCTATCTATTCTTTGTTGCCCTTAATTCACATAGCGTGTTGACAAACTTTGAACTTTAACCACTAACATAAGACTGAGAATTAAACAGATTAAAGAATGAGTACTAAACAGATAGTTAAAACATATATTAATAGCTTAAAAGCATTAGATTATTTTTAAAACAATCCTATCCTTGAGCAAATAAAATGTTCTAGTAGTTCAGCAGAAGCAGTGAGGTCATACGCATAATTCTATGATGACACTCCGCCTAATATGATACTAAAGAGAGGGCAGAGGATTACTCCTGTAAAGTCAACTGAATCAGTGAAGTTAGGAAGAAAAATACATACAATTTCTTAAAGTCCAAATATACTTTTAATATTTTTAAAATAATGAAATATTTCAGATAGTTAAACTCAGTCTATGTTTCTACTTCGTAAAAGACAAGAGTAGAAAGAGGACCAGTTTTGGAGCCAATCACATCAGGTCAGACCTGAGTTCAACTCCCTTTTTCTGCCATTTACTAGCTCTGTGGCCCTTGGGGATGTCACTCAACTTAATTGAACCTGAATTTCCTCGTCTTTAAATGAGGATGGTAATGCCCACCTTAGAAAGATGAATGCTCAATAAATGGTAACTATAATTGATATTGTAATAAT
The DNA here is from genome assembly GCA_004026885.1 of Lyroderma lyra. Taxonomy (NCBI): domain Eukaryota; kingdom Metazoa; phylum Chordata; class Mammalia; order Chiroptera; family Megadermatidae; genus Lyroderma; species Lyroderma lyra. Next base: position 184,019 of record PVJL010000086.1, on the reverse strand, counting down.
ATATTCTCTTTGATGATTGTCAGCGTAGAGCACCCATTAAGGAGCACTGGTGCACAGTTTGTGACAACAAATAAAAGGCCAAAAAAAGGGCATGTATTAAGGTACACAATACAATTTATAGTGATAATCTTATATTTTATATTTTGATCATCTCAGAGGGGCTGTGACCTTGGAGTAGGTTGCTTCCCACCTCGGTGTATTTACCAATAAGATGGTGTTGCTCTCTCCAGCTCTCTGTGTTAGGATGATTGACATCATCCAAGTTCAATCAGAATGTAAAGTTGAAAGGGAAGTACTTTATAGGGGCATTTTTTGCATGCTGTCTCCTTGAAAAGGCATACTTTTTATTTTTTATATTCCAAACAGGGTGAATTTAAGGTGTCAGAGCGGTACCTCACCATGGATGACTTGACCACAGCCCTGGAGCAGAACCGAGTTAGAGAGATGTTTGGCTGTGGCACAGCCTGTGTTGTCTGCCCAGTTTCTGACATCCTGTACAAGGGTGAGGTAAGACATCATTTCTTCATTCACCTCCTGTTGTTTCTATGCATTTGTCTATAATTAAATTTTTTAAATGTATGAACAAAATACTAGTTGGACCCAGGATGCAAAGTTTTTATTTTTTTACATACATAATTTGGCATTTCATTAACTGGGGCAGTGTGTCATGATGACCCTGTATTAACAAATTGCTTACTCTCACCTTTCCAGTGTTTTTATATAAGCTCCGACATGGTGGGAAGTCCATTTCGTTCTTGGACAAGTGTCATATCTACCTTTTATCAATCTGGGGAGTTGAGATGTAGCAATGGGCTTCCATCATTTCTTTCTACCGGCTCACTAAGGAAGGTTCTGCAAAAAGTTAGATTCCAATTTCTGGTTTCCAAAAGTACTTCCCACACTATTGAAATAGGAGTGGCAAATAATAATGAAAAATTCATTTGAATGATCCACTCCTACATTTATTATTGTTATTGTTGTTATTATTCAGACCACTTTACAAAGCTTTTTTATTTGGCAAAACTGGTGTATTTACTAAGATTTTCAGAAGTAATTTAAGCATTTACTTGGAAGAAATTTCTCCCAACAAGTCTGGTTTTATATGTCCTGTACTTTCATTTATAGTCAGTTTTTTTGCTTTCCCCTTTACAACAGAGCTCCAGTACTTATGATTAACATCACCAACTAGCTTTATAACTTAAAGTCATGTGGGCATTAGTATTAAAATGTGAATTGGCTTCAATTACTCATTAAATACCAATTCTGTTGTTCCAATAGTTAACATTATATTGATTTTTTTTCTCAGCTGATTAGATGTATTTTTTTCTGCTGATTATAATGGTGACTACTTTACTGTTTGAGATGTTTGAACTTGCTTTTAAGGAGTGGCTTCTGATGTAATTCCATCAAGAAGGAAGAATTATCCTATTATTCAATACTTGTACTGATTATAAAGCTACTGTTTCATATTTTATTATGGTAGTACCTATATATTATTGGTTCACATTTTTAATGAACTTATGTTTTCACTAGGTCAGATACTTTTAAGTCCAAATATTATTTCACCTCTAGAAATAAGCAGTTTATAAAGTTTAACATGTTTTTTAATGGTCTTGTTTTAGAGGGCACTCAAGAGCCAAAAGGTACATCTAATTATCCTATTATCCTAAAAAGCATAATAAGAAAGGTGAGAACATGGACTACTAAAATCAAACTATCAAAGGCCTGCAAGCCAGCGAGGCATGAATGGGCATGACTGAAATATAAACTAGGGTCATGAAGTCTCTCTCAGCCCTGAACTTAACCATGCTAGCCAACATTTTGGAGGTTGTGGGCCCTGAAGCTTTGGCTTGGAGCAGAGATAGGTTTAGAATCCCCTTTTGTGTAGGCATAGATTTGCTTTAATTTATGTCCCTGAAATGACTTGCTTTAATTTGTGGCAAAATATCTTTGAGTTCTCATTTCCTGCCAAGAGGCTTAGATGTGGGGGCCAGTCATTTATCCTTATAGATTCTGGGAATGCTGAAAGAAGTAGGGTTCTTTTAAGGTTAGCCACTATTTTAGACACCCCTACCTTCTCTTTGGTTCCTCAGATCATCCTGAAGATTGGCATATAAACCGGTTGTGCCCTAAAATCAATTGGTAGGTAGTGAACAATCTTTCATTTGGTAGTTAGCTTTTATTCAAATCTGGAATAGAAAAGAGATTTTGGCACAAGGAGTTAACATACCTAATCAGGTTATCGTAGTGTCATTCCTTTTCAGTGGAATTGTATGAATACACTAGCATTACAGAGTGTCTTACTTGTCACTGTATACATGAATATCCTCAAGTTATCTCATGTCTGGTTTTCTTCATAGACTATACACATTCCAACGATGGAGAATGGGCCTAAGGTTACAAGCCGGATCTTGAACAAATTGACTGATATTCAGGTGAGGGCTTCTTTTGGTTAAAATGCCATCTTATTTTAGTCAGTACTTAGAATCAAATTATATTTCAATGTTGAGAAGAGAGTAAATACTACCATTTGGGGTCAACAAATTAAATTTAAGGGAGGTGATCCTGATACTATATGTGGGCATAAGCAAAGCAGAAATGGAAAAGAAGATAGATGGAAGGAAGGGAGAGAGGGAGGGAGGGAAGGAAGGCAGGGGGAAGGAAAGGGTAAGAGGGAGGGAGGGAGGGAGGGAGGGAGGGAGGAAGGACATATTGATAGGGATCCAGGTTACTTATCATTTAAAAAATAATATAAATTTTAATAACATTTTAAAATATCATTAAAAAGTATAACGTACTCTTATACAAGAAAAAAATCTTGAAATTAGAAGAAAGCATAGTAGAAAACTTCTAATAATACCTTTGTATCTAACACCAAGATAATTGAGATGTTTGGGTAGTGTTGAAAAATGGTATTTTTGAATACTTAACTTTCATACAAAACTAATATTAATAAAAGAAAATAATTAATCGGGGTTTTTGAATCAATGAACTGCCTTCCACTTGTCAACCAATGTTTTCTATAGGAATTTCCTATAAGTTAAATAAAAGACTATGTTAATACTGAAGCCATAAAATCTATTCAGAGTTATTTTGTACTTATGTATATAGAAAAAGTTAGAAATAATTTGAAGAAATTTAATAAAACTTCTTGCATGGATACTTCACATAGATATTTTTGTTTGTTAGAGTTGTCTGAATAAATCTCATGAAGGTAATAAGTTTTTTAGTGTTTTGCTCAAATAAAAACAAAAAGAATAAAAATATATGATTGGCTAGATTATGGAATCCTTAATCTGCAACAGAAGTTGAGAGATTTTTAAGAGGGGGGAAGGAAGTGTGGTTATAGTACTAAGAAAGGAAGACTATTTGAGAATTTTTCTTGAACAAAATGTATGGAAGAGAATGTTTCATTTTTATAGCACTAAATATACAAAACAAGATTTCAGGGTTACCTCTTGGAGATTATATGAAATAAGGAAATTTGAACTGATTTGATTTAGTTGTAAAGGAAAAGTTGTAAACTAGGTTGAGGGAAAAATCAAATTCTATTAGATTTGAATTGAAAGAAAGATCTAAGTCGAGGTGTTTGACAGACGTAATCATGAAGCTTGAGCTAAGGAAGGCAAAAGCAGAAACGTGTGTCACACCACTGGGAAGGTGACAAAATAATGCATTAGAACCCTAAAGTATGAGTAAAAGAGAAGCCCAAAGACATCATTTTGGGGCAAAATAGGAAGGCATCGTAAAAGTTCTCAGAAAGAGAATTTTTAAAAGTAAGATGACGAAAGCCAAGAATGTAGGTGACTAAAGTGAATGTTTTTTTATTCATTCAACGAACTTATGAACTGAGCACAAATAGTGCACCAGAGGCTGTTTCCAGTACCGTGATACAGTAGTTAAAAAAAAGGACAAAAAAATTAGAGCAGTCAAAGCACATTGATAGAGAAGGATAAAATACTCAATTTCAATGTGAGACCATGTAAAATGGTTTAAAAATAAAAGCTATCTCTCTCTCTCTCTCTCTCTACACACACACACACACACACACACACACACACACACATAGAGAGTGAGAAGAAATAATATTTTCTTCTTACCTGTATATATTCTCTATATTACTTAGTGCCCGTGACTAAGAAGTTAATTTTTCTTTTTACCCTAGGTAGTACGGTATAATGCATAATGGTATTAACACTAAAAATTAATGATACAGAGTTCCATACTGAACAAAGAAACAAAAGGATACAGTCACAGAACAAACATATGAGATAACACAATGGTTCTGAGTTCAACCACAAACCAGAAACACCAACTCTGCTCCAAATTATGTAGCAAAGGAGCATCCATGTAGGTTGTACAACCACATCTTTCCTCTTCAATTATTTTATGCTTGTGGACATGGAATCTAGTTTCAAAATTACTCTCTTACAAGATGGCAAATTGGTGCTGTCATCCAAACTACTAGGTTATCTATTGCTCTCCAAGAAAAATAATTTGAATAATTATTGAAGAAAAAGCATATAATTGCTTCATGGTTCACATTTGAGCTCTTTGACATTACAGAGGAACGTGGATACTTCCTACAAAGTGCTTTGGTAAATTGAAGAAGAGGAGAGCAACAACAACTAAAAAACCCCTAAGATGCTTGTCAGTGTTGACCTTGGGGGGAAATTCCTTCTTAACCGCAGATGGGATTTTCATCTAACGCGTGTGCTTCTGTATATGAGTAAGGGTCTCTCGGGTTAAGTACGCATCCCGTTTGGCTAATTGTCCGTAGGGTTCTCCGGGGTTTACATTGCCCTACAAATACTTCTTAGAAGGAGGACATTTCAAGTGACAGTTTCCCTTTTCCCCCTTCTTTTTCTCATTTTAAGCAACAAAGAAAAGCACTTACATACGTGTTCATACTTAACGAAACTTAAAGTTGGAGGACTTAAACTTGGAGAACGTTTTCCATGTGGCTAGGTTTCTTTTCCCATTACTCATTGCTATTCCAGTTACTCATAAGCTGGCCAGATGGACAATGTGAAATGGGACAGAAAACAATGGTATTGTCTTATTTCAAATGGTCCATCTGGTCAGCTACTGACTCCTTGAATTTAGCCCAGTGAGACTAGGCTGACTGTACGTACTTTCTGAGACGGGACAGTCCTGCTGTTTTCTGTCCCGTTTAATGAAACGATAACATCTGGTCAGCCTAGTGACTCACTGTCGTGTTGATCTTTGCTCCCACCCTTTGGGTTCTTCTCTGTCCTCCTATATAGTCTGCTTTCTGCTACTTCTTCACGTTATGAGAGTTTACAGAGCTTTGCATACCCATTGCATAGGATTCAGAACAAGAATGACATACCTGTGGGCAGCACTTATATATTTTTATTGGCATTTGAGAATGTAAAAGACATTTTAGCAAGAGTCATGTAAAATTGTTTGCCATGCATACCATGAATGTGAAGTGATGAACTTGTCATTAGTCATACTTTGGTTTAATGTTCTAACTGGAATTCATGAAAAGATGAAAATTCTGTACATCACACAGATAATTTTCTATATAGACTTAAAGGACCATCCCACAAGCTCAGTGTGATTTCCTCTGTTGCTCTAACCCATGTTTGATTCCACTGAACAAAATTAAGTGAGTGTGACTTTCCAGATATTAAGGTGTGGCCCTTCTGCTGTGGTTTGTAATGACAGTGACCGTGGTACTGTGACAGCGTAGCCCGTGCAGACATGTGTTCTCGTTGCCCCCCTTCTCTGGATACCTGCTCTTGAGAAAAGAATATAATTTCCGTCTCTGCTAAAATCTGTCATCTTTACTTTGAATTATTTTTGCCTTGAAAAATTAAATTGAATTATCCGTCATCCAGATGAAAAGTTTGATTGCTAACTGCCTCGGTCTAGCCATTATGAATTACTAACATATTACCCTATCTCTTGGATGCATCTCAGAATGCTATGATGTTACATAAAGCATAAATTGCAGGATGAGCAGGGTAAAACTTCATACATACTATTCGGTTTCACAGAGTAATATGGTCTATGACTGTCATTGTTACCAAAATTGATTTTTCACTCTATAAAACTAAAACAACTAACTGGAAGCAAATGTACATTAACCGATGAGATTCAAGATGAAATTATAGTGCTCATGGATCACAATTCTGTAGATCTGCTGAAATGTTGATATTGCTGACACTCAAGTATTACTAATGTCAGAGGTGTCTAGTATATTAATGGGAACACAAATAAGAATAATAGAGCACACATTTTGCTCTTAAATCGTGTTGATACCATACATAAATCAGGCAGAATTTGGAAATGTTTTACTCAGCATTCATTATGAAGCAATAGAGTCAATGTGGGGAGGCCACATTCTTCAGGTAACTTTCTGATATGGAGTAAGGAAGTCACTTGTAGTCATTGGGTTTCCTTCATTCTCCTTTTCATGTAAACTACAAGGTTGTAGGTAGACCCATTCTTGGGCAATTTTACCAAATTGATAGATTCTACTCACTGAGGTCCTTCAAGCTCTTTAGGAGGAATGAACACTACATATGGTCAATGTGATATGAGGAAATACAGCCTTCCATAGAGGCAGGACAGGGTTTGTAATTATGTGTTTCCTGGAGCCTTAGTGTCCTTATAGGGAAAATAAGAAGCTTGCCTTAAAAGTTTATTGTTCTTCACACTTGATTTTTAAGCAGTAAGACTTTTTACAGAAGAAATCTTTCATGGAATCCCAATATACAAAACCGGTAAGAGTGGAATTCTGAAGCAAAGAAGTAAAACGTAGGACCCCACTTATTTGGCTCATCGAAATAAGATGATCGTTTTAGATGATCATTAAGGCTCTTTCCCATTCAGAAATTCAGATGTCTTGCATTAAAATTCAACCCAAGTTATATTAGGACTAGAGAGCCACTTCATGTGGAAAGGGGACATCCTGTGACACAGAATGGCAGACTTAATGGCATGCTTCTTTGGGTGGGGAAGATCTGCTCAAGTCAGTCTCCACACTTGATGACACGAACACGTGGAGGGAAATCTAGATGGTGGTAAGAATGTGGAATTTGGTGTGAGAGAGATCTTGGCTAGAGTTTGAACTCGACTGTTTACTAACCACAACCTTAAGTAAGTTATTTAATCTCCCCAATATTTAGTTTTCTTGTCCATAAAATGGTATTGATAATGGCACGTACTATCTGAAGTTACTGTGGGAATAAATGAGGTAGTAAGTCTGCAAAGTTTTTGGCACCAGGGTTTTGGCATGCAGTACTTGCTCAAAAGGTGAAAGCTCATTTAAACACAGAGATGTTTCTTGAATGAAGGAAGGAAGGAAGGAAGCACGAACCAGCTTTCTGTTTCTGACATCTGGAATATCTTTATGTTTCATTTAATTCAGTTTTAAATAGTAAAATTAAGTTTGCTAGAGCAAGTTATCTGCTGATGCAAATCTAATTGTGATTATACAGTTCCATAATGTTTGAAGGAATAAGAAAAATTGGGATGCTAACATAACACAAACACTTTGATTTAGAAAACAAAGTCAGTGTTTAGATTCACTAGGCTTGTGAATTTAATATGTTTGTCTACAAATATAAAATTATCTCAAGAAGAGGTATTTTAGAGCAGTGAGTCTCAGACTTGTGCTTGCTGAAGCACAGGTTGTTGGAAACGATCCACAGAGTTCCTAATTCAAGAAATTTGAGGTGGGGCTAACACTTCGCCAGGTGATGCTGATGCTACTGGTCTGGGGAATGTACTTTGAGCCTCACTTCTTCAGAGTAAAGATGGCAGTAGTTAAACTCGATGATGCCATTTAGAGAGCAAGAAGCTAAATACAGAATAGCAATGAACAAGCGTTTACTTAAATATATATGGGACTTACATCAACTATAAACTTGAGTTCAGGCAATAATTATAAAATTTATGATTCTTTCCAGGTATTGGGTTATTTTTCTCTAATTTTTAATGTGAATATGCTTTTTAATGTTCAAAACAGAAGTGAATCTTATATAGAACGCAGTTGTATTATTAAGTTTATTTATAAACTAAACACACCCTTAGCTTTTATATTATATACTGAAATCTGTTTTCTGGTTTTTGTTGCAGTATGGAAGAGAAGAGAGCGACTGGACAATCCTCATATCCTGAGTAGAAACTACAGGATATTACCTGTGTGCTATTGGGACAGACCGTTGCATTTGAATTATGAGAGATTCTGTTTTTAGTTGTGCATAATGTAGTTTGTATGATCACTGTTACCAGGGTGATTGTTTCTTCATGCCAGAGAAAATGAATTGCAGTCATCAAATGGTGTTTGGTAAACCTGGTAGTAGAAGCTTATCTTTCCTTCCCTTAGAAAGATGATAACGTGAGCCATATAGCATAGAAGTTTCCTCACTAATCTTAGTGCCTCTTTTAGTACTTCACTCAGATACAAAGATGTCTCTTTATTCTTTAGCAGAGGTTGTGTCCTCCTCCCACACCAAATGAATTGTGGCGGGGGGGCGGGGCGGGGGGTTGAAAGCTAATCTGAGTAAAATAGATTCATAGGTAACATTACCTGTGACACATTTTTATCCTCAGAAAGTGTTTTGTTTTTTAAAATCAAGCCTTGTAAAAACCGGATTTCTTTTGTCACATTTTTCTGTAGGCCCCATATGTCTGTCATAAGGTAAATCTCTCCCTTCTTCCTGATGTCACAGTGTGCTCTAAGATCACCTCGTGTATCAGTAAGATCAGTGCACATTTCCACACTGTGTTGTGATTGGCTGCTTGTTAGTATCCACGACAACACCGAGGGTAGTGTGCCTTAGAGATCTTTGTATCCCCAGTGCCCGGCTCATAATAGGTACTCAGTAAATAATGAATAAGTGAGTATTTACTTTGTATAGAAATGAACTTTATTATGAAAATTTTATTAGAATTGTGATAGATTCTGACATTGTATATATTTACCTCATTTTGTCTTTATTTTTCATGATCTGCTAAGTCATTAGACATATTCAGAGGCATAGTTTCTTGGGGGAATTATTTCAGATATAAAGACTGTCTTGGAATTGAAGTTACTTATACCCTCTAGAGAGAAGTTGTGATATATCAACTAAATGGAAATGACAGATGATATATGTTAAGTGTTATGTTAATACAAAACAAATCATCCTATTTAGATGTTTTAGTACAAAGCAAAGAGGTATACTGTGGTACTCTTGGTTTTACATATGCTCTTGCTGTTGAATAAGGATTGGATGAGCACAAGGTTAGGGTACAGGGAGAGCAATTATAGAGGATGTTTCCCAGTTTATCTAGAAGAAAGTTAAATTGTGATAGAAAACATTTACACTTGGAAGGTCAACTCTCAGATATTATATTTTGGTTTCCTTCGATACTAATAACTTTTCATCTTGCTGATCATATTTTATTCTCTTTTCAAAGCAAAAAAGAAAAAAAACATTCTAAAAGTTTGATGCATTGGGAAATTTTTCTTAAGGCAATAGTAGTAGTACATAGCAAATGGAACTTTGATTCTTTTCCAAGACTTTTGGCCATAGGGTCTTTTTAAGATAGAAATGGTAAAATGAAAATTAGGGAAGTATAAGATGAAAAGGAATGGTAAAAATATCTTTTAGGGGGCTTTTAATTGTTGATCTGAAGTCTCAGGAGAGCCTTCTTTTTGGGCCGCGGGTGCTGTACCTGTCCTCTAGACTCCTTCACCAAGTAGTGCTCTTAGGCTATGCATTTTGCCAGGGCTAAATCCTGTGACCTTGTTTTTAATACAGTATTCTAGAAAAGAATTCCAGGTAATTTTAACCTGTTGAGTAAATAACTAGACTTACATTCCTATGAGAAATGGAAAATATTTGTTTGCCATAAGTGCATTTTATACTTTCTAAATTTAGCATCGCAAAGACAGGTCCAATTCATACAAAAGTTATAGAACAATGTTTTGGCATTATGTCTGTATGATTTCTTTTATCAGAACTTAAGAGCATTTTTAAGCTGTTCCTACCAGACTTAGTAAAGATTAAGGATATACATTTTAAAAAACTGAACGTCTCCTAAAACAGAACATAATCTACCATTCTCGTTTAAGTATTAAGACAGGAAATTGACCTTGACACTAACTTGTTAAATAGATTTAAAAGAGACATCTGCACGTCTTTTCTCCTTGTGCACTGTTTAATTGCTGTGGATTAATACAGCAAGAGTGGCACATTGTAACTAGGCAATTATCCATTCTTCAAGACTTAGTTATCGTAACACTAATTGATCATTTAAGGCTTAAGATAGTCTAGCGTTAGGAATGTGTGAGGCTAATCTGCTTAAAAAGATCAACAAATTAATATTGTTGCTGATATTTGCATAATTGGCTGCAATTATTTAATGTTTAATTGGGTTGATCAAATGAGATTCAGCAATTCACATGTGCATGAATATAAACAGAACTGGTGGCACTTAAAATGATAATGATTAACTTACTTTGCATGTTCTCTTCCTCCCACATTTTTTTTTTAATTTCAGACCAAGTTTGTCAGCTTTTTTCAAAACACATCAGTAGAAACCAAGATTTTAAAATGAAGTGTTCAGACATAGACAAAGCACAAGCATTTTCCAAAGATACTTACTATCAGAAATTTTCTTTTGTTATAGTCATCCATTAAGGATTTAACTGATGATACACCAAAAGGGGAGTCAACCTCAGGAATGTGTACCATGCTGTCTAGTAACATGCAGCTGGCAGAAATGAATAAATAATATCTGTGTTAGCCTTGCTTTCAAAAGCACAAAGGAAAAGTAAACGAGAAAGAGAAATGACTAAAAAATTGTTCTAGGGAATCATGTTTTTCCTACCTGGTGAGCACCCTCTATACTTCTGTGTTCTGAAGATTTCTGTAAGAAAAAGAAAATAAGATCAGAGGTAACAGCAAGAAAGTGCGGTGTAATGTCCACTCTGTGAGTGTAATGTTAGCATGCCTGAAGGATGGGGAAGCCTGGGTTCCAGGATGCACCTCAAGTCAAAATTCTTCACCATATCAGTTTAGTTGCTTGATAGAATTGAACCTACACGAACAGTCTTGCTTTCCTAAAATCACACCACTCTGATTTAGCCAATTAGTGAGTATATCTTAGAAGAATTGTAGGAGCCCTTTATTAAAGCTGTAGTTTGAACTCCACGTTAGAGGGTTTGTGCTGTGAAATCAGCTGCCAGATAATCTTATATTTTCCTCATTCCCACTCAGTGATCACTGTATTCTTTTTTCTAAGAAAGTTTCTTTTTAAAATTTTATGTTTAGTTTACTCTTATGATTAGAAAAATGCGTTTTAAGCAGAAAATGATAGCATTTATTCATTTTCAATAAATGATACTTAAAAGAGCAGTAAATATTCATTGGATGCACTAAAGCAAAGGGCTTAGGTGGGTTGGAGAAACATTGTAAGGATGCCGTATTTCAATAAAAGAATTCTTGCTTGTAATATGGATTTCTTATATGGATTTATAAGATTCTAAGTTACAAATAGTAATGTTGGCAAGTAATTTTAGTGAACTCTGTAACACCTGTCACTTTGTTTTGCTACAAAGAGAATTTATTTTTCCGGATATCTCCCCTGACGAAGAGGAAAAGGGTGCCAGCTTTTTAATAATCACTATTAATTGATAGGGATCATGGAAATTATAGTTAATTTGATCAGGTAATTTAGTAAATGTTGATTGAGTACCCACAAGTGTGCACCTAACATAACTTGTGATAGGAATTAAGAAATTAGTTTAAGAAAATTGTGTGTGTGTGGGTGTGTGTGCGCGTGCGTGTGCGTATTACCCTCGTGTTTATACTCTAGTACTTGGACAAATTTTTGGCTATAAAAGCAGTATTTAATGCAGTTAGATAATAGAGAGACAAAGGCCAGAGGACATCGCTTATTAAGAAATTACAGTGAATATTTTCATCTCATTTTTAAAGGATATTTGTCCTTTTTTTCTTCTCTCCCTTTCCTCTAGTCAGAGCTACTCAGAATGGTTAGTGTTTAGAGGTTATTCAGCCACTGAATTGCCTCCTGGTTTACTGCTTATTGCCAGCCTCAAGTACGTTTGTTCACTGCATTCTTTTGGAACAACGGTGAGTTGTCATGGTCCATCTAACAAAAGAACACCTCAAATTGCAGCATCTTTGCTGATCTTAAAGTCAAATAGCACTGAAATAAATAAAATGTTCCTAGAGTATTCTTCTGGAAAATGTCTATTATAAATCAAACTGTTTAGAGCATTAGCTCAAATGATGGATCCAGCTACTCAGAAAATAATAAGTGCAAGACAAGCTTTAATATAACAGTGATACAGTTTGAGATTTTAAAAGGAAGCCATTTAAAGCATTGCAAAAAGATTCATTTTTGTCCCTGCTTTAAACCCCCTTTTAAAAATACAAAGGTAGAAGAAAATGATTTATTTTTTTATCTTTAGCACACATGCCATATTAAAAGACATATCACATGTTTTTTTGAGAGGTTGGTAATGAAGCATTTCAGGACAGGGTAGTGTTAGTGGGTGAATAATTTCTTGAGATCAGATATATGGAAACATTTGCTTTAATGAGTGACAAAGACATGAAGTTTAGTCTTCAAAAATGAAGTGGTCTTTAAAATGTGCCAGGTATAAGCATTGACATTTTAAGTGATCTTATTCAGTCTGAGAGTGTATTTTTCACACCACAGTAGATCCAGTTAGTAAGGCCTAAAACCAGAGTTGAACAATGTTCAATGTATAGAATCTACTATTGGGATGGTAGAAATTGACTATGTGGTATGGGAATGAATTAAAATGTGGTTTCATTGACAGATTTGAAAAAATATCAGGCTTGCTTCTATGTTGTCCAAAGGAGCTCTTTTTTTATTTTTTTTATTTTTTAAATTCTGCCAGTCATGGGCATCTGCAGCTTCAACACAGGTGCAAAATACAAATACTGCCACTTAAGAAGTGACCAACTATAGTAGCCAGTTCATGAGATAGTAGAATTAGGCCATGATCATAAGGTTATACTCTATGAGAGTTGTGGTCCATGGAAACCACTCTAGATTACTATTTGAGTAATGCTTTATTTTATAATTGCATAGTCTGTAAGTTACATTGTGTCATTTCTTCAGTCATTTTGTTCTAAGATGTGCGTAGCTTCTTGAGGCTGAATAAAAGAACAAGCAACAAGGAAGTAGATTGACACTGGAGTAAATTGTTTTGTTTTCCCCTTTAAAAATAGTATTTGCTACTATCTCCTTTCCTTGGCGAAAGTTAACTGTTTGGAAATTAGTTGATTATCATTTTGTTTTTAAAATATGCAACCACATGCAGTTTCCTCAAGCTAATTTCACATGGTCATTAATATCATTCTCAGCGCTAAGAAAGGAATTCAGATACCTGCCTCAGTATCTACTTCATGGATACATTTTTGAAGAATGCAGGAATGCTCTCAAGAGTATGGATAGTAGATTTTGAATCATCTTAAACATAAGCTAGCTAGTCTGTCTGCATCTGTAAATTGTGTCCCTGTTGATTCACAGGAATGAATGGTCCTGCAACGAGCCCAACTAGCTAAAACGTGGAGGCTAGGCCACCGTTCTGAAGCATCTGTGGCTGAGAAAATAAGTAGTTTGAGGAAGTAGTTTTTAAATCGCAGTTTATAAGTAGAGAAGGAGAATAGCTTAACTTTGGGATTTTTGGAATGTGTGCTCACATCTAAACCTGATTGTCATGAGAAACCACAGCGATTGCTAATCTCACATTTCTCCAGTATGTAGTGATTCTTGAAATTCTCTAAGAAGAATCAAGTAGAAGGAAATAAATACTTTGTAACAAGGTTTGGCTTTATGAAAAAATTGTTTAATGATTATGTGGAAAGGATTTAAGCTCCCTAAAAGCATAATGATGGAAATGTGGACAATATAATGGATAAAGGAAACTACCTCATTCTTCGAAGGCTTTTCTGCAGAAGCACAATTAAACACAAGGTGGTTTTGTTACACAGTAACTATCTGATGTGAAAGTACTCCAATGTCTAAAGGACCTGGAATAATTGTAATTTGCTGGCAATAGACACATTATTGTTTGCAGTTACCTCATCAAATCTTTAATTATGGATTGTTTCTGTCATGAATAAAAAACTTAAAAGGAATCCTGTTTGTGTATTCTCTTGAAATTGGCATTGTGGAAGCATGAAATAATAATGCTTAATTACCATTTTAATGCTGGTCCAAGGTTTTTGGTCATAAAATGTAAATGTAATGTGATATTCTTAAACCAAAATGACATTGAGAGAATGAAAAGGATTGGGCACACCAGAAAAACCTGAAACCTTGCAACTAGGCAGAGTCTAAATGTCTCATATTTTCAAACATTTGGATAAGAAATAAAATGGACAATTGAGATTGTCCTTTTCCCCCAGGTATGAATCTGTCTTTAGTAAAATTCAGCTTTGTCTTTGGAATTTTGCACAGAATAAGGGGATAGATTACTTACTCCCTTTACCGTCATAATAACCCAGCTCACTGAAAAACACGTGCCCAACCTTAGCTTTAGAATCAAAGACTATAAAGTGAAACACATTTGATCTAAATCTAGAGAACATCCATGATGCGTCCTTTTAATCAAACCAGGCCTTGTATAAATTCCTTTATAAGCAGATGTCTTAGAATAAAGCCAACGAGTTTATTTGTGTATCTGAGGGCCTCATTTCATATGTATTTTCTTATGATACATTTCAGTGATTGCAGCTGCAGCAAAACCTAACGTGTTTCAAGGAGTTACCGTAAACAATGTAGAAGTGTCAAAGTGCTCAGTAACCCTCTTCTCTATACGCTGTCAAACTGTGAAAATATTGGCCATTATCAAGATCTTTATCAAGAAGTTGCGTGCAGTTTGGAAGGTCCTGGTAAAGGTTAGTAGTCAAGTTCTTTTTACAATGTCAGTGCTCAAATCCCACAAGAGTAGCAAAGATAGACTTGTCATTCCTGAAGGTGATGCCTTGGTTTCACTGGAGCTTATGTGATGTATCAGATGAGACAGCGGTCTCCTTCAGGGTAGAAAGTGTCTTCTACAGTATTTACCAACAGAAGCAGAAAAAAAGGCGGGGGGGGGGGAATTTTTTTACCTTTATTTTTCAGCTAAACTGATTCAATTGGATTTTAAGCATGTTTTTTTAAATCAAGAATTGATTCCACATACATGGCATACCATAGTTGCCTTATACCAGGATATCTTTAGATGAAATAGTCTATTGTAGCATGGCTATATAATGGTGACAACTTGCAAGATCACATTCCTGTAACCAAAAACCCCACAGCCAAGATGTAAATACTTATTAACATGAGTAGAAGAATCACTGGGCTCATTCTGAAACTCTGTGCAACAGGGACAGTATTGGTTGAAAATCATGCTCATTCTCCCCAAATGTCTGTCATATAATAATATATAAGGTCTTCATTATATATAAGTATATAATTTGTGTGTGTGTGTGTGTGTGTGTGTGTAAGTTCTCTCTATAGAACTCTAATACATCAACAAACATTTTTAACCTTAAGTTTTTCTCTTCTGAGGAAGACAGTCATGTGCAGTATTATTCCCTTTTGACTCAAGTATCTAACTTAAGTCATGCCTAGCGTTCAGAAAATTGTTACTCACCAGCCATAAGGCACCAGCCATACTTTGTTCTAATTGCAAACACAATACTTAAGAGAAAATTAGAATTCCAGGACTGGCAAGGTTGCACAACCCAATCCAACTAAATGAAGGCAGATATCACCAGTGAAACTTCAGGCATTACTGAGAAAAATATATTTCTGAGTGTCAGAGCACAAAATGCTTTATAAAATAGTGTTAGTTTAGTGTTTCTGGTCTGATTATATGCCCTGAGAACACAATGTGGCCAAAAGTAGATGAAAAGAACTCACTTTTTGGTATAATTGAGAGATGGGGTGATTTTGTCAGGTAAGCAGCCATCCTGATGACAATCAGTTTCATAGATTTACCGAATGTAGGGCTACAATGATGATCACAGAAGTCATCTGGACCTTGGTGGCTTCACATAGTGTGACAACCCAGTTCAACTCCATACTTAACTGATGCTCTCAATACCATGCTCAATTTAAGAATCATCTTTGTCATCATTTGGACTTTTATTTATCTCCCCCATATTAAAGTTATATTTTGCAAGTCATATTTTCTAAACTCCTGAATAAAGAGAATAAATTGGCTTGCTTCTCCCAGGCCATTTGACAAGGCAATTTAAAGGGAAGCGAGAAGCCAAGTGAGGTTAAGTGATGGGGACAGAGATCATTCAAATCCTCCTCTCAGTTTGATTGTTCTCGTCTACGGCCATACCACCCTGAATACGCCCGATCTCGTCTGATCTCGGAAGCTAAGCAGGGTCGGGCCTGGTTAGTACTTGGATGGGAGTTTGATTGTTCTCAAAGAAGGAGAAGGCAATTTCATGTTTCCTTTGAGAAGGAACAATATTTTCCTCAGGCTTGCTTTTGTCATAATGACAAGGTTCATGTTCGCATTTCCTACAAGAATTTTTTCCCCAGTTTAATGCAAACTTTCTTTAATGGCAATAAACCTCCTCCTGATATTATTCAACAGTGATTCTTGTTAATCACTGATTTCAATGGCTCGGATTCAGTAAAGTGTATGAAGGTTATAAACAGTTCTGCTCTTATACTCCTCCCGTTTTATCTAGTTGACTTGTAATTATGTCAATGGTTGACTCTCCCACTAAACTAGTAAGTCTTTAAAAGATTTCATTTTACTCATTCTCTTATCTTCCCAGAGCAAAATTCTTTAACCATATGTAAGAAGTATGAAGCACCCAGCATAGTGCCTACCTCTAGTAGGTACACAACATATAGCAGCTCTATACCTTCCTTACTCAAAGCACTACTTAACTCCAAATATTGAATACTTCTTGTTTTCAGGCTCACTTGCATTCAATTCATGAGTTAAATGGGGACAGCTCTGAAACTACATTAACAGCTGAGTTTCAGAGGTATGCAATTAGCTTTGCTGCTCTGATCCCGGCATCTGGTATCTCGTGGATGAGCCGCTGGATTCTACAGAGCCTTCTTCATCCTCTACCTGCGTCTCCATTCATCCTGATTTACTGGATTTCTGCCCTGGGATAGTTCTTCCCTGTAGCACTCACCCTGCCCACAGCCTCAGCACATTTGATGGGGGCCTAGACATCTTCCCAGGCCTGGACTTTGTCTCTTGCCACCCAGACATAGATGGGTCCAGTTTCAAGCTAGATTGACACCTTTGAAACAAATCACTGTGTCTTGCTTGATTATGGGTATTATTGAACCTCATCAACCACACTGGAATTCAACATTATTGAAAATGGCCTTAGTTAGAAACGAGTTTTCCATAAAGCCTTTGACATGGTGATTTGAGCTGATCTCTGCTTCCTCCACAGGGTGAAGCCTCGTTTGGCACTGCTCTTGTCTGCCAGCTTGCTCTTCAGGTCTCAACCTGCAAGAGCTCCCTCTTGGCCCAAAGACAAATAACCATTTAACAATGAAAATTACCCTAGCTTCCTGTTGCCTGGACTTAATTTATTATTATTTTTTCCCCCAAGAGGGTCGTTTAAAATCTAAAATAGCAATTGCTGGATGAGTTTAGAAGTCACCTAAAAATCTTGGTACTCTAAGCATCATTACCGGATGGGCAGCATCGGTAGCTCCCAGGCACTTGTTAAAAATGCTGAATGTCAGACTTCTCCCCAGACCTACGGAATCAGACTCTATATTTCAACAAGATGGTTCATCTGCATATTCAAATTTGAAACACTTCTTAGTTGAACAGGGCCACATCAAATGGCAGTACTAAGAAACTATTGTGAGGTTAGAAACAAGAATCATTGAGCAGCGGAATCAATTTTATAAATAAAGGTGTTTGTTCCAAACTTGGAGTGGTTTTCCATCACCAAACTCAAGGTAGCCCTGAGTTTGCTCAAAACTTAACATATGCAAGTTTGATTATGAAATGTGCCTCGGAAATTGCTAATTTCTTCTATTTTTCTTCCTTTCTGTCTCAGGCTTGTGTGAGTAAATTATTATGGTGGTCTCTGTGAAAATTACCACACAGGAAACAACAGGAGACTCTTAATGACTGAATTCCTGCACACTATTTATTCTTTATATTTGGAGCTATTAGAGAGCCCCTTGGACATATACGTACAATTAAAAAGATAAACAAGATTCCCAGCCAAGTTGTAGCTGTTCTTAAGTTTCTCGGAATACTGACCTAGGTTAAGTGCTTTCTTTTATATCAAAGTAAGTTTTTTGCCAAAGACAATTGGTTGGCTGATAACCTGAGGAATTTGAATATTCTTGAGAGGTCCTGCAGGTGCAGTGCTGGGCCCAAGTGATCCTAATGAGTTATCTTCTCCAAATTCTGAGTGTAGTAGGGTTCCTAGGACCTGAAATAAGGATGCTGAGAGTCAAGTGCTCTGGGTTTAGCTACCCAAAACATAGAACTTTGTTCTATAGCAGACCTGAAGTAATTCTTACATTGGGCTGGACTGCATCCAAACCACCACAGATATGAGGAATTTATTCCTTTTTAACCCAAACAGTAGAAGAACTGGCCCTTTTAGGAGATCATTCTAATATTTAAAGTGTTAAAAATTTCTTTTCCTCTAAAGCCTATATCCTTTTTTGGTGCCAAAGAAAGACATTTTCATATTCTATCTTTAGTCATGTACAAACTGAAGAAAATCTAATTTTGCACCTGTAATATCCTTCCATATGAGGGAATATTATTATTCATTTATCAATAATTCTCACTTCTCTAGGTAAAGTTCCAATGCTTCTCTTTGTGTCTGATTTTTTCTCTTTAACTTTTGTGCTTAGTCTCTTAAACCTCTCAAAGCTCATTGATTCTCTCGGCCTTCAGACTCCAGACCTGCACAATGAGTTTAAGCAACATTCTGGTCATTGGAGAGGACACAGCCCTCTGAAGTGGCATTTCTTTTGAACTTCCGGGTATGATGCTTATTTGGTGACACTGCTTTTACTCCTTCTGGATAATCAATTGCAGTGATTTCTTCCATGTCTTCTTTGCAGCCGTAGTGGTTGTCCCCATTGCCCTCATTATCTATGTTTAAGATGCTTTCTCCAGTTTGCCAACAAACATCATCCTCAGATCTCCTTCTAACTCCCAGATATCCTTTCGTCACAGAAATGAAATTTGGTTCACCGGAGACTAAACAAAAAGGAAGCTCAAGCAAGTTGTAGTATGATGCTGAGCAATAGACCGAGGTCAGGAGATTTGAATTTGAGACTCTCAACTCCTACCATCTCCACCAGCTCTGCCATCTGGCTTCGGGACTGTGAACAGATTAACGCCTCTAAAGAGAAGGGCTTCAATTAATTGACCCCTAAGGTCCCTTCTTGTTCTAGACTTCCTCAACTCTGAGAAATCTGTCATTAGTGGAGTCAGTGTGTTCCACAATCCTTTCCATTTCTCCCCTCACCCTCAATTTTCCTATTTTTAAAGCTCGCTTGCTTAAAAATTACTCAGGAGAGAATCTCAAGGTAATCATCTGTTTTAAATAAAGAAATTATTTTAAAAATAAATATATACAGGGAGTTCCCTGATGGTGTAGTGGCTTAGGGCTTCGGCGCTGGTGCTGTCAGCGCTGCTGCCTGGGTTCGATTCCCAGTCAGGGAGCTACCCACATACCAAAAAAAATATATATATATATATATATATATACAAAATCCAAAACATTATAAAGATTAATACCTTCATCATCCATGTATCCACATCGCCAATTTAGTAAAGCATCACCATAAAGTAATGATCTGTCTGTCCTCTCATCTATTGCAATCCCTTCTCTATCCCCAGGAGATAACCTCTCTCTAGGACAGTCATTTAGTCTTTAATATAAATTTAAGTCGCAGTGTTACTCCTGCAAGGGATATTGTATTCCAGCCTAATCTCTACTAATAAAATAAGTAGATTGCATACACGTATGCTTTAAGCAGAATTTTTGACAGATGGACCATATGTGGGGAGCAGGAGGATGTCCTTCCCAGTGGTAATAGCTGGTTCTGAGAAACACGATGTACTTCTTTCTGTCTTGTCCTGTGTATATCCACAAATGGATTTTCTTTGTCACCATGCTCTATTTACATACACAGGGCTCTAGCAACAATTCTAATTCTGACTTTTCTATTTTGTATTTGCTTAACTTTTCTGTCCATTAGCTGCTTTCTCATTAGAAATTGAATATGGCAATAATGATACACACACACACACACACACACACACACACACACACACAGCAGAGAGACAAAGAGTAACTCCTTGGAGTCCCATTAGTTTAACAATGAACTCGTTTAACTTAAAACAAACATCAGTCAATAGGTCAATGCTAGCTGGAAGTCAGTGATAAGGACACAAGGAATTGTTAGGCCGGGGCTCTGCCCACCATTTTCCCAGTGTCATCTCTTGCTTTTTCCTTGCTAACCTGCCAGCCATATATGCAGGTTCACCTCCCTCCAAGGCCTTTTGCATGTGCTGTTCCTTCTGTTTGGAATACTCCCATCTTGCTCTTCACAACACAAGTCCTTTCTCCTCCCTCTTTTCAGATGACCACCTTGTCCAGAGCAGCTCCTCACTTCCATTGTTCTCATCACAGCACTGTCCTAGTTTTCTTCAAAGCAGATATCACAATTGCAATTTCACTGTCTCCTCCATTATAATATAAGCACTATGTGAGCAGACACTTTTCTTTCTTATTTACTAGTTACTTACCACAGTCCTTAGCAATGGGCAGGATTTAATAGCATATTTTAAGAGAAAATATGGAAGGAAAAGAAAGGAGGGAGGGAGGGAGGGAGGGAGGGAGGAAAGAAGGGAAACAATGAAAGAGAGTATGCACTTTATGTGTGCAGGTTTTGCTATTCTTTTTATTAATTCATGGAAATATCCATTGATGTGATTTCAAATCTTTGCCACACTGATTTCTATTGCATGGTAGATTGGACATTTCTTTATTAAACTGTTGGTTTGAAAGAGAATCTTGGCATTCTCAAGTCTTTTCAGAAGACTTAAAGCACCAGGACTAGCAATCAACCATCTTGGGGACAATTGTAGATTTTCTTAAAATTGTTTTTCTTTCACTTTGAGAGAATTATAGACTCACATGAAGTTATGAGAAATAATTCACAGGAATGCTCTATATCTTTCACTCAGTTTCCCCCAGGAAACCATCTTGCATTACGATAGTACATCATAACCAGGAAAACTATTGTTTTTAACGAGGTGACAGGGTTGTTTTTATTTTTTTTTTCAATTGCAATTCTTTACTCATTCTTCATCTCTTTCACAAAAGAGCTTGAGGTAGTTTATGAAAAGGATAAATATAATACCATTATTTTAAAATTAATTACAAAGGAGAGATTGAGGCTAAAATCATATAAAAATATTAACTCTTGGGGCTAATTCAAAGGTTATAACCTGGTTATCTTGCAAAATGAATAGATTCTAATTATTTACAAGGGGAGAGCACCAACTCTTCAGATGGAGACAGAGCCTTTCTTAGTATGAAAAACAATAAAAGGTTTTTGTAAGGGACAGCTAAGTGTGCTTATAAGAGATGCAGCCTTTATCACCTTCTGTAAATTACGAGTGTGACAATAAGCAGAGAACCATAAAACTAACTCATTAGTTAAATAGCCACCTCCCACCTGACATGGGACCTTATCATAGACTTTCAGGGTCACTCATCTATAGTTGAAACACAATGCTAAGTTCTCAAACTTCTCCAAACTGCACTGAATTACTAAACTCCTGTGGGTCAGTCACAGGGAATAGGCAGTATGGTAATAATTAGAGCTAGTCACAAATATTTTGCTTTTTCTCCTTTGGAGGCCCTGTTAAGATGGCGACGTCCTGCCCCTTGAAGTTAGGCTTGGCCAGTGACTTGTTTAAGCCAACAACATGTGAGTGGAAGCATTTAATTGGTGGGGCTCAACTGCAAACTTCATTTTTCCTGCTTTAGTAATCATGGAACCATGAGTTAGCATGAAGCCTCTGTCATCCTGGGTCCCTGAGAGACTAAATTAAGCAGGGACCCTTGCTGACCAATATTGGACCTCTTTTATGACTAAGAAGAAACTTGGATGGAGTTTTTGAGATTTGAGAGTTAATTTTATTACCATAGGTTAACACAGCTCACCTTGGTTGTTATAAAAATAATAAAACCCTTAAATACATTTATTTGATTATTCATCAAGTCAGGTTCTGTTTCCTCCCATTGATGACTGTGGAAAAGGATGCTTGCAGTGTCTATAAATGGACCTCACCACCATTTTGGCCATAAGTTTGATTTACTCTTTATTTGTTCTAAAAATGATTCACCCATGACAGTGTACATAAAAATGACACTAGCAACACACTGAAAGTTTGGGAGGATCTCATAACAAGTCCTGTAAGAACTAGTTAACTAGTTAAAGGGGAACAGCAGTCATTAAACCCAAATCTAGAGGATCAAGTGACCAAGTATTCGCCTTTGATGCGTCTGACATCTGCCATGGGTGTGGGCTGCTTCCTGAGATTCGTCCTTTCAGCCGCTGTTCACTCTGGTGATAAAAGGAAAAGGGAAAAGGTACTCATATAAAGCATTTTTAATTATCCATTAATTGGATGAGATGGCAATTAAAGGCCATATGCATATTCATAGATTGTCTTCAAAGGGTACAATTACCAAAGCTGATGAAAAAGATTATGAGTTAATATTGGATTGTGATTTGGGGTGGAGGAGGGTGAGGAATGTTCAGCTATCTTCCCACAAATAGCTGCTAAGATTAATTTGTCTCTCTGGTTTTATATGATAATGTGTGGTGGTACAATTTGCCTGGGAGTGTGGTATGTTTGTTAAAGGAACAAGTTGCACAGCAGGCAGTCATTGGTAATTTTCCTGATTGCTGTAGGTGTACAATACTCCTTGGGTACAGGATGAATTTCTTACCCAGTATAAAAGTTTAGATAATGTTTTCCATTATAGTCATGTCTAATAGTATTTCCATCCGAAATAAGTATTTCAGCTTGTGGTAAAGATTAAATATAATATTCCCTTTGTGAATTTCCACAAGAACGTGAAAACAATATTTTTGAAAGCAGTAGCAAAATTTTCTTTCAGAGCTGCCAAAAAGAGTATGGAAAAGAGATTTTGGAATACCATGTTGAAGTCCTCCCTCTGCCTTGAAGCATATTTTGACATTTAAGATTTAATGTTCAAGTGACAATGCAGCAAGCTTAACTTCAAATTCCACAGGGCACAGTAATGGATGGGAATTACAGCCGAGACTGCGCTCCTTCTGCTCAGCTGCTGAGGTCGGTGCAGGAGAAGATACGAAAGCGGGGAAAAGCCACACATCCCCAGGGCAACTTCTGAGTGCCTGAGTGTTTGTCACGATTTTCTTGCCACTTTAGATAATGCAAGGCAGCTGGTAAAATACAAATACAAATGCTCAATGACCACAGTTTGGAGATTTCCAAAGATAAAAGTGTTTTTAGTTATGTTGTTAGCTGGGGCCATCTGAAAGAGTCATTGACTTTAAAAAATATTTCTAAATTAATAGACTATTTTTAGAGCTGTTTTACATTTACAGAGATATTGAGCAAAGGCACAGAGCTATACTTCCTCCCTCCATTCTCCCATTATTAACATATTGCAATGGTGTGGTACATAAAACCATAAGCAAGGATAAACCAAATCATGTCAGTATTGGAAAGAGATTGAAATATACTTAGAACTTGAAATGCATAAGGTGTCTATATAGAAACTTCCAAGATATGTTTCTTTCTAATATTTTTTCACTAAATATTTAAAAAACAGAAGGCATTTCTGGAGACATGTACACATGGGGCTTGACCAAAAAAATCTATAATGTCCTATGAGATTTTTCAAATGACTATCTCTAATTTAAAAGATTTAATAATAAGTTTAAAATAACTTACTCATAAATGCTGCATAATGAAACAATAAAAGAGAACATACCTACTTTGATAACAAACTAGCAAGAGCAAGATTTAGAGGATATAATTCTTATTTGTGAGCAACAGAAAGTATATGTTAATTATTAAATGTTTAACGTCTTAGAACAAAAAAAATTGGCAGCATTCCTCAATAAAACTCAAGAAACACATTTAATCATTGTTTGCTTCAAAAATAATTGGTAATGGCATGATCTTAGGTCAAGATATCCTTGTTTTTATCCAAATGGCTAATATTATCAAAACACTTGAGAATTATAATCACACTCTTTTAGAATTTCCTTTTATTCCTTTCCTTCTTTTTCTACAAGTGTAGGGATATTATTTTAAGTTCTTGTATGTATCATCAAAATTTAGTTCAAAACTAATCAACTATTGAATCTTGTAAGTAAAGTCATTTCTATAACACAGTACTTTAAATTTTACACAAATTCCCATTTATTTGTACATCAGTTGGGACAATGGCTATTACATTGCAGTTACAAAATTAACACTTCTTGGTAACTAATCCCTAATCTTTCCTTAATGACAGTCAAATTTAAAAGATTTATTCACTCCCAGAAATTAATCAATGCTTCTGTTTTTTAGCTGAAATATTTCTAAAACACCATCATGAACCAACTACTCATTTAAAAAAGTCTAAGGCAGAATTAAAGCAATTTGAAGACAAAATTTACATATTGATAAGCCTTGGACTTGTTCAATATCTAGTATGCAAAAGGTACACAAAAGCAAGTCAAGCAAATAGTATGCATGGACAGAAGAATGCTAAAAAGAGAATATTTTATTCATTTCCATGCATTGACCCCTATATATCTCAACCACTTTCTTAGTGAAAACTCAGAGAAGATTCTTTCTTTTTGAAATATGAATCCACAAAACTTGTGACTTACGGGCATTAGCCAAATATTCTGTGCAAGGATTTACTCTCTTATTTTGCATGAAAGTAAACAATAATTAGGTTAACACCTAAACATAGCCTAAACAGGAAGTAACAACAGTACCTTCTCTTAAAAATCCATTGAACACTTTTTTGAAACTTCCCCACACTTGTCCCTACTTCTTTACTGCCCATTGTTTATTTCTTTTTCTTTTTTTTTTTTTTTTTTTTGCTTTTTGGTATGTGGGTAGCTCCCTGACCGGGAATCGAACCCAGGCCGCAGCGCTGACAGCGCCAGCGCCGAAGCCTTAAGCCACTACACCATCAGGGAACTCCCCCATTGTTTATTTCTCCTCTGTCCATTCTGATATCCATTTGTTATTTCACGCCACCTATATTGTTGTATGGGACACCTTCCTGTGTTTCTTGGTTTAATTCTGACAACTTCATGTGGAATATCTCTTGCTCAGGTGTTCCATTCCTTCCTGTATTGATCACTTCTCATACAATCCTAGAATGAAGAGAATTAATCTCATTTAACATGAAATTACAAAATCACATCGATAAAACTAGGTCTTCTGAACTTTTCTGCATTTCCCAAAGGAGGAAAAATATATATATACATCGAAGTAGAAGGTTTCTATATCTGACCCCAAAACTATAATCATAAGTCTATCTTTAGTTTTACTTTAGGGTTGCAAAGTCAATAGTGATAAATATAAGAATTAGGCTCAAGAAGTCTTCTAATATTATAAGGAAGTCAGAAATCTCTAGGAAGCTATCCATTCAGTTATACGCCTATGTTATAGTTATAAATTCACATAATCTAAAAAGCATCCCCAAATTAATCATACCCACTCTTAACAAGCTAAGGTAATATTTGATTTTCCCCTACATTTATTTCTTACACTTTTGTGTGGGGTAAAAATCTTGAGGAAGGACATCATTTTCTGTTTACTAGGCTGTAAGAATTCTTAGGGACTTGCTGTCAAGGACTAGAACTTAAAGATAGGAAAAGGACATTGAGGGAATTCACTGATTAGGAAGAGTGAAAATATACAAGGGGGAGCAGTATTCCTTTGTATTGGATAGAAAGAAATCAGACCTCAAAACTAATTTAAGACAGGAAGAAGAGGTCTACATGGCTTTTTGAAAGTGAAACTACTTCAACAAAACAAAACCTATGCAAAATCTAAGGTAAAGGGAAACCTGGACTGTGGCAGCCAAAATCGATGAGGACCTCTCTAATCACTGGAGGCAAGTTTCAAATGTTAAGAGACATGAGTAAGGGTTGAGAAGTGTATTTCATCAGGAAATGTAAGCTCAAGCCACTCAAGCATGAAAATTAGATTATTTTAGAAAAGCCAAAATAAGAAGATAAAAGTGAAAGTAACGGGTTGCATGGAAAGGCTGTAGAAGAAAACATTAATACAAACTCTCATGGAGGAAGGTAGAAACAACACCATGATCTATAAAAGTGTTCATCATCTTCCGCGAATTAAAGAATACAGATTTCTCTATGAAATGACTGGTTTTTATGAGGACATATTTTGTTCTTTGAAGAAAACAAAATTACTCTTTTATTTTTAAAATCCTCAAAATACTGAGTTGTGAGATAAGCTACAGTAATATTTAACATAGTAGTTTTTAGTACCCTGTTAAAAGTTTGAACTCTTAGGGACTTACATCCAAAACCAAACCAAACTAATTTAGTAAGAGTGACATGGAAAAAAAAAAAACAAAAACCAAAACCTAATAGTCCACAGGTATGACTGTCATGTAGCTACAACAACTAAACGATAAAAAAAGCAAGCAGTTCAACCAAAGCCATAAAATGGTCTATATTAAACAATGAGAAAAACTGGTCCATATTTTTAGAACTATAAATGACACTATGCTAGCTTATATATACATTTTAATCCAGGTATTTACTTTCTAAGTAATATATGTGTGTGTGGGGTGTGTGTGTGTGTGTGGTGGGGGGGTGTGCATGTGTGTTGGGCGGGGAGGCACTCAGACGAAATGTCCTAAATGAGGGGATCTAAGAGAAAACTATAGAGCTATCCTCCTTACTTTCAGCTTCCAAAGATAGGAGTTTCACCTCAAAGAGACATATTTTTCTTAGCATAACTAATGGTGGTACTATCATTTGGCAATTTATCAAAGTTTTTGGACTTAATATAGTTGTAAGTTCCACTTTTCTATCTCTCTGAGTAATGTTTCATGTCCATTTAAAAAATCATTTTATTTATCTGAAAATAATTGCCTTTAAGCTTCAGTGTTTGTCAAGCAAAGTAAGCTTAAATTTACCAAAACAGCTTTAACTTGTGCCAGGAAAAATTTAAATCTGGGGAAAGCTAAACCAACTGGGATATTTCAAGTTGAAAAGAGTAGTTGAGAGGATAGAAATTATCATCTTTAAATGCCAATGGTTTTCTGGGTATTCTTCTGAATTAACAATGAGTTGATTCATAGAATATGGAATCGGAAAAATACCCAGAGATTACTTGTTCACAACTCACAACTCCACTTTTTTTTTTTTTTGCAAGAGGGGAATTTGGGATGGCTAAACCATCGCCTAGGAAACCACTTCCACGTTCTCAGGATAAGAAAAAAAAATCATAAATTAAAAAAAAACACAAAACTGTAATACATGGAGTTCCCTGGTGGTGTAGTGGCTTAAGGCTTCGGCTTTGGCACTGGCGCTGTCAGCGCTGCGGCCTGGGTTCGATTCCCAGTCAGGGAGCTACCCACATACCAAAAAGCAAAAAAAAAAACAAAACAAAAACAAAGCATCAATAGTCAAAACTGCTTGGTACTGGCAGAAAAACAGAAATATAGACCAATGGAACAGAACTGAAAACCCAGAAAACTGTAATACATGAGACAATATTTTCATTGAGAACAAGTGAGGAATCATTCAGAATACAGAGGGTACCCAAAAATGTCTACACATTTTAAGAAAGGAAAAAACTGTATTAAAATTGTAATACTCACTATATACTGGTAACAAAAGATGACTACAAGTCACATTTGACTTCTGCAATTGCAAGAGGTGCTCAAGGTGGTACCATCAGCATCCAGACACGTCTGATTACGGCGAACTACTGCTGGAGCAACGCTGACCAGAGTGTCCACTTGTATCACTGCAGGTGCCATTTCAATTTCTTCCCGAAGTACCGCCAGTGTAGCTGGTGTTCTGTGGTACACCACGTCCTTTAAGGTCCTCCATAGGTAGAAGTCAAGGGGTGTTAAGTCAGGAGATTGTGGGGGAAACTCAAACAACATTCTTGAATTTCAACTACCACTTCAAAATGGTCTTGTGCTCCTCGAATGACAACCATGCTTCTGCACTGCCCTGCCTGTTGCATGTGCTGTCCAGCATTCATTTGATTAATGCCATCTTTTGAGCAAACGTCATACTACACATTGGTGCCGTAATTCAATTCAACTTCGAAAGTAATACATAGATAGCATCTCTGAAAATGTGTATACATCTTTTGGCACCCTGATTTATGAATAAAGCTGCTGAAAGAAAGAATACTAACCAGGAGAAAAACTAAATTCAACGACCTGGGTTACTTGTATGTGATTTAATGTCCTATTTAGTCTATTAAAACTACTCCCCAAGTGTTCAGAGCTACACCGTGGAAAGAGTGAGGATGGTACCTATTATACAAACACCTGATCTATAAAGCATACATTTAAAAAAACAATTTATCACATAGATGATGTATTATAGAATTAATTGTACACTTGAAATCTATATAATCTTGCTAACGGATATCACCCTAACAAATTTAATAAATAAATTTAATAATAAATAAAAATAAAAAATAATAAAAACACAATTTATAATTTTAATAATAGGAAGAGAAATATATATATATATTTGTCCTCAGTAAAACTTCCCTACAGGCGCTTATTCTCATATTTGAATTCAAAATACTTTTAAAAATTTGGTTTAATATAACAGTTTCAGGAACACTACAAGCATGTTCGTACTGGTAACTTTGTCAGAAATTATCAAGGAGAGGGAAACCAGGTTAACAAAAGCCCTTTAGAGGAAAAAAATGCATTTGTTATTTCACTTCTTTGAAGCTGAAATAGAGCAATTTTTTATCTAAAACTTCTAAGCAATGTGAATATCTTCAGTAGGTGAAAAAGGCATTCCCTAGCCTTTCATACTTGGAAATGACTCATCAATTCCAAGAACTAGAAAGTTGGACAATAAAAAAATTCTGAAGATACAGTTGTTTATGTGAACAAAGTGTTTTACAAACTAGGCATTAAATGCTTCTGCTAAAGTGAAGTCGAAAGGAAGCTATCTAAAACATGCAGGCCATCCCTGTGTGGAGCAATAATGACTCATTCATTTTTCTTGGTGGAAATACATCTGTGGCATTTAAACTCAAGAAAGCCAAAGCGTCGGTAGAGCCTGTAGTTCTGCTTTATATTATATCCAGGCAGTTCATTGGGGGGGAAATCCTGCACATAATGTATGATTAATAATCCCTTCTTGAGAATGTGTCCTGTAGAGCTGGTGACCCTCTTATAAAAAGACTTTTTGTTTGCTCTATCTGAAGGCTTAGGTCTTGGGCAAAATAATGGCCTGCTGTGGCTTATTGAATCTCTCTTCTAGAAATTTTGAACAGACATTGAGAGTGTGGTGGTGGTATAACGCTAAAATGAAGAATTAAAAGTAAGGAGGGTTCCTAATAATCAGCTTGTCACAGACTTGAAGCCTCAGGCCATGGAGAGTGGAGGTACTAAATTCACTTTTGTAACCACAATACCTGGATCACTCCTGACAAAACTAAGGAAGTTCCCTAAGAACATTTAATTCTCATTCCATATTCAAATTTTTCTAATTTTCCCCAAAGGTCTTGGCAGCCAATCCTGTTTTCTAGCCAGGATGTGATCGATGACCCCACAATGCTGTTGCTGTCTGTAATGGCCTTATAAATCTTAAGCACCCTCTGTAACACCACTCCCACCCTCACGCTAATTATTTTAAATTGAAATTGTTATTGAGATCGTTGTAGATTCACACGCTACACAGAAGAATGTAGTGAGATCCTGGGTATTCTTTACCTAGTTTCCCGAAAGATAAGTAGTATTTTACAACATTGTAGGATTCTATCGCAATCAGGATATTGACATTAATACAGTCCACTGATCTAATTCAGATTTTTCTTGTTTAACTTGTGCTTTGTGTGTTTAGTTCTATACCTGTGTTCATTTTTGAATGATAATTTCAGCTAAAACATACGAAGAACCTGCTGTCTGCCTGGCACTGCTCTGAGTTATTTACATATAAAATCTCATTTAAGACGCATGTATAAAGGACTGTTCTTATCCCCATTTTACAGATGAGAGGGGACTAAAGGACTTGGCAGTAGCAAAGCAGAACCAATTCATTTAACTGCCACACCACAAGTCTCATTATTGCAGAGCACCTCTCAGTATACAACATACAGCTACACTGTGTTCCAAGGGGAGTGAGGCTGGGAATGCACTTCTAAATTGGCTATAAAAGCCAATGTTTCTTATTGGGGATTGGTGGGGCAGTGAAATTTTTCTATATGATGCTTTAATAGTGGGCACACGACAGTATGCATTTGTCAAAACCCATAAAACTGTACAACACAGAAAGTGAACCGTAAGTAAAGTATGGATTTTAGTTAATAATAGTGTATCAATATTGGTTCATCAATTGTAACAAGTGTCTATGGGGAATTTTTCATTTCCCAGGAGGATTTAATTGCCAACTAACTACCTAAGTAGAAATTTGGCATGGCTTTGTGAGTTCCTGCATATATTCAAAAATGTAAATAGCACTCTGTATCAGTAAGCACAGCAATCTTCTTCCAAAATAATTGGGATGTCATAGTAATTCTAACTTCATTTTATTTTAGAATATGGCTCCAGGGACAGATAAGGATCTGGACTTATTTTATAAAAACATTATGGCATAATAATGTCTCTCTCATTTCCAAACATGACTATTTTGGTGTATATTTGTGCAATGCTGGGGCAGGGTGGGAAGGGCATAGAGGAGTGAGGAGTGAGTGAAGCTAATACCAATTACATACGGTCAAGGAACCATCGACTCATGTATTTCAAGTGGCTCAAGGCAACATTGCTGTAACATTTTCTCAAAATGAACTTCTCTTTGCCTGAGAAGAGTAAAATAACACAGTGTCAGTTAGCCGAGGAAATTACTCTGTGCTCGTGAGCCCTGAGAAGTCAGGTCATCTTCACAGAAATCAGGTAGTAAGCCCTTATAAAACCTGATAAGGTATTTCTTGCTTTTCAATTGTATTCTTGCCAGACTTCTGTGGCATTCATTTCTGTGGTAAGCAATATACAAACATCTGACTGCAGCAATTCTTGGACTCTACAGCCGGCAAATACCAGGAGCAGGAGACAACGTGGTGGGTGAGACAGCAGAGTAAGAAGACATTGAAACATGGAAAACATGGGGATCCTGGATTGCCTGTGAGAGAATACAACTTCACCTCCATCCCCTTCTACGTTCTCTTTCTGTAGGAGAGAATTCCAGAAATGTAATTCTCAGAATCCCTTTCCAATATGTTTCTGGGTTAGAGTCTACTGACAGACATTTACATGAGGTTTGGAAAGTGCAGGAAGGGAGAACCACTATTCCCTAGTGGTAGCGGAGACCATCCCTGGTGGCTTTCTTTGGCTTCTGGGGTCCTCCTGTGGGTTAGCCTCTGTGGTACTGCAGGTGGCTGAGAATCACCAGTGGAAGCTTGCCTGTGAGCCCTGTTCTTCCTTGTGTCCTGATTAAATATCTTGGTCAAGGTCACACAGCTGAGTGGAAAGAGTGTGAATTCATGCTCAGGAATTGAAGGCAGGAGACCATGCTTTTTAGCCACTTGTAGTGACTGCTGCATAGTGGATGAGATACTATTCTGTTCTTTTTGGCTGCACTTGTATTTTCTTTTCATTTTTGCCAAACCCTCAGGCCAACCTTTGGTCATCCTTTAACTATATAACTTTAACATTTTCCCTTTCATTAATCAGTTGCGGCTAAATAGAAAGTATCAAATCTATTTTGCTGTTGTTAACTACATCAACCTATCACATGGCTTTACTTTGTTAAATACCTAAAGAGGTAAACTATTCATAGAATTTATTCAACATCCTTAGCTTAAAGAGCTTGTACTAGGCAACTTTAATAGCACTTCTCAAACCTTGCTGTGTATCACAACCCCTAGGAGGACATTTCAGTAATAAATATTCTCACATCCCACACCAGACTTAGAATCAGAATTTCTGGGGTTGGGACTTGGACATCTGCATTTTCAACAAGCATCCCCAGGTGCTTCTCATGCATTCAGGTAGGTACAGAGTTTCACACTGTAGTCTGAAGATACTCAGGTTTCAACAGAGGAGAGGTTTATTAGACAATGTTCTACACACCTACTTCAACAGAACCACTCCATTTGTAGCATGTTTATACAGGGGGGTCCCATTGGATTTCATTTATTAAGAGTTCCACTGGTTTTCCTTCCTTCCTTCTTTTCTTCCTCCCTTTCTTCCTTCTTTCTTTTACCACAACCATTCTCAAATACAATAGGTCTCCTGAATTCTGCATAATTTTCTAATTCCTCAGTAGCAGCACGAAGTTCTAAATGCTCTTCCTTTGCAGCTCACCAGGACACTTCCCTTCTTTTTGCATTCCATCTCTTCCTGATTCTCATGGACAACTGGAACTGAGCTGTAAAAGCCCCCAATTACACACACACATTTTTACTTTTCTCTCAGTACTGATATCATTGCATGCATATAATTACAAAATGGAAACCCTGAAAGAAAACTCAGTTTTTCTTGAACAAATTTACATACAGCTATGTGACCTGCTTTATGTTCATCATTTACATCAATATGTTCTGAAACCAAAAGGAATATTTAATTTGCTTGACATAATATTCAAAACCTGAGTCCAATGTACTTGAAAGCTGAGATCATTATACTAAAGTAATGGTTTCTGCCATCTAATAAAGCTATTGGGTTTCCCCCCGGTATTTAATGATTATAAACTATACCCCTAGGATTCTATGTTGTTAGTCTAAGGAATTAACTAGGGAATGTCTAGGGAAGGGGAGTGGACAATACCAAGTACAAATTCCTGATGATGGCTAGAGGTATATTTTACACACCAATAATATCATGTTCTCATACAAAGATGCAAGGTATTTTAGATTTTTTACCTGATGAGAGTTATAGGAACTTGAAATAAAATATATGCTATTTTAAAACTATAATGTGTATTTATCTAACTTTCACATCTATTTATATGTCTCTGAGAAAACTGCAGACACCATGAAGCACTTTAATTTTTTAACTGATGCAACTATCACCACGCTCCCTTTCGCCGTGCCCCAAACCCTGTGAGGCATCATGCAAAGCACTATATGAACATCACCTTAAATCATCCTCAATGTAATGACACAGTGTAGGTATCATACATTATCCCATTGTACAGATAAGGAGTATGAGGCCTAGAGATGTCAAAAAATCTTCCCAAGGCTACACTGCTAGGAAGCAGAGGAAGCTGGATGGCTACCCAGATGCTATTATACTTTGCCCAGTCCTCCAGGGAAAGGAATGTCAAATGTCAGCTCACCAAGCATTAACAAAATCTCTTTTTTCCTCTGCCTTTTCCTATTTTCTCCTTTCAAGGTTCAGGAGGTGGGATGCTCTGATGGGGTAGTCCTGCCTCTATCACTTTTGCAGATATAGGAACTTGGCAGATATATGAATTACTTTAACTCTATAAGTGTTGAGTCTCCTGAAAAATGGGCACAGCAACCCTACAAAGTTGTTGTGAAGATTAAATGAAATTAATTTATATGGATGTGCAATACCCAGGACCTAGTCAATAGACAGACACTCAATAAATGCTAGCTTGTCTTCCTGCCTACTTTCCTCTTTTTGTCTTTGTTATTAGCTCTGCAAAACAAACAAATAGACACATAAACCCTAAGGTGCTTTTTATTCTATGTTCATTAAGTCCCCATAATTGGAGGTGTTCAAGGAAAAACACAGATGCCTCCTTGATTAAATGCTGTGGCTGGAATTCAAGCCATCTGAGTGATTGGCTTAATCAACACTTAATTCATTTTAACTCTCCAATTCTATGATTCCATGGCAAATCAGTGATCATAAAGGATCATTTAATTTTCAAAGAATTTAGTTATGGATGACTTTCCTTCCTTCCTTCCTTCCTTCCTTCCTTCCTTTCTTTCTGTTTGGCTACCTCTTACAGTGTCCAAAATAGAAATGTGAAACACAGCAATCTCAACTTGGCCGCATAAAGATGATTGCAGTCAAATAAATAGTAGTGCATGAATTTAGTAGCCTGATGTTAATTGATGACAATAAAGTAGAATGGAAATACATGGTTTTATGTCTATTCTGATTTGGCTACTGCCCAGATCGCAATCAATAAGTTGACCAAAGAAAGTCTATATTGTAAGAAATTCACTTAAGTTTGACTAATTTCTCTATTATTGGACATCTAAATTTTGTATTAAGGTCAACTCTAACTAGTGTACACTAAAATCTTAGTGTCTTAATCTAGTAAAAGTTTATCTCTTCATCACATGAAGCATAATCTATATGTTTCTGGTCAGCGACTGTCTTCCACATAGTTATTCATGGAAGGACCCAGGTTCCTTCCCCTTGTAGTTTTATTATCATCTAGAACTTTGGGTTTCTTCACTGAATTTTTTGTGTCTCACCAACATCAGGCCAAGAAAGCATGGAAGATCACTCAGGAGCTATTCATGGACTAAAACTCGAAGCTTTTTGTATAATTTATACCCATAGTCTCTCACGTAGAACATGGCCCCAGAATCATCTCTGCTAGCAGAAGGCAGGAATTGCAATTCAGCTGTGTGCCCAGAAGGTGGGGGAAACAGATTTTTCTAAATATCCAGCAGTTTCTGCCATAGGTTATTTCCAATTTGTAGCTATAAACAACTCTGAGATGAACACCACTTTATTTCAATCTTTGTTCATACTCTTAAACTTTTCCTTAGAACACATTATTTACAGTGGAAATTTTGGGTCAAAGACTTACTTTAAGACATGTTTTAGCATTTTGGTATCGTCAACTGCCCTTCTGAAAAGCTGGATCAATTTGCTGCACATTAGAATTACTAGAGAGCTTTAAAAATAACCCAGTGCCCAAAGTTACACTGCGGGTCAATTAAATAAGAATTTCTTGGGGTGGGAGCCAGACATCAATGCTTTTAAAAATCTCCAAGTGGTTCCAATGTGTAGCTGAGTTTGGAAATCACTGCTTTAAGGATTCTGGAGCAGAACACTGAAGGCAGCCTGCATTACTGACAGCACACCAGTACAGAACAACCTACCAACAGGGCCATCACATGACCCAAACAGACTTCTAGCTTGTATAACCCTGTTATTTGGAGTCTTAGTTATATCCACTGTACCTTTACTAACAAAGGAAGTCACTGTCATTAAAACTGACTGCAGGGGAGTTCCCTGATGGTGTAGTGGCTTAAGGCTTTGGCGCTGGTGCTGTCAGCGCTGCGGCCTGGGTTCGATTCCCAGCCAGGGAACTACCCACATACCAAAATGCAAAAAATAAAACCAAACCAAAACAAAACAAAAAAAAACAAAACTGACTGCATTTCACACACAAAAAAGTCTACCACCAGCATTATATAATGATGATTATTTCTCCATATCCTTGTCAACAAGTATACTCTTTTAGAATCATAGTCAATTAGACATGAACATTACCTTCTTCAATTGTAAAATGATATCTGTCTTTTAGGGTTGGTGGCATTATCAAGTTAGATGGTTGTGAAGATGATTTATATAAATCATAATCTGTATATGTTCTAGTAATTTTGAGAATGATATTGTGATTGAACTTGAAGGGTTACATTAGTTCTCAAGTCCTTTCAATAACTCCTTTCTATTACCAAATATGAGAACATATAAAAAGAGACTGTTCTTTTCCAAAATGTCCATTGTTTCCATTCTGAAGTAAGAAACATCAAACACATTTCAGAGTAAATGTGGCCAGAAAAAACTATTTTCTAGGTATTTTCTCTCCTCCAGAGATCTTAAAGTGGTGAATACCGGTTGCAAATCAGCGAGAACTATGAACAGTGTTGTTAGCCAAAAGCTGCCTTCTGTTTCCAACTGCCACCAGGGTCTCTTGGTCAGAGAAAGGATGGACAAGTCTGGTGGACGTTCCTGTAGCAAGTGCCCTTTGCCTCTTCTTCTAGATCAGTGATGACATGCCAGCAGCATCCTGCAAGCCCAGCGATACATGTGCCTGTTTTGCTGTTCTAAATACAATAAACCTGGATGCTGAGTACTGAGTATTAAAGTTGTCTATCTCTAACATACCAATACTACTACTATAGAAAAGAAATAAGGATAACCAATCACAAATGGCATTTCTGTGTTGCAAGGTGAATGGGAGAGGTGTCTATACAGTCGTCCCTCCTTACCTGCAGTTTCACTTTTTGCAGTTTCAGAAACTCATAGTCAAGCACGGTCCAAAAACATGAAAGGGACAATTTCCGAAATAAACAGTTCCTAAGTTCTAAGCGGAAGACTGTCCTGACGCGCATGCCGGAATCTCGCGATATCCCGCCTCGTCCCACCCCGGATGTGAGCTTCTCGGCCCACGTACCTACGTGTGCACTCCCCGCCCGGAAGTACATGTGCTGCGTGTGCCCCCTTCCTGTTGGTCACTGAGTAGCTGTCGTGTGATCAGGTAGGCAGTGTCGTTGTCGCAGTGCCCGTGTTCACAGAGCTGCAGGGCGCCGCAGTAGTGGGGAGCCAAAGAAAAGCCGTGAAGTGTGCGCTGTACGGGAAAAGGTGAGCATAGTACAGGAAGATATTTTGAGAGAGACCACATTCAAATAACTTTCGTTACGGTATGTTGTTATCCTTGTTCTATTTTATTAGTAGTATTGTTGTTAATCTCTTCCTGTGCCTAATTTATGAATTAAACTTTATTATAGCTGTGTATGTATTGGAAAAATCACAGTGTATATATAGGATTTGGTATATTCTGTGATTTCAGGTATCCACTGGGGATCTTGGAATGCATCCCTTGTGGGTAAGGTGGGAATAGTGTATATTATAAAAGAGGCATTCAAAGAGAACCCCTTAGTAGGATAGACATTAAACACTGGAAAATCATGACACTTACTGACTGTGTTAATATTTGTAGATATGTGTATACTAGTGGTATGTACATTGGTGACCAGGTTGAAGGGTGGAATGGGGTGAGGGGAAAGGGTTGGATGTTGAAAGATAAGAAGCAATAAGGATTGCAACTTCCTCTAAGGAATATTAAACTTAGACGATTCTTAATAGATGTCTGAAAAAAATTCAGCCATAAATACCTCTATTTTTCATTTTATATGGCCAGATACTTTTCAGACAGCCCTTGTGCTTATGTGCTTACCTACTATGCATTAGTAAGAGAAAATTAACAAACATAACCTGAGTTTATAAGAACTGAAATGATAAAAATGATAAATGTTGCAAACAAATGTTGCAGCCTTCCTTTTCACTGTTCCCCCCCCACCCCCCACCCCCCCGCCCCAAATAATACTATACCACCAACTCCACCAAAAGTCAAGGACTAAATTTTGGATATTTGCACAAGGTTTTGAATTAATGCTCTCTCAGACCCTGAGATAGGCGGAATAATGACTCCCCAAAGATGCCTGGATCTTAATCCTTAGAACCTGTGAGTACATTACTTTATACAGAAAAAAGGAATTTGCAGATGTCATTGAGGTTAAGGATCTTGAGATTGGGTGATCATTCTGGTTAGGTTGGGTCCCACCTAATCATAAGGGAGATATGATTATGAAAGAATGGTTGAAGAGATGTGATATGGCTGCCTTTGAAGGTAAAGGAAGGGGGCCATGAGCCAAGGAATGTAGGTAGTCTCTAAAAGGTGTGTCCTCTATGAGCTAGAAAAGGCAAGAAAACAGCTTCCTCTCCAGAAAGGAGTGCTGTTCAGCTGATACCTGGATTTTACCTGTTGGAGATGTCTAACCTACAGCACTTGACAATAATAAATTTGTATTGTTTTGAGCCAATAAGTTCATGCTAATTTGTTACAGCAGTAATAGAAACCGAATACAAACTATTTAAAAATGCTACCTGGAGAGTGACTTTCCCCTTTATTTATCATGCAGTTGTTTTGTTCTTGAACAATAGATGGTGCTAAGTATCCATGTTTCTAGTGTTGTCAGCCAGCTTCCTCCAATTTAAAATAATTAGGACCATATGACAACAGTTGAAACAGTTACTCATGAAAGTCTACAAATCACATCATTTGAGATTCAGAAAACCTTCATCAGAGTAGTGATGAACACCAGGATGTTGGAGATTTGGTTGCTATAATTCAAAAGTAACTACTCCTTAAAAAGCCAAACAACAATGGAACATATCTTCTGTTTGCTGTATCGAATTGCTTACATCCCCTTAAAAACATTAAAATGTGAACTCCAACCTCCCTTCAAAAACACTCAACACCCTGAGGCCACACAGTATATGAAAGTGAATTGCAGATCAGAAACCACCGGGAAAAGATGTCTGCAAAAGAAATTATACTGCTGTTTGCTTTTTCATATATGGTCTGATGCAATGGTTAAGAAAAGGCAGTGACAGATGCCATTCATGTTTTTTTCTTTGCTGACTTTGAAGGAATGCAATGTTATTTATATTTAGCTCCTCATGGACATTCTATCTGCTTGACTGTTTTTAATAGTATGAAGCATGTGTGTACATGAATTATTGATATTTGATTATTATAATTTTTAAAAGCATGATCTGTGCTATGATAATATTTTAACCACAGTTTTATATTTAGTTCTCCTCAGTTTAATTTAATAAAATGGGTGGTTGGCTCCTTGGATTTGATGTCTATCGTGTATAATGTAGCATTTTGGTACTCAAGTAAATCCATTATAGTGAGAGGAAAAGGGTGTATTCTGAGGTGCTCAGGGAGCCATGTGTTTGGAAACATTTAGGAAACTTGAGGATCTTAGTATTTTCACCACTTTCTTTTTCTGAATAGTAAATGAAATATACTCATTTTCTGAATAAAAGCAAACACAGCCCTAAAGAATGAATGTCATTCAACTGAGAGTGAAGGAGGCATACACATCCACTCATAAAAACTACAAGATCATGGGAACTGAGCTTTGAATACTCTGAAAATCTGAGACCACTGGCTAGAAACATCGATAATGACACAGAGATCAAGGGGACAAGGAGACATCTTATTTCTTTTTGGGTAAATAACTTCTTAATCTCTTCTAAGCACAATTCAAGACTTTATCTATTTGAAGGCCTCCTTCATAATTCAAGGGCCAGTCCCAGCAAGACTTCACTCCTCTGTAGGTAAAAAGAAGGAGCCAAGGGAAAGGCAGCACAGTTGCATAATAATGACCTCAAGTCATTGTTTATTCTCAGTGAAATTGTTCTCTGCTTGGGATCTTGAATTAGTGATATTAAAGACATGCTTAAAGGGACTAAATCAGGTGATTAGAAAGAAATACAGGGCATCAAGGGCCATGGAAATAAAGAATTATATTCTTTAAAAATTAAAATTAACTTCTAAAACCTATTTAAGTTAGGAAGAAGCCAGAGGTATGATTTCTAAGTGAGGAACCGGGAACGGGCAATTAGTTTTAACTATCAGCAGTGTCATGAAATGTGAGAGTGGTTTTTTTTTTTTAATTGTAAATCAATATCATGGGCGAAATATTCTCACAACCTGATATTAAGAATTTGTAGAAATTATTCACATCCTTCACAGGAATGGAATGAGGAACTGTGTGTGACAAGGAGTAGGGATGGCATAAAATGGTTGGGTTGGAGCTACAGAGAGGAGCTGCAGGAAGGCAGATAGGTGAGGCAGGTGGCTAAGAGACATGATCAGAAATGTCTCATTTAAAACTGACTTAAATGACCACCAGAGGGACTCCAAAGTTCACTCATCGATAATGTACATCAGGCAAGAACCATTTTAGAAGAGTTGACTTACAAATATACCATGCTAAATAGTTAAAATATAAATAAAATACAACAATAGGTATTAGCTATTAATTCAGAGGAAGAAACTCAGGTGCTTAAAAAATGGAGTTTTTAAGACCACCAGTGGGGACAGAAAATACCTTAACAATTGATTTGAGAGATTTGTTTAACTATATTTAGTCTGCATTCCCTGCTAATGATTTAAGACACTTTGAGCAGGCACTGTTTTATTTCACTAGATTTTCAGTGTCTCTACTCTGCCAGAAGGTGTTGCTATAATATAGCTGGACTTGGAGGACAAAGTAATGTGGAATGAAATGTGGTCAGACTGCATAAAAATGTAAACCATATAAGTATATAGAATTCAGGCACAAAGATATCCATTATATGGGGAAGAGAGGGCTTTACAGTAGTATGAGTCCCTGCTATAAATAGTTCAGCAAAATGTAAACATGAAATACTTCCCCAGTGATATTTGCGGCCATGTAAACAGTAGCCCTACTTTTCATTAACTCTCATTTCTTAATAAAGGGACTTCTGTAGGATGAAATTTTGGGAAAAATAGCAATGATCTGTAACTATTTTATAATAGGGTATACATGGAATAAAAATGAATTTAAAACTAGCAGATTTTTTTTTTTTAAACAAAGACAGCTTTGCTTTAATGTATAAAGTCCCATATGTTATAGAAACAAGCACAGTGGGTGCATGAAGGAAGACAAACTAACAAAGGATTGGAGAAACTGGGATACAGCCTTTTTTTTTTTTTTTTTTTTAAGTTAGGAGTTGTTCCAATATTGGTAAACAAAACCCAAACTGAATACTTCTTAGAAAAATCTAACACAATCAAAATTTTAAAACTGATTGTTAAAATGAATGTCTTTTAACTGAGTTAAAATGTATTTCACTGAGACTTAATCCAGACTATGTTAATTTTACTCCCAATATTCAGACCAGGGCAATTAATTTTTTACGATGACACTTATATCATGGGAGGCAAAATAAATCAAACATCTTAAATATGGAACTACACAGTTTATACCAAGCCAACTCAGCAAAGGTGAACAAAGCAAAAATAAACTAAGACATATAGATAATCCAGCTTCCTTTGAAATGTAAATATACATTGAGTGCCTCCTATGTGCCAGGCACTGTTCCAGACCCCTGGGACGCATGAGTGAGCCAAACAGACAAAGATCCCTGCCTTTGTGGAGCTCACATTCTAGCAGAGGAGTCAGCGGGTAGAAGCCCATGTGACAACCTTTCTTTTTCTTGTCCAAATCGGTGAAAATGGATCATGGAATTTGTAAATGCCCTTTCCACATTGTTTTGCTCAGTTTGGGCGTGTATGAAACATTTCACCCTGGCATGATTTTGTCCAGAATGTTTTCTGTGAATCCCAGGGGGAGGCAAACACACCTCGTTTGTGTTACTGAGCACGCTGTGCCCATTTCCACCATTGCATTTACTGTATTAAAAGCATAGCCACGCCTGATTGGTCTAAGGCTTAGCGCTGGGCCAGCAGGTTGGGTAAATGTCCATAGGACTGGACTGAGTTGAACCGAATTAAGACTGGATAATCCAAAAATGTTCTTTGCCAGTTTTGGGGTTCCTTCCATCCTCATTTGTAACGACTTCGGTAGAGCTTTGTGGAAATTGAGGATCCTCCTCCTTAAAACCCAGCAGGACAAACCCTGAAGGCACAGACCCGACTAAGGAGGCCCGCCCCCAGATACGCTTGAGTGTTGTGCTGTGCATCCCATGCTACAGAAAAGCTGCAGAAGATGTCAGTAGGCTGGTGTGTAGGGTTTGCAATGTCCTTACTGATTGTTCTTTAGGAGAGATTGGGAGGTGGGAAGTATCAAGAAACTTCTTTGTGTCTATTTCATAAGTAACCATTTTCAATTTTATGTGAATGTATTTAAAATGATTGTGCATTCTCATGGCAGCTTTCATTGATCCCAAGGAAACTCAGTAATAGGTTTGATTCTCTTTGGGAAGGACTAAATTGCTTATTTTAAGGTGATTTTCTAACTATTTCTAGGCCCTTAAGTAATGGTGAACCAATAATCTGAATAATATGAAGCAATGTTTTCCTCAATGTGGAGATTATAAACTAAGGCAGCAGCTGATGGAACAGCTTTTTCATGTATGAGAGATGTTAATAAATGGCCAAGTCTCTGCAATACAATAGAGATGGAGTTTCACACCTTGCATTTTTATTTATTTAAGAGAGATCTGTATTCAGCAGTGAAGGTTGTAACATGATCTGGTGGAATTCTATATGCTGATTAGATTAAGTGAAGACCGGGTGAATCCGTATTTGACATTGCTAGGTGGGCCTGGACTACTCATTCAACAAACATACATTGAGTGCCTACTATGTGCAGGCACTGTTCCAGGCCCTTGAGATACATGAATGAACCAAACAGACAAAAATCTCTGCCTTTGTGGAGCTCATATTCTAGCAGAGGAGTCAGGGGCAGAAGCCTATGTGGCAAGAACTGGGTGAGTTGGGGGGGGTGGACAGAAGTAAGTAATAAGGTGTAAGGAGTTTGAGGAACAGATCATGGGGGGTTCATAGGTCATTGTAAGGATATTGATACAACTCTGAGCAAGGTGAGAGCCACTAGAGAGTTCTGAGTAGAGGAGTGATATGAGCTGGCTTCGTTTTGAAAAGGATCCTTCTGGCTGCTACACAGGGCACACACTGCACCGGCAGGCGGGCCCGTTGGGAGAATGTTAGTAATCCAGGTGAGAGATGATGATGGCTCGGACCAGGGTGGAAGCTGCAGACATGGGAAAAGCAGTTGGATGATGGATGTTATTTTGAAGGTAGAGCCAGATGTATTTTGCTGCCAGATTAGATAAGGACTGTGAGTGAGTTCAAGTTTTCATCCTGATCGGCTGGACCACAGAGAATATGGTGAATAAGAAGAAAAGAGTTGGTGACAAAGAATAAGAACAACTCTTTGGGCAGTACTAGTAAGGAGAAGAGCCAAGAAGTGGCATGCTAATTGTAGGAAATTCAATCAGGAGAACATTGCTTTTCATGGGAGAAGTAACTGTAAATTAATAGACTGATAAGGATGGTCCAGCAGAGAAAGAAAATCTAATGATGCAAGGGAAAGGGGAGAATTCCTGCAGTGATAATCTTAGGCTACAGGGATTAGGACTCAGGGTCTAAGTCGAGGGTTTGGCTTTAATAGGTGAGGGCACAACCCATCCATGGTAACTGGCAAGAAGGTAGCACATGTAACTGAGGCAGGATTGGAGCTAAAAGGTTTTTGAACTCAGCATTCAAGCTTTATTCACTTGTTACACAAAAGGCACCAAAAATGGGGCTCATCATGGCGTTAGACCACCTGCTCAGAAGCCTTATATTATGTTCATAATAGTTGAAATGCAGAGAAGTATCATAATGTCTTGGAAAACATAGGTATCATAAGACCTTGTCTGATCCTCCATTAGGTGTGTGATTAATCATTTGTAAGGTGAGAATAATATTACCTGCAATACCTTATTCCAGGGTTGTTGTGAGAATCAAATGAGAAAATATGCACAAAAGTGCTTCAGGCTATAAAGAACTATACAAAACATTTATATACCTCAAGAAGTGATTACCATGAGATCACCAGCAAAAATTTGATACCATACCACACTATCACAGTGTTCTTGACTACGTACTCTATCCAGTGCATTACATCTTCATGACTTAATTTGTTTTTCATCTTTTTAATTTTTCAATTACCGTTGACATTCAGTATTATTTTATATTAATTTCAGATGTACAACATAGTGGTTAGACATTTATATAATTTTAGAAGTGATTCCCTGACTAGTCTAGCACTCACCTGGCACAAACATAGTTATTATCATATTATTGACTATATTCCCTATGCTTTATATCACCATGACTATTTTGTAACTACAAATTTCTTAATCTCTTTACCTTTTCCACTCTGCTTCCAAACCCCCTCCCATCTGTCACTCCAATAAATCTAGTACCATCTGACATCATACATAGTTATTATAATATTATTGACTGTATTCCTATGCTATATCCTACATCCCTATGACTAGTGTATAACAACAAATCTGTACTTCTTAATCCCATCCCCCTTTTCATGTGTCCCAAACACCCTTTTATCTTGTAACTATCAAAATGTTCTCTGTATCTATGAGTTTGTTTCTGTTTTGTTTGTTTATTTTGTTCTTTAGAGTCTACTTTTAAGTGAAATCATATAACATGTATCTTTCGCTATTTGACTTACTACACTCAGCACAGTACCCTCTAGGTACATTCATGCTGTTGCAGATGGGAAGATTTCATTCTTTTTTATGACTGAGTAATATTCCATTGTATATATGTATCACTTCTGCCTTATCCATTCATCCATTCAGGGACACCGAGGTTGCCTTCATATCTTGGCTAAATAATGCTGCAATTAGCGTATGGATGCACATGTCCCTTTGAAGTAGTATTTTGGGCTTCTTCAGGTAAATACTCAGAAGTAGGATAACTGGCTCTCTTGTCTCATGCTATAGTTTCTTTTAAAGTCCATTTTGTCTGGTGTAAGTAT
The DNA here is from genome assembly GCA_004026885.1 of Lyroderma lyra. NCBI lineage: Eukaryota > Metazoa > Chordata > Mammalia > Chiroptera > Megadermatidae > Lyroderma > Lyroderma lyra. The sequence continues at coordinate 139,423 of PVJL010000086.1, read as the reverse complement.
TGCTATCCCAGATTTTTTTTTTAATTTTTATTTTTATGAAATATTTTTATCCATCTCTTTGCTTTCAATCTCTGATCTGAAGTGAGTCTTTTGTAGGCATCATATGTAAGGGTCTTGTTTTCTTGTCCATTCAGCCACCTTATGTCTTTTGATTGAAGCATTTAATTCATTTACATTTAAAGTAATTGTTGGTAGATAAGTAGTTAATGCCATTTTATTATTTATATTTTTATCTTTTCTTTTTTTCTTAAATAAGTTCCTCTGAGATTCCTTGTCATACTGGTTTGGTGGTGGTGAACTCCTTTACCTTTTTCTTGTCTGGGAAGCTCTTTATCTGTCCTTCAATTCTTTTTTTTTTTTTTTTTTAATATAAAAATACTTTTATTGTTAAACTTATTGGGATGACATTGGCTATCAAGAGTTACATAGGTTCCAGGTGTACAATTCTACAGTGCATCGTTTATTTGTTGCAATATATGTTCACCACCCAGTGTGAGTTCTCTTTCCACCACCATATATTTGGCTCCCCCTCCCTCCTTTCCCACCCTCCCCCTCTACTCCCACCCCTTGCCCCTTTATGTCCTTCAATTCTAAATGTTAGCATTGCTGAGTAGTCTTGATTGTAGGTCCTTGGTTTTCATTACTTTGAATATTGCCTGGCAATCCCTACTGGCCTGCAAAGTTTCTGTTGAGAAATCAATTGACAATCTTATGGGAACTCCCTTGTATGTAACTAACTGCTTTTCTCTTGCTGCCCTTACGATTCTTTCTTTGTCTTTAACTTTTGATATTTTAATTATAATGTATCTTGGTATGGTCCTCTTTGGGTTCATCTTGTTTGGGGTTCTCTGTGCATCCTGGGCTTATATATCTATTTGCTTCACCAGGATAAGGAAGTTTTACATGATTGTTTCTTCAGATAGATCTTCGATTCTTGGCTCTCTCTTCTTTTCTTCTGGTATGCTTATGATGAGAATATTGGTACATTTGATGTCCCAGAGTGCCACTTAAACAGTTCTTATTTTGTGTGTGTGTGTTGGGTGGGTGGGGGGGAATCCTTTTTTCTTTTTGCTGTCTGATTGGGTGTTTTCTGCTACCTAATCTTCTAAATCTCTGATTTATGCCTCTGCTTCATCTAATCTACTGTTGATTCCCTCTAATGTGTTCTTCATTTCAGTTACTGTATTCTTTATTTCTGACTGTTTCTTTTTTATGTTTCCTATCTCTTTGTTGAAGATCTCCCTAAGATCAGTGAGCATCCTTATAACCATTGGTTTGAATTCTGGTATATAGCTTGTCTCTATTTTGCTTAGTTTTTTTGTTTTTTTGTTTTCCTAGAACTTTGTTCTGTTCTTTTATTTGGGACATGTTTCACTGTCTCTCCATTTTGGCTACCTCCCTGTGTTTGTTTCTGTGTATTAGGTAGGGCTGCCATGTCTCCCAGTCTTAGTAGAGTGACCTTATGTAGCAGCTGTTCCTGGTCACCAGAGCTGGGTACTCCAGGTATGTCGCTCATGTGTGTTATGTGCACCCTCCTCTTGTAGTTGAGCCTTGGTTGCTGGTTGCAGATCAGTTGGAGGGATTGACCCTTGGGCTGGTTGGATGTGAGGAGTAGCTGTGACTACAGTGGAGGGGCTATGGTGCAGGAGCTGACCCTATAGAGCAGGATTCACTTTAGCAGGGCTCTGGTGCCTGCCCTTTTGGCCTGTCGGATTTATTGTCCTCGAAGGCAGCCAGTGATGATTTGGCTCTGGCACCTCCTGGGAGGGGACTTGCTGCAGGCTAAATTTAGCCACAGCCTTTTCCCTGCCTAGAGCCACCTGGCATGAGCCATAAACAATCTGCATATGTCATTGTTCTTAGAGGTGTCTCAAGAGGCCAAACTGTGAACCAAGGCTGGCTGTCACTACTGCCTGGCTTAAGGCTGCTCGACCAGAGGTACAGGACACATGAAGACAGATGTTTGTTTGAGTTTTGTGAACCTTTGAAAGATAGGAAAGTCTATAGCATGAGCCAAGATAGGCTGTTTGTACAGAAAGGCCACTCCAAGCAGCTTAGGTGTGCCCAAAATTTGGGTGGGGGGTGTCAGAATCACCAGGGAGGAGCAGATGAACAGTGTTAGGTTGACAGAGACTCAGATATGGTGGCCACCTGTGTTGGCATGCTTGGAGGGAGGAGGGCTCAACAAAGAAGCAATAGCTTCTGCTAGCTCCCCTACCAGGGAAAAAGCTGCCCCTCCAGCCCTTGCCCTAAAATCAGACAACTCAATTCCTCTCCGTATGTCTTTAGTGCCTTTCCAGCTGCTGTTCCAGTGTTGCAGTTTAGAGGGAGTCTGTCAGTGAGTAAGTGCATGCATGGGCCCTTTAAGAGGAGCACCTGGAACTGCAGCCACCTTCTGTCTTACTCAGCTATATCCTCTGGTCTTCAAAGAAGAAGCTATGGGGACTTCTCTCCCTGGCACTCAAACTCTTGGCTGGGGAGACTTGTGAGGGGATAGGACACCTTGATCCTCCAGAGGTCATCTTCACAGCAGAGATATCCCTTTTTGAGTTTTAATGGTCACACATGGGTGTAAGACCTCCCCATCCTGTATCTCTGCCCCTCCTACTGGTCTCGAGGTGGCTTCTTCTGTGTGTCCTTAGTTGTAAAACTTCAGTTCAGCTACACTTTAGGCAATTCTCAATGATGGTTGTTCTGCAGTTTAGTTGTTATTCTGACATGGTCATGAGAGGAGGTAAGCACAGTGTTTACCTACCTTGCCATCTTGACTGGAAATCTTGAAACCATCTTATATAATTATTTATTTATAAATTGTTTGTGTGCCTTCACTGCTGAAATAAAGACTTCACATAGGGGAGCAGTCTTTTTTTTTTTTTAATTTATTGGGTTAACATTGTTTAATAACATATAATAGTCTTAAAAAATCTATTGGGATGACATTGATTAGTATCGGTATATAATTTTCAGGTACACAGCATTATAATTTGACCTCTGTATGCTCTATCGAGTGCTCACCACTTGAAGTTTAGTTTCCTTCTGTTGCCATAAATTTGACCCCTTTACCCACTTCTCCTTCCCCTGATCCCATTCCCCTCTGGTAACTACCATCCTGTTGTCTGTACCTATAAACTTGTTTTTGTTTGTTTTGTTGGATTGTTTATTACTTTTTGTTTTATATTCCATTTGTGAGTGAGTGGAGGGCAGCTTGTTCACCATCTTTCCCTCAGGTTTTAGAATAGTGACTTGCACATTGTAGGTCCTCAATATATATCTATTGAATGAATGATTGAATGTCATTATTATCCTAATTAGAGATAACTTTATAAAATAAAATACCATTTTAAAGACAATCCTGAAAAGTTGTTACTATTTCAAGTTTCATTATTTAACTGCACAGCAAAAATGCTTAGAGTAAACTTTCAAAATAGTTTCCTGACAATTCTCCTCTTCTGTGATTTCCCTCCAGGAGAAAAATCTATTTGATGTGCTTAACAAGTGTATTAAGTCATTACTCTGACAAACATGAGAGAGTGGTAGCATATCGCATGTCTTAAGAAACATTCAATAAATATTAAGCAAAAAATGGAGACCTGCCTCTTATTTTGAGAGAATCTCTCTTCCCAGAGTGTGTGAATGCCCTTTTATTATTATCATCATCATCATCATCATCATCATCATCATCATCATCATTGGCTTTGTTATAGTAAAGAAATGTTATCAGGCAAGAGAATGTCTAAGAAGGAAAGTGTACTCAGAACCTGGGCTTGATACATAGTAAGCTGTTCTCCCTTCTGATAGGATTTTAAGAGATAATTTTTGAATCTCCTAATTCTTACCAAGAGTTCCTGTGATTGTGTATGGCTTCCACCATCTACAACGATGTGAATTGCACTCTCTAGAGTGGGAGAATTATATGTTGTCATATTAGGCTTTGTTTCCAAAGATCCAGTTGTGTTCCAGTGGGGCTAGCATGTTCCACACACCAGAATTAGTCACAGAAAAATTAACATGCTGCTTTTGCTAATGGGTGGGCAGGCGGGCAAGGTGAGAATTGACCCAGTATATATAATAATAGATGACTGTCCAGTGATAAAGTCGATTTATGGAAGGACTGTGGGCTAGGTTGTATTTCCCAAAACATTTCTTTACTCCCTGTGTTAATTAATGATGTGTGACTTGTAGTTACTTTTTGAGGCAGAAAAATACATGTCTCTTATTCCAAATGCTATGGCTATTTTGCATGCCTTTATTCCTTTCTGTCTCCCTCCTTTTCTCCTTCCTTCCCCTTTTTCCACCCTTTCTAGTCTTTCTCAAATGCTCTTTCTGCATAATAAGGCCATGAGATCTTTCAAGGAGCCTGTAGTCCATTCTTCTTAGAATTTGCCCAAACAAACAAACAAACAAAAACAAAAATAAAACTAAAGTAATAGAAAGCTCATCTCACCGACATTTCTGTTGGAAAGAGATTTTCATCATCTTGTTTTCTTCCCCTCTGTGAGTATTTAGAGCCCGGTGTGCAGCTGCAGAGATAAGAACTGTGAGTTATGCTGCAGGGTTGACTCTGACCACGATGATGGCCCATCAGGCAGGCATGTGAGTAAGAATCAATCATTTTCCTCTTCTTCCCTACACTAGGACATCAGCATCTAAAAAGATAGACATTCTTATTGAATTCTCTTAATTTACTGAGAAGATATTTCTATGGAAGTCTATGTGGATTTGAAGCAATAAAAATCAAGTTCATTTTTTCATGGACCTATAAAATACAACTGCTTCATCATCTATCATCCGTCTTTCTAGCCTTTTGTACAACCTATATTATTAGCCCTTATCTCTCTGATTATAGCTGTTTACCCACCTTCCACACTGGACTGTAGATTCTTAAAGAGTAAGTTGGTTTAGTTGCTTTGAATTCCCAGGGAATACATACTATGGATCACAGAATAGGTAGTGAGTAAATGTTTGAGTAATGAATGAATCAATGAAGGAGTTGCATTAGAATATACTTCTTATTAAATTCTGTGTTAAATTCTATGTGTGTTTTTTTTTTAAACCCATATAATTTGTCACTATGCTCCAGGACTATGTACCCTCAGTGGCCTGTGCTGGTAAAGTCCATGCAGCTTTTTAGCAGAGGGTAATTTGTGAAGTGTAAAAGCTACAGACCAATTCATAGCAAGTGGGCTTGCAAGAAACATTAACATGTAACCACCAATTGGCAGTAAAAAGTTCCAGAAACAAAATTGCAAGTATATTTACATGGAACATATTACTATTTTCAAACTGCTATCACTCACAAAGATAAGAGTTTACGTTCAGTATATATCATTATGAATGACATATTCTTGCATGAACACCAAATCTGCTGATGTCATCTTTTAGAAAGAGATTTTCAACTACATTTTGAAGAAGAGAAAGTGAAGTCAAAATAATTTATGTAATTCTTCAGGCACCGGTTAGTTGTAGTTGATGCCAAGGACACATGATTTCTGGTGATGGAGTCAAGCTAGTAGAACACAGGATCGGTGTGATTCAGTGGAGGTCATCATATCAACAACTCTACTTCATCCTCCGGGTTTGGAAAGGGTCATTATTGAACACTGTATGAAATCAGGGCACTCTGGAAGAAACTGATGGATGAGTGGCAGCTGTCTGTCTCGTCAGTTAGTGTTTAGGTCCCTGTATTTTAAAATATGAAGGGGCAAAAACACTGTAGCACTAATTTGCAACAAACTCATAGAACACACACAGTATGTTCATAACTGGACCATGAATTTGTGGCCTGATTTTGGCAACAGGAAGCTGATACGATTTCACCAGTAAGTATTGCACATTCAGAGGATGCAGGGGTATACAGATCACTAGCCATATAAGGAATAAAAGTAATAATGTTAAACTTTTTAAAGAGAATATAATTGTAAACTGTGACTTCCTCTTTGCTTTTGATAGAGGGTTTTGTTTATTTGTCACTGCTTTCCAAAGAAAACAAAATTGAAGCTAATGAGGATGAGGATGGAAGCCTTGTACAAACAGTACAGCTTTCCTTGAACTTCAGTAGGGCAAAAGCAATTTAGATTTCCCTTCCAAAGTCAGTACTTACATCTTTCTCATACAGCTTTGAGAAGATCTTAATTTATGCAACGCAGATCGTAGGATCAATTGAAAGATGATGAATCAGAGAATTTGGCACAGGGCATCCTGGGAAATAGCTTAACAGGTATAACTTCAAATTCTATCACATCACTAAAAGTTAATAAATCAGTCACTAATTTCCTTTCATTCACCTCCTTTCCTCAATTTTGCCTTGAAATAGCAGCAACAATCTACACCCACATTTCCTGAGGACAAATGATCAGTATTTGGATATGCCCAAATACATATATTTATCCAACTGGGATGGAATGGGTACTTTATATATTTGAGAAGAGCCTTAATCATGATGGTAATTTTTTAAGCAATAGTTTCAGAAATCCTGCAGGGCAAAGCTGCATACCAAGTATATATATTATACTTTTTAAAAAATCAGATTTGTAGGGAAGTTAATTGTATGCTCATATAGCCCCAGTTACCCAGTTTACTGAATCAGCCTTCTGTTTTCTTTTGCCTGAGCAGTAGGGCAGACTCTCCTGTAACATGTTTCCCCTTGAGCCTCATAATGAGTGAGGTTAACTATGTGAACTAAACACATAAGTACCCCAAGCCCCACCTGCTGAAATGCAACACATTGTAGATGTTGGCAGTAGCATTCAGTTATAGTCAACTCCTGCTTGGTCACCTGAGTGGGGAATATTGATGGTTAAGGTAGTAATTATTTTATTGTTTTCCTTAAGATCCTTAATCATGGAGAAAAATGGGTCAGAGTTTAGAGCATGGTATAAGAATGTTTTTCACATTTTCTTTTCTTTTGTTACTACATGAGAATTATGCTTTCAAGTTTGCAACAAATATCTGTTAGCTATTCAGAGTTTCTAAACAGACAATTGGGTTGCTTTAGTTTAATGTAAAGTGCTATGCAAATGTAGCTCACGTCCATTCTTCCAACTGGATGGCTCCCATTAAGCCCCAAAGCAAAGCCTGAGACAGGGAGTTGGGTTCAGGTTGTTTATTGTGAAGGTGAGCGAGTAGGGGGAGTGAGAAAGGCAAGAAGGAGAACAGCCAATACAGCATGCAACACTGAGCTGCTTACTGTTGCAGGTAACTGGGGCTTAACCCTCTGTGGAACCATGTGTACCTATCCTCAGAATTGCTCCTCTAAAGGACAGGGAGCTAGGACACTTATCCCTCATTAGTTGTGGATTCTGCCCAGGGGCATGGGTTCCCTGGTATTTGTGGGGTTGCCCTACTCACAGCTTGGTCAAGTTCCTGAAGCTTGGGGAAAGGGCTTGAGACAGACAATTGAGACATGTGGTAGTCACTCAGGTGGGGATGCTCTTTGCATGAAAACCATCCTTCATTGTCACAGGTAAAATCTGAAGTGAGTTGAGAGGATACCAGAAAGATGTCCTTCATCCTCCTAGATAGAATTTTTGAGACATAGGTAAATAAATTTTATTTCAATATATTTTTCTCAGTGAACATTCTAGTACAAATAATGTTCCAGGAAGCATGTTTATCCTGTGCTGTTGAAGAGTTCTGGCATACCCATTTAGAAGCTCAGAAAGAAATGTTAATTTGGACATTATGGAGGAGATACGCCTAGGAGTTCTCCAGCGTGGTGGGGACAGGAAGCACTCAATGGTACCGAAAGAAAAGATGGTAGCTTCAAACTTGTTTTTCGTCTGTTCCCTTAGCTTCTCCAGATTGTACTAATCTCTCTCTTTTAGCTCCTACTCTAGAATGGAGGCATTATATTTTCTTTTATGTAGTTACTGCTGAGAACTCCTAGGTGCTTGAGACATGACTGAGTATAATGCATCACATAGAAAAGCAGAAGCTTGCCCCAGGTTCTCTAATTCCAAGCCCAGGGCATTTTTTATCAACCAGGGCGACCCCAGATAAAGAAAAATTGGCTAATAACACACTATTTGATCAAATAGACCTATGTCTAGATGAAGGTCTATTTCAAGCTTGTCCAATCTGCAGCCCATGGGCTACATGTGGCCCAGGACAGCTTTGAATGAAGCCTAACACAAATTCATAAACTTTCTTAAAATATTATGAAAATTATGCACAACCTTATTTTTTCCCACTTCATCAGCTATCATTAGTGTTAGTGTATTTTAAGTGTGGCTGAAGATAATTCTTTTTCTTCCAGTGTGGCCCAGGGAAGCCAAAAGGTTGGACACCCCTGGTCTATTTGATCAAATAGTGTTACACACATTGCAGTGTACTCACAGTGTAGGGAGCTATGTCAAGAATAAAGGACCCAGGAAATGAGGCAGAAGGGAGGGGTTTGGGTCTGATCTCTATCACTTTCTCATGGTCAGAGAGAAAAAACAAAACAAACATTTGTTGAGTACTTGCTCTAAGGAAAGCACGAGCCTAAGCATTTTATATTCACTTGATTCTGGTTCTTTGTGGTGGTTACATTTCATAAAGTTGCCATGAACACTGAATTAGCAAATAATGAACATGGCTCCTAGGGCGAATACAGGATTAGGTTTCTACAGTTCTCTGGTCACTACATTTTTGTCAACTGATAAATATGTGTTTCTGTTTAAAGATATTTAATATACAGAGGGTGCTTAAAAATGTATACACGTTTTAAGAAAGGAAAAAACTGTATTAAAATTGTAATACTGAATATATACTGATAACAAAGATGGACACAAACCATGTTTGACTTCTGCAATTATAAGAGGTGCTCAAAGTGGTCACCATCAGCATCCAGACACTGCTGATTACAGCCAACTACTGCTTGAGCAACGCTGACCAAAGTGTCCACTTGTATCACTGCACGTGCCGTTTCAGTTCCTTCCCAAAGTACCTACCCCCAGTGTAGCCGGTTTTCTACAGTGCACGACGTCCTTTAAGTTCCCCCATAGGTAGAAGTCAAGGGTTAAGTCAGGAGAACGTGGGGGAAACTCAATTGAACTTCATCTTTTCCATTGTCCAGGCAATTGGTCTTGTGTTCCTTGAACAACAACCATATTTCTGTCATTTTCTCTGACCGTCCTGCTTGTCACATGGTGACACTAGCATTCATTTGATTAACGCCATCTTTTGAGGGATCATCATACTATACATTGTTACTGTAATTCAATTCAACTTTGAAAAGTATTACATAGATAACTTCTCTTAAAATGTGTATGTATATTTTTGACACTGCCAGTATATTGCTGATTCATTAACATTGAACTCTTGGGTAACAGTACTGTAACCCATGCCTGAACAAAACTTATCTAACCCACATGTTTTCTCTGTAAGGTACATCAGAGTCTTCTTGTGCTTAGGAACACTATAGACAGCACTTCTGTACTTTGCTTAGGGGGAATTATTAATATAAATAGTGAAATCATCAACAAAAATACACAAAAGTGCAAACAAAACATGGCATTAAATAGACTATGAGAAAGACATTTATTTACAGCATGAGAGCTGAAACAAGAAGGCAGAGTGTCACCGTGTTGGACCTCACGTGTAAATACATGTCAGGTGACACCGTTTTTTGGCTGCTCTGTGCCTTTCTGTAAATGATCACATAAGCACTGAAGGACTGACTGATTTGGGGGTTACAAATAAATTTTAACAATTAGGGAATTCATAAATAATGAGGATTGATTGTTCGTATCCATCTCATTTAATTTCACAAAAAATGTCTGGGCAAAGTATTGCATTTCTCTCAGGAGAAGTGAAATAACTGGCCCAAAGACACAAAGCTGTTATATGAACTCCAGGAATCTTACATCTAGTGTGTTTACTTTTGTTTTCAATTCAACTGTAAACAATTCAGCATGTTTCTTAAAGGTAATGCCTCTTTTAAAAACATAAACAAAATACCATTATCACACCTAAAGCAATTAGCAGTTCCTTAATATACCACAAAAAGTCACTGTTGCAATTTCTCGGATTTGTTTCATAAATCATTTTTTATGGTTGGTTTGTTTGGGTCAGGATTCAACAGGGTGCACGTGCTGTATTTGGATGAAGCCTCTTTATTCTCTTTTAACCTCATCTGATCCACTGGGAACCCTGGACCTGGGGTGGCCCATCCAAGTTGTGCCTAAGTGAGGCAAGTTCTACCTTTTTCTTTTTTAGTCCTCCCTTGGAATTTATTCATTGAAAAACCATCATTTTTTTTTCTGTGTTTCCCTAACACCCCGAAAGCCTGTAAAAGATTTGGTGTTCAACTTTAGTAATTATGTAGATTTTATTAAAATGATTAACATGCATACCTGTTTTCTAATTTGCTGTTTGTTCTCATCCTTCCATTCTACTCCTATTGTCCCTTCATCAAGTTTTTTTCAGTTCATTTTTTGTGTGTGTGAATCATCTCAGAAATATTTTTTGCATGTGCAACTTATTTCCACAAACATACATATATGGAAACAAGCTTGAGCAGGCTTGGCTTGAAAGCCTGTTTTTCTATTCTGCTTGTTGTCTACCTCTGAGCTTCATTTTCCCTTCAAACTCATCTGGTAAACAAATATGCTAATAATATTTACTCTCCTCTCAGAGTTGCACTGGGAGAAAATAGATGATATATGAGCCTGACACACGTAATTTAATAATAAATGCTTGCTGAATGAATGACTAAATGAACGATTAAATGAAAATACTTTCTGAACTGTAAAAATGTGATGTAAATGTTGCTAAAAATTATAAATGACTGGATAAAGCAGTCTAAATAGGGAAAAAAGGAATTCTCTCTTAGGCTCTGATTTTTATCACTCACTTGTAAAACTAACTTTATTAATGAAATGGATTATTTAAGACTTTGGGATCTTCTCTTTCTTCTATCTCTCTGGCCATTTCCCTGCCCATTAATACCAACAGGAGAGTATAGGCAATGAAAGGAGATGAAAGATCAACTTACCTTGCCTTTTTATTGGAGGATTGGGAAGGAAGTTTTGTTAGGGAAAAGTTGTAAATTCATTGAGCTTGTTATTACTCTCTTTGAATTTCAGTTATTTATCTTTTTCTCTGACCTCCATACTAAAATATGAACTCCATGAGGGCAGGAGTTTTTGTCATTTTGTTTTTTGCTCTTTTCCCCTACTTAAAATAATTTCTAATTAATAGGTATACTCAATATATATTTGTTGAGTGAATTTCTAAGTATCACTGTTATGTTGACTAGAGTTAGATTTGATTCATTAGTGCTGTCTTAGTCAGTTTGGGCTGCTATAACAAATTACCATAGATTGGGTAGTTTAGACAACAAGCATCTGTTCCTTACAGTTGTGGAGGCTGGGAAGTTCAAGATCAAGGAACCAGAAGGTCCAGAGTCTAATGAGGTACCATTTTCTGGTTTATAGATGGCTGTCTTATTGTATCCTCACATGGCAGAGAACAGAGAAAGGAGCAAACTCTCATGCCTCTTCTTATAAGGGCACTAGTCGCATTTATGAGGGCACCACACCTATGACCTAATTACTCCCCAAAGGCCTCATCTTCTAATACTGCCACATCAGGATTCAATCACATCAGCATTTCAATATATGAATTTTGGGTGAATACAAGCATTCAGTCCATAAAAAATGCAATGGATAGGTGAGTCACGGTTTCAGTCAAATCCACCTTCCCTTCTAAGAGAAAGTGTCACACTCATGGTTGCCTCTACTAAGAAAGATGCTTTGAGACATTTCTTAAGTAGGGGTGGCCATATTTTATACCTTAGATCTTCCATCTTCCAACTATATAGACCAAAGACAGGCACCTGATCCAAAATTAGCTAAATCCATAATATTGCCATAGGAGACGATGGTCTGGCACAAAACCTTTCCCTGAAAATGGTCAGTGGTGGGCATACCATGAAGGACCAAGAGAAAACTAAAGCTATGAGAAAACCAAAGTTATGTATGTAGATGTTATCAAAAATAGGATCCATGAGATAGAAGAAAAATGGCATTTGTTCTAGGGTGACAGTATTGGCTGGTAATGACAAGAACAGAGGAAGCAAAAACAAAAGGGTTGAATGATTTACTGCAAGGCTTTGATAAACTTCTGTGCCTTAGGAGAGGTCTTAAGTCAGGTTTCCTAGAAATAGACCCTGAGATGGAAATTTGTGTGGAGGAGGTTTAGTGGGGACAGTTCTCTGGGAAATTAGTTATAAGGGAGATAGAAAAGCAGTATCAGACAGAGAGACTAAACTCAGATGCTTTGGCAGCAAAGCCTCATCTGATCCAATGGGAGCCCTGGAACTGGGGTGGCCCATCAAAGTTGCACCTAAGTGAGGCAAGAGGCAATGCCCTTGAACCCTCTCACAGAGCATTCGTCGTATGAGGGTTGCTTCATGTAACTATGTGCAGGATGGCTTCCTTTTACTAAACGCAATCCTCAATAGAGACTCAACTATGTTAGTAGCCAACATAACATGGGGGTGAGGGTGGGGTGGGAGGTGGGAGAGAACCTCAGTCCTGTAAGGAGTGTCTAGGCAGTGAACCCTGGTATATACAACATGAAGTGACAAAATAACTCAGTTTCTGGACCTGTCTTAGATCTTTCTTATTTTTAGGTTATGCTTTCATCTCCGTGACACCCAGATACGTGGCTCTTCTTGGATCTCCTAGATTCAGTTTCTGCATAGTTAACCTTTCCTCTCATTTCTTGAGGTAGCTTGAGCCCCTTCCTCACATGAGGAGAGAATCCACTGTATTGAACACAAAGTGAGAGAACATGAACATGAAAGAACGAGTGCTGAAAGAATACAGTTAATCAGCTTTCATATTAATAGCCCAACTAATGTTATATCAGTATTGAGTCTCCCTATTTGAGTGAATTCATAGAAGTCTGTGAATCCCATAATTACATAATAGATATTGATTCTTTCTTTATGAGAATTTCAGCATGTGGAATATCCATGAGGACAAGGTTTGGACTAATTCCTATGAGTAAAAGAGATAATTCTAAAAGAGTTCCAAATCCTTGAAGATACACAGGCTGAAGCAACAAAATAATTCTAAGGGAAATCAGTCAGCATGGCCTGTTAGCACAAAGATGACCTTTGGGTCTAGGTACGCCCATCTATGACTTCTGGCTCTGCCACTGTGTTACCTTGGGCAAGCTCCTAAACCCCTCTGAATCTCTGTACTTGGTTTCTAAAACCTAGATTTCAGTACGTTACTTGGGTTGTGAGAACTAAATGAAATACCACACGTCTCCTAGGATAATGCTCACGGTACAGAAACCAGTCTGTCCATGCAGCCATCTTGTTATGTTCATTGTCAGTGCTTACTTAGCTTGGTGTCCTGATTGGTCTTGAAGCAGTTGAATGTAATTATTTCTCATGGAATTGATTCTTCCTTATCCCATAGCCAAATTCCAGGGGCTCTAGAGCTGATTTGGGAATATATATAAGGAAAAAGAAAACCCCACCAAAAAACCTAGGACTGAGCTACAATCCTTACATTAGTCATAGCTTTTCTGTAAATCAAACCCAGCCCAGGGATTTCCTTGTCTGGAAGAGTCTCTTGTAAGTGGATCAGACTGAGGGTCTCAGCCAGTGAAGCAACTCCAGGAGGATTTGGTTAATTAACCATCATTTATGGCTTATTGCAGATATTCAGTACATAGTATTAGATCTCTTTTCCCTTGTTTGGTCCAGTACATTTCTTGAACTCTTCATAATCCCAGGAAGATTCCTTGAAATTTTACTGAAACCACAGGGCATGCCTCAAAATAGTACACCAATGATTGATGGAAATACTGTAAGTTTTTAGCTTCTAGTTTCCCTTCTGGGCTCTCCAGGTGCTAAATTATTACCCATAGTCAGAGGTGGGTCCCAAGGAGTGAGAACTTCTGACACAAGTTCCGCTCCACGGAATAATATTTCTGGTTTTAGGTCAGTCCTGTAACAAAAACTGTAAAACCGCCAGCAGACTGTGGTGGCAAGCACCGGCACCCTGGGGGGCCGTTCCAGCTGCCTGCATTCCAGTCTGTACTCTCCAAGCACAAAAAATAATCCTGAATTAGATGTGTTCTTATAATCTAGGGGAGGCCTTTAAAAACTGTGGGAACACATAGTGTCCCAAATTGGTTCCGTAATTAAGGTATGCAGAGCTCGGCTTCAAAGATCCCTTCCGTCTGTTTTAAGGGATGCTGTTAGCGAGCAGATAATTGTATATAGTAGCAGTAGAGCCATTAGTGGAGCTTAATCTGTACAGAAAGCTTTGGATATTAGGTGCTTCTGGGACATCGCTTCTATAGTAATGTCTCATCTGCAGATATTACCTCCAATGTGTACTTTTTCTCCATTATACTTTATTTTTTAAAGCCAGAGAGTTTGCATTTGGGTATAGTTTTGTAACTCGGATGAAAAGGTACCCAAAAGATACTTTGATTGCTATGAAAGGTAAAAACATAATGAGAAAATAAAGATGGTGAGGATACAATTCTCATGACCTGTTAAGTTTGTGCGTGGGAGGTGGGTGGAGAAGAGTCCCAGGGTGGCCCTAGAGAAAGAAAGTTCTATTTTGTTTAGTGTCAACTATGTACCAGACACTGTGTTGGGCACTTTATCTTATCCTCAAGAAATCAGAATGGTAGGAGATAACGAAATTTGAAATGAGTCTGGCAGTTTTGTTTTTCCTCGGAGTTTTGGTAGAGAATAGATTAAGCATGGGAATATGGTTGAGAAAAAAATGTTGAGGACAAGTATTCCTTCTGGACAGTTAGCTTCCAGCCTGTATCAACCAAAAGTTTTTCTCCCTGATTTGTAATAAATGTGTAATAATTCTCACACAACTGAAGAGTAAAACCAAATCACCCCAAGCAGTTACAGGATTAATGAGAAAAAGAATTCAAATTCCTCATTCAGCCACTTTAAGTAGTGTAGGAACTGTTATTGTTATTAAATTTTGTTTTAGTGTCTACTCATGTTGAAGTCCTCAAACACCCCCACCCATGCACACATACACTCTGCACACACACTTTTAACTTTTACAGTGTAATTTCTTGCATAACGGACCACATACAAAGACTTGGTTAAAAATTCTCCTCCTCGCCTGTTACAATAGTTATAAAGCCCTTGCTTTTTAACACACTGTGAGAAGGGCTTAGTAAAACAAAGGGCATCATAATTTATTGTTTTAGGATTATTGATTCAATAAATTAACAATAATTTTCATGAACAGTGGGAACCCTGGTGCCATAAAAGTTTATTTATTCCTACTTTAACTAGCATTGATTAGAGTATTCAAATTGTCCCAGTGCTCTATAATCACTCTTTATAGGTGAAATGCCCTCCGCTGCGCAGGAGACAGTAAAATAAACATTCAACCAGAAGTGACAATGGTTCCTTTAAAAACCAGAAACACTAGATTTTTTTTTTTCAAGAGGGAAGGAATAGTTCAGATAGTGCTTTTAATATGTGCTGTGTGTATGTTGGGCCCTGCTCCCTGATATATTTCTTTCAAGGACATAGTTTTAAGAGGCTATTGCAATTGTGAACAAACAGGATCCAAATGGTGATATTTATATCCCATACTTCAAACAAAAAGATCTTTTTGTTGTTGTGGTTTGGGTTTAAAGTATCATAATATATTGCATTTAAGAACTAGGTGGACTTTTTTTTTTTTAAATGCAAGTATTGTTTCAGTGCTTTTGTTCCTCTAGTGGTGGCTAAATCTTCAAGGTGACTTGGTGAGGGCATTGTAAAAGTGTTAATCATTTGAACAAACAGGTACTGCTTTTTATTTCATAGCCACAGGGCAGATTAGTTTGAATAACTGTCTGAAAAGATGAGAACAGTGGGCAAGCCGGCTCATTAGGCAGCACAGACCTGTACTTGGGTTTCTTTAGTCCTCAGGACCAATTCTCCCTTAGAGCATACCACGATGATAGGTCATGTTTCACTTTCATATAGTCACCCATACAGTTTTCCTCCTCTCTTTGACATCTGGATAACATGTCTTATTTTTGAGCTTTAATGCTATATTTTCCAATGTGATTTCTTTTCTTTTCCACCAACCAGAAATCTCCATGCTGAAATGTGATTTAGAACCAGGCATTTGCAGTAATTAATAAAAATGAAATGAAATAAAGTACAATAAACCTCTTAGTAACCAAAGGCTTATGATTTACATAGACTTTAAATGATTGTTGATGTTAAATTGTTTCTCAGAATGCAACTCAGGAATTTGAAGTTGTCAGATTAACGGCTGTATTTACTGGTCTATTTGATTAGGTGAGCATAGTTTATATTCCCTCTTGGAGACCTAAATAGCAACCATTTCCTACCAAAACAGCACTGAGAACAAAGGCCCCATTCACAGGGCAGTGGGCACTGCTCTATAGGCCTTTGTATCTGAAACAACATGGTTACTAAGCACCTCGAAAGGAAAAGGTGCAACTAATTTTTTAAATGTACACGCAACAGGCAGAAAAAGAATCACATAGCATGCCAAACAAATATATTCTATCAAAAATGAATGGAGTATTTTTTGTACTGCTGGCCTTCTTTCCAAGGCTGCAATAAAAGATTACTGTGGTCATTTCTGAAGGCCATCAGACAACAGAAAGGCAATATTGGCAGGGGTAATCTGGTCTCATTTTAACTACCCACAAACACTCTCAGGATTAATTAATATTCTTTTAGCCAATAACCCTCTTTTGGGGAACCTTCCATAAGCCAGAGTCTGTCCTAGGCATTGGGGGCATAAAGCCTAATAAGTTCTCTTCCTCCTTTGCTCCTTAGTCCTGTAGCTTACCTTCTAGTTCAGGCAGCATCATGACACTGATTGTTTCAATGGCATAGATGGGGTACAGAGAAGGGATGGCTTCTTGGAGAAGTTGACCCCTATGCAAGTCCTAATGGCAGGGCTGGGGCAGCCATTCTAGGTGATTATACCTGCAAAGGTTGGAGAGTACCAGAATCTGTGCACAGGAACCATGAGAGGTTCCTGATACGGAATCATAAGGCATAGCTTAGGACTGAAGGAAGATGAAGAGAAAGGAGAAAGCTGGATCTATAGAGCACTCCCTGTGCCATGTTAAGTACATAGTTTGGACTTGATCCTGTGAGCCTTTGAAGAGTTTCGAAGGGCAGGGAGGCAGATAACGCTGGTCAGTCTACACAGTTCTAACACCAAAGTGATTCATTGGTTTGTTGTGTGTTTAGGATCCCAAAGCAAATCTCACTGCGCTATTAATATATAGTTTCTTGATATGTCTTTCCTCACTTCACTGTCTACACACTGTTTGAATTCAGTAGATAGCCACTCAATATTTTACTTTTCTTGGAGAGTTAATGCATTATTCATTGAGAAAAGTCATTTGTCACTCATGAAGACACTCACCAACCGTTTTATGGAAGGACTTTCATAAATACAGTAGACTCTCAGTGAACCAGAATCCATGGGGATTGGTAAATGCAAGTAGGCTCTCCATTAACCAGAACTCAGGCACCCAGCACTTTCAAGCAACCGGCACTATCTCGAGCATCTGGCAAATTTTTTTTTTCATGAAAGTTGCTTGAGAGTGCCCAGTAATGGAGAGTCTAATGTATATAACCCCAGCTTCTTAGTCTCTGGAATATGGTCGCTTCGGGGAATTTAAACAAAACTCAGAAGCACCCCTCAGGTCATGAGAGTATCACAACCTGACCTCCCCTATCTCAGCTGCCATATTCTGCAGTTATTATTATTATTTTGAAATTCATTAAGATGAAGGGGATATCTGGGTGAAGCAAATGCTTACAATTACATACACATATATTAAAAAAAACACCTTTTTTTATATATCTGCTATGATGTAAAGTATTTAACTTTTGATCCTAAACTGATTGATCACCTCAGCTAGTCTAATGACTTGGAAAGACAGCTGTGTGCATTTGCTGAGACTCTTAAGTTTTTAACCTCTTGAGTTGAATCATCGCTCTACAATAGGACAATATACAGAGGGTGCCAAAAAATGCATACACATTTTAAGGAAGGAAAAAACTGTATTAAAATTGTAATATTCAATATATATTGTCATGTTTGACTTCTACAATTACAAGAGGTGATCAAAGTGGTTACCATCAGTATTTATGTAATACAAACATAGCAGCACTTAAAATGTGTATACATTTTTTGGGGGCACCCCCAATATATAGAGTAGGATGGGAAATTGGCATATTAATTAAGAACAAACTCAATTTACCTCTATCCCATAGTTTTCACCACTGCTATAAGGATAAGAATTATCCTGGGTGCTTGTTAGCTATGCAGATTATTAGACACGCCCTCTGTACATTTTGGCTCGGAGGATCTGGCTTGTAGTCCAGGAATCTGCTTTTGTCAAGCGCTCCAGGTGTTCCTGATCTATAGGGACCTTTGGAAACATTGAAAAATGATTAAGTAAGTTGAGTAAAACAGCATTTTTCAACTCACCATGTATTTATTAAGCTTTAAGAGGAACACTATAATATACAACTTCACTGAGCATCAAAATAATGAGGAAATTGTTGGGGTTACACGTGATATAATTTTGCAAGCCACTTTAGTAGATGGAATGATGGCAGTATAAAATGTAACTGTGCCTAATTTTTTATTGGATCTCCAAATTAGATTACTAAAGTAAGTACTGCCAATTAGGTTTGGATAAAAATAATGTGGGTCAGGCTATATTTTTCTTTCATTACAAAATGAAATAAATTAGTGATTGGTGCTTTAGTTAAGAAAAATAAATCCTTTGTTTCCTCCAAATACACTTCATTGCATGCTTATGACAATGAAGATTGTCTTTGGGGTCTATGGTAACTGCCATGCAATCTATACCATCTCTCCATCCTAGCCATTAAAGCAGAAAAAACATTTTTCCACCAATGGTTTTCAAACTACTTTTTAAGCAGCTGAACACTTTTTTCCAAACCCTCAGTGTATAAATGAATAGGAACAGCTATGTTTTTAGCAGGGGCTACAGGTGTGGGGGGAAGGGAGACATCTAACAGGGTCTTCCCAACTCTTAATCAGCATCTTCCTAATGCCCCAGACTCCCTGTAGTAGGAGAGGAGAGCGTTCAAAGCATCAGGATAGCAAAGAGTTGATGTTATATGAAAAATGATGTTTTGCTAACTCCTGAAACACCTCCACAGACTGGATAGAACAGAGTTTAAAAGACTGTGCTAGAGTTTTTCCTCAAGGGTGATAGTTTTGGTTCACTCAGTCAACACAGTGCCTACCACATGCCAGATACTAAAGAAAGGTTTATTATAGGACATTTTTATCATATGCTATGAAAGAAATTTTCAGAGCTTAATATTTTCACAAAAAATGATCATGATTTTAATAAAGCACATAGGATCTGTGGACAGAAATGGAAAGGAATGTTTCTGCTCAATTGATAAGGTGTGCATTCACTTTCAGAATAACGTCCCACCAGTAATGATGATATCCTAACTTTGTGTGTGGGCAGCCTCTGGTGTGCAGCAAGATGGATTGGAATTAGAAGGCATGTCTGTTTCTGTTTAACTTGCTTTGCACAGTGCTGTCTGCAGGTGGGTATTCAACAAAAGCTGCCAGTCTTTGCATCCAGAGATGTGGTTGTGATCAGTCATCATATTAGTAAATTATCCACCTCATATTAAGTGACCACAATTTCAACATTGCCTTCTCTTGATAGATGTACAATTCATAGAGACTATTGGAACTATACTCAGTGCGTGCTGTGATTTCATTTGCAATGCCATTCATAGTGGAAAAAATATGCCACACTTTTTTAAGCAAACAGGCTTCTTTTCACAGTGGATAGAGAATACTGTTAAACAGAGGAAACACAATATCCCTTTTCATAGCAAGAGATCAAATGTCTGCAGAAGAGTTTAATTTATACTTCTCCATGTGCCAGAGCCCAGTCTGAGACATAGCAGCATTTCAGTTCTTTTCAATCAGGTCATAGTTTCCACCCTAGATGACTTCATCCCTTTTAAAATAGAATAAATGGAATTCCACATTATACTATGCATAAGGATTATAGGAAATTAAAAGACATATAGTGCTCAACATACTAAATAATCGTGACATTGAGCTGAGAAAATAGTACTTATGCAGCAAGTTCTTCTTGGGTGTTGTTTGTTAGAGATTTTGCTCCAGTTTTTCCGGAGAGTGGAAGAGGTTTGCATTGTAGGCCAGGAAGCAAATTCTGTGCTGTGCTTGCTCAAAATTTTTCCTTTGACAAATACGTGTTAGATCAGAAACATGAAGTGAGATCAGAGATCTGACTTGATTTCACTGTCCACGAGCTTTGCTCTTCAGACCCTCTTTGGATTTAGTTCTCCAGGTTTTGTGTGTTGGCAATGGAACTGTAGTGAATGTAGTTCCGCAGCCTACAGCTTGGGTTGGATGCAGCTAGAGAGCTTGGGAGGAATCCTGTTTAGCCCAAAATGGCTCTGAAGTTAAAATATGAGAGTGTACATTATAAATGCTCTAAAGTGCAATCATCCTACCTGAGCTGAGTTATTATTAAAAACTAGAGTTTGTTGGTTTATACTGAAATTATCTGGAAGAGAAAGCTCTGATGGTCAAAAGTAAGAGGGAGGCGGATTCTTCACTCAAGGACCTTTTCTTTATAATGTACATTTTGGCTGACTTTTGACCTTATTTAATGTGATTTTGTAAGTGAAGTAATTTGATGTGTTTCCTGAACAAATGAATGCACACACTAGACCCACCTGCAATGGGTATATTACACTTAAGCCTTCCTTTGATGAGTGATGAAAATACAATATTTTCATTCTGTTGTGCTCTTTACAATCACATTTGTGACATTAAATGGTTGCGGTGTTGAGATTTGCACACCTTTTAAGAAGAGCCCAGCGAGCAGGCCTTCCCTCTGGGAAGATTACTGCTAGAAAAATGGGGATTCTGAGAGAGAATGAGTACAAATCCATTGCAGGTGAGCCAGCACAATTTAATCACATAATATATTTCTAATATATCCCTAGGAATTCATGTTTGCTTTGAATCTGCCTACCAGATAGGCCACAAGGAGATAGAAATGACTTACAGTGGTTTCTCCTGCCTAGAGCTAAGTGTATGCTATGTTTCTGTTCACACATAATCAGCACACAAAGGAGGAGGCAGCAGCTGCTCAAAAGAGTTCTAGAAAGGGAGATGTACAGGTGGGAGTTTTTAAATCTTGACATACTGATAAGATTTCAGTGTAGCTTCAAAGCTTGTTCAAAAAAATGACCTACGTCGCCAGTATTTCTTTGAAATCCTAATCTGTTCCTAAAACAGAGCAAACCAAGTTCTCTTTTGTAAACTTAAGTAAACACATTCTTCATCACCATCAAAGATTATGGCAAGAAGGGGGAAGGACCTGCCTTTGTGCTTCAAGAGTCCTCATTGAGTATTGTGTGCATATTTGTGGGTATAGTCATATCTTTCAAAGTACAACCCAAGCCAAATATTTCTGGTAATCTCCAGGCTTTTAATGTGTGACAAAGCAGGGTGATGAGTTCAGGCGTGTTGCTTGGAGCCTTTCTGTGAATGAAGTACCAGAGCAATAACCACATTTGTTCTTCCGGGGCACCTGCTTGTGGAAGGAGCACAGAACTGGAGAAATAAGCATCACACAAACACATGGGGAAAGTAAAACAATGAAAAGCTCTTGACCTGGCCAAAGTCAACCTGACTGATCAATAGAGGAGGAGAGAGCAGAGACCTTGCATTGTCGAGCCCTGTTACAATTTCTTTTACAGAATCTGATGCCTTTGTCTTGGTCAAACTGTGATCAGGGTGAGTCTGGAGGTGATGGAGGCTAATGTGCTTCACTGCAGAGAACAGAGTCTCTCCATTCCCCCAGATTAAAGTTGTTTTTACTTTTTGTCAAAGTTTAAAACAGGAAAAATGGGCCTCAGTCTTATTAGTAGCTTCTATGGCACTTTTAAAAATGGGAAGCAAATTGAAAATGGACTGGTGACAAAAATGGTATTAGGCAGCGTTCTCCAGAGAAAACAGACCAGTACAGTGTGTGTGTGTGTGTGTGTGTGTGTGTGTGTCCGTTGTATGGGGTGGAGGAGAGAGAGAGAGGTTGTTTTGTTTTTAAGGAAATTGGTTTACGTGATTGCGGAGGTTGACAAGTCCAAAATCTGCATTGTACGTGTTAGGCCAGCATACTGGAAACCCAGGGAAGAGGTGATGCTATAGTTTGAGTTCAAAGGTAGTGTTCTGTCAGAATTCCCTCATCTTTGGGGGAGGTCAGTCTTTTTCTTTTTCCTATTAAAGCCTTTAATTAATTGGATGAGGCCCATCAACATTATGGAGGGTAATCAGCTTATTCAGAGTCTACTGATTTAAATGTTACTCTCATCTTTTAAAACCTTCATAGAAACATCTAGAATAATGTTGGACCACATATCTTGGTACTGTGGCCCTGCCAAAATGACACATAAAATTAACAATCACAGAAACTAAACAGGATAATTATTGAGATGGGAGACTCCTCAAAGACACTGTGTGCTAGCGACCTGACTGCAGTTACAGCACCTTGATCTAATCACACAGGGCACAGGCAGATATATTCTTGAATGGCAACAGATAACCTTTCTTTTATATTGATTATGGTGAGAAGTTTTCTGAAAGTCATTTAGAGTACATTTCATAACCAAAAGAAAGTAATGTCATGAAAAGAAGAAATGCTGGAAAATTATCAGAGAATGATAATACACTCACATAGAGCACACAAGCACATATACAACATCGGACAATTAATGCGCTTACATTGGAAGCACTGTACAAACAACTCAGTTGGCAAGGTTATGGTGCCTTACCAAGTCGTTTATACAGTGCTGTCAATGTACATGCACAGTGGCAAGTTTGCGAACTCGATCGTCATGTTTTGGGAACTACCACAGCTCTGATGGCCATTCCAGAAAAATGAGTTCCAGAATTGCTTTGAAGGGTAGACTAGATGCTGGCATCAGTGCATAGCTTCCCAAGGGGAGTTTTTTGAAGGTGATGGTAGTGATATTCAGCAATGAGGTATGTAGCACTTTTTCCAGGATGAATTTTTTAATTAATTGTCTGACCTCATATAAACCTATAAAACATTGGCCCCAGATATGAAGTAAGCAAGCCATATCCAAATGGAATCAGGCAAGGGAAAAATAAAATCCAAATTAATATTCAAACATATGAAAATGTATTAACAGATATATATTTGAGATCCTACTATAATGTGACACATTATCAGGTCTTGAACAATTACACCGTTTAATAAGGTTGGCGAAGTTTTAAATATTATTTTAGTATTGCAGGTCAAAAATGAACTTGAGAGGTTATTGTTTCAAGAAATCTCACAGGGAGTTCCCTGGTGGTGTAGTGGCTTAAGGCTTCGGCGCTGGTGCTGTCAGCGCTGCGGCTTGGGTTCGATTCCCAGCCAGGGAGCTACCCACATACCAAAAAAAAAAAAAAAAAAAAAAAAAAAAAAAAAAAAAGGCAAAAAAAAGAAATCTCACAGATTTCTTAAGTAAGGGTATCACTATAGATGTTATCTCTATATTACCTTTACATCAAAATGTGTATATGCCCAGCCACTGTTGCTTTGGGTATGGATGTGTATGCTTACACCAATAGATACTTTTCTTTCTCACTTATACACACACGTCCATATACATGTGCAAATGTATGAGAGTATGAACTTGATTTCTATTGTGATAATAGTAATCAATCAATAGATATTTTTTGAGTATCTGTTATGTGGTAGGCCCTGTAATCTCCAGAAATATAGTAAGAAACATCATGGTTATATTTTACTGATGTACAAATTGGAGTTTATATTCTGGTGAGGAACAAATATAAAAGTTAAACAGACAAATAAGTAAAATAGTTATAATTAGTATTTAATTTTAAGAATATTATGGAAAGGTGCTTATGACAGAAAATGAGACTACTTTAAATAAAGAAGTTGAGAAGGAAATTTCTGAGAAGGTGATGTTCAACTTGAAGCCCAGAGGATGAAAGCATTCTAGGCAGAGGAAACCATCATTCGAAGCATTTTCAGGATGAAGGACTTGATACATCAAAAACACTGGGGTGCTAGAGTGGTCGGCACATACTGAGGAAGAGTAGAAGCAGTGTGAGTTGAGACTGAGGAGGTGAAAAGGACCTTGCAGGCCATGATAAGGGCTTTGGATTTTATACCAAGAGCTGTGGAAAGACACTGAAGCAGTGGAGGGCATCAGACAAAATTTCTATTTCAGTAAGACAATTACTGCTGCTGTATTGAGCATGGCTTGGTGACGGGTAAGAATAGAAGAGGTGAGGTCAATTGAACTTAAAATAGACCATGCAATGAGATGATGGTGAACTAGTCTAAGGTGAGGGAAGAAGTGATATAGAAAAACAAAATGATTAAGATGTATTCTGGAGATGGATTTGACAAGACTTGCTACTGTGTGGATGTGGGGTGTAAGGAAAAGGAAAAATCAAGGATGACACCTGCATTTCTCACTTGAGCACCTCGTGATTGATGGTGCCATTTACTGAGAAGGAGAAGACTGAAGCTTATGATGGAGAAACAGGTTTGAAGAGGAAATCAAGAATTTCATTTTGGATTTGTTAAGTGTAAAATGTCTGTAAGATATCCTATTTTAAAAAGCAATGTTGTGTGCAAGTGTGGAGCTCAGAAGTGAAATAAAATTTTGGATTACACACTCTCCAAATGGTTTTGGAGTCATCAGAATTAAAATGATATTTAAACCCATGGGAATGATAAGATTTCCAAGTACATTATTTAGAGAAGATAAGAAACTTGCCATTTGAATCTTGATTTCTATTTAGAGACTAGTTATAGGAGAAAAATTGAGCAGAAGAGAATGGGAAAGAACAACCAGGAAAGTAAAAAGAAAATCAAAACATTATGGTTTTTTTAAAGCCAACAAAAGATAGAGACAGTATTTGCCTGTAACAAATACTGCTGCAAAATTGCATATATTGAGTATAGCAGAATTCACTGAATTGGGAATCACCGAGATCCACTGAATTGGGAGTCAAGTGGCCATGCCCCTCCTTTGAAAGTGCTTGAAGCAGAAATCAGATTGCAGAAAATTAAAGTATAAATGGGAGATGAAGAAGTGGAGAGCAATGTACATAGATCATTCCTTTGAGAGATTCACATATGAAGGGGAGCAGAAACTGGGCTAATTGAGGAAAGAGAAGTGATTTCATTAATGGTAGATACCAAGCATGTGTGTTTTCTGATAGCATTGACTCTGATGGGTAAGAAAGTACAGCTGAAGGAATCAGGATGTAACGTGTGCAATTGAAGAAGAGAAGGAATCAAGAGCAAACATGAATAAATTGAATGGCTGTTGTAATATGACTCATATGGAAAAAACCCATAATAAACATTCTCATATACATTTTCCTTTATAACTCAAAGCTACTCTAAACAGATTGTTCAAGGTTTAAGAGAATAAGTCACCCATGAAATGACTTGATATCATTGTAGTGTAACCCTTCAGGGAAAGAGAAAGTAACTCAACTACATTATTTGTTAAAAAGAAATATAGCTGTATCTTAAATTTCCTGATTCTTTCTTTCTGTGTCTGGAATGCCCAGCTGATTTACCTCAAGAGGCCTATGGCAGAAAAATCTCTCTCCACTCTCTGTAAATACCAGCCCACTGTAGCTGTGGCATTCAAGATCTCAGGCTTTCATGGATTCATGTGCTGATTTGATAACCCTGTATTAGAGAAACTTTTAATCCACAAACTCAGTGCTCAAGTAATATACCTTTCTTCATTGGTTTAAAACTGAATTGATCCTTCATTTGGACAAAAGACTGAAAACTTACTTTTAGTTCAGATACAGTCTCCTCCATTTGCCTTCAATTGTTTTTTAAGATTTGGAGAAATTATAGGGTGCCAAGATGTGGGGATGAAAGTGGACATGTGCTCCTCTTCGTAATTTATCCATGTTGTCATCTGCTGAGGTGCTCTTATTGTTATCTGGTATTGGTCAGTAGTCCATGAAGATTACTGCTATTAACTCATTGTCCCTTCTGGTGTCTGGGGTGTTGTGAAAGGTCGGAGCTTCCGCTGGGTACTAGGGAACTTCCGACTGATGTTATACCCCTCTGGAGTACAGCAAACTCCATGAGGCTGTCTCACTGCCAAGTGCCTGGACATCCATGTAGGTCTGTCTGCTCCAGACCCTTGGGCTACAGGAAAACAGAACTCAGATTTCTCTCTGTTCTCACATTCGTAGAATCTATCTGGAAATTTCTACCTACTTTTTCCTGAGTTGGCTTGTGGTTGGGGAAGTGGACAGACCAGGAGGTCCCTTTGTCTAGCACCGTCTATCATAAATCCTCTCATTTGGACTCCTCTCTTGTCCTGAGTCAGAAAAATATTTATTTAGTTTGAAGTCAAGTTCTTCCAAATCTGTGGTTTATGGCCTAATCTAAACTTTGTAACTTTTTGAAAAGTAGCTTTATTGAGATATAATTCTGAGATCATACAACTCTTTTAGTGTACAAGTCAATGATATTTAGTACATTCATAAGAGTTATACAGCCACCACCACAATTTCCAACCTAAACTTTGCAACTTTCTAAAGCCAAAGGTTTGATTTTTTTTTTCTTTTTCCTTTGCATTACTTTTTTTTGAGACATTGGAAAAGTACTTGAGTGAGGAAAAGAATAAGTAAAAGAAAATGTGTCTAAGGAAACTGATTTATATGCAAAAGTATTAATGTGCCACAATGCATGGGTCTCGGAGGTCCACAGCTTGACCTTGCAGTGTTCTTCAATGTGGTGGAATTATCTGTGTAACATGGACGTAGGACACTACACCAAGCATGGTTTAGTTTGTATGTGGAAAAACTTCATCTTTCTCTACTTTTGCTCATTCCATCTTTAAGTTCATGAATATTTCTTTTACACAAATCATCTAAATTCAGAGAACAAAGCTGCCCAGTGGTGCTATCATTTAGGTCATTTATTCCATCTGTATATTTCTTTAACATTAGCCTTAGTTTTGTCTCATGTAGAATTTGGTCCAAATTCAAATTTTAACTGTGTTTTCTTGTAAATCCAAATGTTGCCATCATATTAGAAGAGCAGTTTGGTTTGGGGCAAGGTTCACCTCTGTGATTAGGATTTGTGGGGTTACCACTGGTTTAAGTACAGTAAGATTTCAGCAGCCCATGAGTCATGAACTTACCACAAGGTGTTTTTCAGCTAAGCAGTTGCATGTCATGGCTCAATTATAAACGGCCATAGTAGGAAATCTTGACCCTACCTCTACAATATGTTAATTTTCATAGGTAACAGCAAAATCTGAGTGTAGATTTATCTAGATTTCCTTTTTTTTTTTTTTTAAATTTCTTTCTTTCTTTCTTTTCTTTTCTTTTTTGTATGTGGGTAGTTCCCTGGCTGGGAAACGAACCCAGGCCACAGCGTTGACAGCACCAGTGACAAAGCCTTCAGCCACTATACCACCAGGGAACTCCCGAGATTTCTTGATGATATGAAATTGAAGAACCAAACTCTTGTCACAAAACTTCGCTTGCTTGGTCTCCCATCAATATATGGCAAAAAAAAAAAAAGAAAAGAAAAAGAAAAAAAAAACTTTCTGTTTATGGAAATCTGGAACTTAACATTTCTTATTTTACTTGAGAAAGGGAAATAGAGAAAGAAATGAAAAAAAAAAAAATTAGAAAAACTGCCAGACTAGCCATTAGCATTTTCTTGGACCCTAAGGAAACTTCTGGCCACATTCATTTTATTGTTTTTGTTTTGCTTTTGTCAGAGGTGAAGGCCAGCCTTGCAGGTAAAATATTTTGCTCTTTGTTTTGCGAATATTTATTCCTTATGCCTGTTGTGCCTCTCTGTCATATCTCAGGATAGAAATTCCCTTATGAGCAACATGATTAGAAATGCAATGAGGACTATTAAATATATTTCAATACAGGAAGCACAATTGCCACACAACCGATCTCAGGAGACTGTCCAAAAGTATTATGTCTGTGCACAAATAAATCCTGCTGATAAACAGTCCCTTCATTTGGTCCCTTATTTTGTCCTTCCTTTCACAAGTAATACCTTCAGTGAAAGTTTAGCTTCTTAGTCTTCCAGCAACATGTCTCTTAAACTTACTCCAACATCAGGAAGCAAATACAGATGGGAAAAGTGAAGGGGTGAGGGTCAAGAATAGAAGAGAACAAAAGAAACAACATGAGAAACAACGGGAAAGCTAAAGTTTGGAAGGCTTCTTTCCTGTGGCCTTTTTGGAGACTGGCCTCAGACACACATAACTGCTCTGTCGCTGTGGCTCTGAAACTGAGGGTTCAACTCTCCCCAAGGGAAAGAACTGCCAGAGTCCCTGTGGTTATTTGATTATACCTGATATTTGGGGACCTTCCAATATGGGTAGCCAGGGTTCCATTTTTTAAAAGCCCTATGCAATGGAAAAAATCCAGATTTTAAGTTGAAAAGTTCTCCAGAGCAGTAATCTAAAAGTAAAAGTAGCTACATTTACCGAGTGCTGATTTACTGTGCTTTGTGCCAGAATGTAATGACCTGATGATTCTACTATTATCTCATTTAATCCTTACAAGTCATATGAGGAATCCTCTATTATTTTCCCCATTGCACAACTAAGAAACTAAGGCTCCCAGAAATGAGGTGTTATGCCTGAAAACCCACAGTCACATAGAAGGGCTTGTGCCTACGCCCTTTACCCCTGCTCCCTCACTACTTCCCCATCATTGCTAGCAGTTTCTCATTCTGAGGAATTTTTAAAAAGGTTGGGGAGGAGCCAGGTATATTCCTCTCAGTTAAAAGCCTAACAGAATAAGTAGTTCAGACTCCTCGAATAAAATGTTTTTAAAAGTCTCCAATTAATTTTCCACTTATCAGACACTTGGCTGCCACATGGTTACCTAAGAGCATGACAAACGGCTCTGTTGGGAGAGCCAGTGGAGCCATTGTCCCAGCTCCACCTGCCAATCCCTTATAGCACAGTACAGTTCCATTAGAGCCTGTGGGCAGCCGAGGACAATCCTTTTGACGTTGAAGCTCTCTTCCCTGCCTATCCTTGGCCCTCTTGTGAAGTGTTAACACAGTATAGCCTCGATATTTTAAAATTGCCTCTACCCACCCCCCCAGCAAAGTCCTAGACTTTAGTGGCTTTGGACGGCGGAGCAACGGAATGTGTGTTTTCTAAAGATATAAAAATGCGGGTAACTGGGGTCGAGGGTGTGCACACATGCACACACATACTTTGCCTTATGAAAGTAATCTCTTATGAGTGTCAAATGGTTGCTGTCCAAGAGAAACAGAAATGAGGAGGTCTCCAGAACAGATAAAATGGAGTTGATTAATATGAAAATGTTTATATGTATTTATTGAAAAGTGCTCAGACCACCCTAAAGTTGTATTTTTTTCCTTTTTATTAAAGTATGGTATACGTGCAAAAAATGCATAAATCATGATCACATAGCTTGACAGATTTTCACAAAGGGAATACAGTAATGTAACCAGTACCCAGATTAAGAAAGAAGACATTACCAAGGGCCCAGAAACGTGCAGTCACTGTCTGCCCCCACGGTAATCATTCCCAACTTCTAACCCATAGATTAGTTCTCTCCATTTCTTAACTCTTAATGATTAATGGGATCATTCAGTATGTACTTTTTGTGTGTGTCTGCCTTCTTCAGCTCAACAGTGTGTCCATATAGTTTCATTTAGCAGTAGTTCATTTATTTTCATTTTATAGTATTTTATTTTGTCAATACACCTCAACTTATTTATCTGTTCTATTTCTGTTAGACCCTTGGATAGTTTCCAGTTTTAGACTATTTGGAATAGGGCTGCTATGAACCTTCTTGCACGTGTCTTTTGGTAAACATATGTTTCTACTTCTGCCAGGATAGCCATAAATGTTAAAAACAGACTTCTTACCTGTTTTATACTACCTTCTGGGTAATATTTATCCCATGAATTTCTGAGTCTATTATTAAAGCAATATGCTTGTATTCTTTTCTTTTTAATCGTGCTGCCCTCTGAACTTTGCTTTCCCACGTCCTGAAATTGTTTTCTTTCTAAAACAAAACTCATCTCAGACACTAGGAAAATCTAAAATGCATAGCTCTAAGCTCATCATCTGAGGCTATAATAATGAGTGTGTGGTTTTAAATTAACTTTTCATCATGGTCCACGCTTCTTTCAAAGGTCAGGCCTTCATCCTTGTTTGTTCGATGGGAGTACATGGTACATGTGACCAAAAGTAGAGTAATTTTCAACAAAATTAAAAAAAAAATTCTGGTACTCTCAAAAGACTTTTTTTTTAAGGTAAAAGAATCTACATTTGAGTCTCTGAATCTAGCTCATTTTAATATGAGCCATTTTTGTATGCAAAGGACTGCTGACACCAGCAAGTTTTATAGTACTGATTACTATGGAAACATTTATCTATAAATATAAAATCCTTTAAAGCTTAGCCTTTTATCTTTATAGAAAAAGGCCTGTTTATGTCACTTCTAAGATTCCAGCTTTAATGTAGACATGAGCTAGTCTAATGCCAAACAAGATAACCTCAGTGTTGGAGCTGTGCAAGCTTTGAAAAGTGGAATTTGTGCTAAAACTATCATTTTTTGATAAAATATTAATAATTAAATAAAGATATATAAAACTGCTCACTTAAGTCTATAGCTCTGGTTTGTTGAATTTTTTTTTTTTTATTGAGTTTAATATTGTGAATATTTCTTACGTTTTTTTTCTCTTCCAACTCATTGTTCTCCTCTTTTCTTTAAGCAAGTGTACATGAGTTTGGGTGTGTGTGTGTGTGTTAGTGGTAATGATGGCCAAAATGAAAGTAGTTCATTCATTAACACTTTCCTTTGGCACAAGTGTGGATTTTTTCCCTTCAAAGTTCATGTAAAATTAGATATGATGATGTAATTTCTTTGCATTATTATCTTCTTTTCTTTTTTTCTCTTTTACTAAAATGTATCACTTTAAATAAGTAGAAGTTTATAAGAGGAAAATGCTGCAAAGTGAGAAGGGAGAGACTTCCATATGGCCCAAGGAAGAGCACTTTGTGCTCCTGTATCCCCATGGGGATAGGTAAGTGAATTGAGATGAGAGAAGGAGAGTCCTGGGGTTTCCTTTCTCCCAGGTATATCATCACCTGAACAAGGTAATTATTGTCCTCACTTTTTTTCATGTAAGTTGGAAAATCTTGGAGTTACTGGTTTTGCCCAAAGAGAACATCTCTCTCTACCTCCACACAGACATCTAAATTTACCATTATTATTTCTCAAATGTCTTCATGCCTTAAATCTGTGTCTAATCCAACAATTTCAAGTTATACCCAAATAATTACAATCTGATTAGTTGAAACCCTCTGAGACATTTCTAAATCTCCACTCACTAACGGAACTCTTAAAAAGTTACCATACAAAAAAATACTGGGAGTGTCAAAAAAATATATACACATTTTAAGAGATGTTATCTGTGTATTACATAAATACTGATGGTAACCACTTTGAGCACCTCTTGTAATTGCAGAAGTCAAATATGACTTGTATTCATCTTTTGTTATTGGTACATGTTGAGTATTACAATTTTAATACAGTTTTTCCCCTTCTTAAAATGTGTATACATTTCTTTGGCACCCTCTGTATACAATTGTTAAGCTTTCAAACAGTGCCTTATCAATGTAGTTTTACAGAACCCTAGAAATGACAGCTATAAAGAGATGAGGAGGACAGAGACGCTGAGGGGTGGGAGAAAGGTATGTTTTACAGTTTTGTACGCCTACCAGTTATCATTGAAGAGTTATAGTGCTACGTGACAGACGCCAGAGGAGCTGCTTCTCATCATAGCTACAAGGATGGGAATGCGATGACAGAAAAGTGTGGCTGTCACAACAGACCTAATTAATTTTCTAATTGCCAAGTTCATACTTATTTATCTTGGTTGTATATGAAGAGTTTAACAAGTATCTTTCAGATCCTATCACTAGGCATTTTAGAAGTTGTGAGGATCAACTTTAGTTGCAAGATACATCTTCAGTCAGAAGGAAGAGCCCATTAACAGAGCATAGGGGAAATTATTATGGCCACATAGACTTGTAGAATCACAGGTTTGGAAGAGGGCCAGGGACTTAATCTATTCTGACCACGCACGTCTCAGCCGTAATTTTATAGACACAGAGGGAAAGATCATGTTTAATAGATGTTAAACAATAAGGGCCACGGAGTCAAATCTCTCTTCGGCTTTCTCCTTTGATCTACTATTTTCTCATTCCTTTGAGCACCAGGAAATGCGATTCCACTATGGAATATTTGTCTAATGGTGCATATAACAGCAACACATCTGGGCTATGCAGTGCTAGTAAGTGGCATTCACAGGGCTGACTCTGAGGGGACTGTGACATAGGAAATGTTCACTGGCATACTCCTGCCTTCACTATCTCTCTGATATTTCTCTCCACACGCTTCACACTCCCCACTTTGCCTACTGCACACCAAAGATGTGCCTCACCCCTAGACTTAATCCAGCCTTGATTTCTTCACCTACAACATAGAAACAATAATTTTATGCACTTCAGAGTATTGAGAAGATTATAGAAAATAATGTCTATGATGTCTTTAGTCCCATATGCAGCACGTATTAAGGCCGTAATTGATAGCTTTTATTATTCCTGCTAACTGCTAAAGATGAAACCCATCTCAGGGTATTTAGAATGTAAAATAGGACTTGAAGATTGGAACGGCAATTAATGGATAGCATTGATATTTGCAAGCAGAGAGCTGCCTATTCAACTCTTATTTTGGGGGCATCTAGTATGTACCAAACCCTCTGCTTAACGGCTGGAAAGAGGATTAAAACGCACTCATTTTTCTTTACTTCCAGGAGCAAACTCTCTAATGAAGGAAACTAACCATGAGCAATAACCACGCAAGTATCTGTATAATTACAGTTATAATAAGGGCAACGAAGAAAAAATAAAGGCAGGCATGAGCATGCATAGCATGGGGACCTGATTTCAAAGGGAAGTCTTTGTGAGAGGTGCCATTTACGTTGATCAGGCAAGGAGGAAGTGGTGTGCTGGGAGGAGAGCCTTTCTGGCAGCAGAAATGAGTATGCCTCTTGGCAGACTGGCCTTGGTTGAAATGGGACAAATTGTAAAGAAATGAAATTGGTCTGTGTGGGGGTCATTGACCATCTTCCCACCTCCTCTACCCAGCGCCCACAATCTATTGGTTCACCTGGCAGGAAGAGTCACTTATCAGGTTGAAATGCAGAGGTCTGGGGCACTTCATTTCCTTCTCGCAGAGCAGACTACCACTCCTCATTTCTTCCCTTGCTTCAGAGGCACTGCATAAAACTCAGCTAGCTGTCTGTTAGTACGTGCCCACCCCAGTGAAACTCCCAGGCCTCTGAAGCCAAGGTTTGACCTAAACACACCTTTCAACCTGAAACCATAAGAAGCTGCAAGGTTTGCTAAACCTGGTATGAACCTGACTTTATTGTTATTTTTTAACCAAACTTTAAACCGAACTAAACCATTTCAGAGAAAAACTAGAAAACTTCTTTGTTTGTTTAAACTAATAAACCAGAACTAACTTGGAACATTGAAATATTTTGCAACATGAACCCAAACAATTATTTAATTTGATCACCCATCCTGAAGAAAGAATATGAATTATGGGACAACTAAAATATTTTCATGTTTGGGTGAGTTGCAATCAGAATCATGCATGTTTGATAGATTTTAGTATTAGTTTTCATTTTTCTGAAGAAATTTTTGGTAAAGAGTATGTATTTTTTGTCAGTCTAGGAATTCTACATGTCTTCATGCAATTTTCAAGTACCTCTAATTCCTGTAAGAACCCCCAAATTGTGATTTATGTGAAAGTTAAAACATAAAAATTAAAGGTTTGATTCCTTCTCAAGGCTTCCTTCTGCTTTCCATAATAATTGTGTTTCATTTTAGATCTAGTAAAGGAAAAAAGATTTGGGAGTGTTTTCTTTCTAATCAAAACATTTTTACATGAAGAGACATGGAGAAACCAGATGCGATGTGGCAGTGTAGTGATATATAAAAGAATTTTAACTAAAAACACAAAGTGCATTTGAGAAAGTGGTGACTGACAGTGACAGCCCTTCTGGGTCTAGATACTACAGTTAGTATCATCTTCTCCCTCCGGTGCCCATGAGAGCTCGTTCTACAGTGACCTTCCAGTTAATGCTTCATTGCTTGTGAGGTGTTTCATAACTTGTCTTTGGGATTTAGACGCTGAGTCCTAGGTAAAAGCACAATTGCCCCTTCATTGGAGCTCCAGTTGAACTCAGCGGCACGGCTTAATAACCTCTCGATTAGTGATGCAAACTAAGAAAATTTCAAGTTGAGTCACTTTACATTTCTGATGATCTGAACTAGTTTGTAACTTTTTAACTAAGTTGAGTTCTGTGTAAGATCTTTCACAGATGAATTTGGATTCAATTGCAAACAACAAACCAGTTATACAAACACAACCTTTCTCTCTCCCTAGTTTCCTCCCTCCCCCCCATTCCCACAGAAACATGCCTTATTTTGGGAAAAAAACAAAACAAAATATTTTTGAGTTCATTAAGTTCTAAAAATGTGTTGCATTTTACCATTAACTCCTCATAATAATGCCGTGACGTGGGTTTTGTTATCCCAGGCTTTCAGATGAGGGAACTGAACTTGCTTTGGGTGGAATAACTCCGTATCACAGGTTAGTAGGGAACAGAATAATTGACGTGTTTTTCTGACTCCAGTTTATTTTCCACGCTGCCACATGCACAAATAGTGCTAGTACAAAACAAATTGCTAGAAAGCCTTTTGCCGAAAGCACACCGCTGTCAAGATTGCATCCTTCTTCCGCAGGATGTGGTGCCGCACGACGCATGGTGTCAAGTTGGTCGGGAGAGCCTTCAAGGTTGGATTTAGATTTCCTCTGTCGTCGTCTTTTGTGCTAGAAAGGGCCAGACTGGTAAGAGCACATTGCAAAAAGAAAGTGTCCTCTATGCCCCGACACCAATTTGAACTCTTGAACCTGTGGGATACTTGTATGGAGATGTCGGTGTCCTGGAGTAGGGAATGCTGAGACTTCTCTTCCTTTGTTCTCAAGCATCTCTGAACTATGTCACCTGCTTATTGTGGGACCTGAGGAATGATCACTTTCTGGTTCTCTTTTTCACCAACCCTTA
This sequence comes from Lyroderma lyra, assembly GCA_004026885.1. Classification (NCBI taxonomy): domain Eukaryota; kingdom Metazoa; phylum Chordata; class Mammalia; order Chiroptera; family Megadermatidae; genus Lyroderma; species Lyroderma lyra. Next base: position 104,152 of record PVJL010000086.1, on the reverse strand, counting down.
AATGAAGGCCGTTCTTGCACCTCAGTGATGTGGTAAACTTTAATTAGCCAGTATCTATAGAGTCTTTAAACATTTTAGGGGAAACAAAGTGCTAAACAATTCTAACATTTTATTTAAAAAGTAATATTTCTCTATGGAGTTAACAGTTAAATGCAAAACTCTAATATAATAACCTTATGGCAATCTCTGCTCACCTATATTAAGAATAAAAAATTTATATAGATGATTAATATCAATTTTGCGAATTCAGAACTAAAAGGAATTTAATATTTGCATTTTTGGCCTTCATTGTTTATGTTTGTTAATCCAAAATGACACTGAATGGAATGAAAAGTTGCCAACCTTAGTAATGTTTGGATTAATTTTTTCTCCAGAGACTTTAACTACCTCTTTGAGATGAGTTAAAGTGGAAAACTAATTTATAGTTTTGTTGTATAAAAGTAGGGACACTTACATTAAACCATCCTAAAGGATTACCTGCATACATTAAAATGAAGTGGTTATCATTTCTCTCTTTAAATAATTTAGAAGTAGCTTTTGAACCATTGCACTGAGGTCACCAAATGAATGGGCCACTCCACTGCTACCACACACATACATCCATATTAATCCCACTGGAATATTAAAGAAGCAGGTCTCGCTAACTCAATAAACGTAAGCAATGGAATATAAGTAATAGCATTGCCTTTTATTTGGTGTTGCCAAATGCTTTTCCAGCATCACATCCTAATTAGAAACTAGCCAGTCAAGAAAGTATTAGGTTGGTGTAAATGTAATTGCAGTTTTAATATTGTTGAAATTTGCCATTTGATATTGGAATACATTCTTAAATAAATGCAGTTATGTTATACATCATTTTAATGTGCATTTCTTGCTTTATTATTTTTGCTAATGACTTATTGCTTGTTTATATTTATTTTAGACTATGGAAATGATGTTAGACAAAAAGCAAATTTGAGTGATTTTCTTATTTGAGTTCAAAATGGGTCATCAAGCAACGAAGACAACTTGCAACATCAACAATGCATGTGGCCCAGGAACTGCTAATGAATATACAATGCACTGGTGGTTCAAGAAGTTTTGCAAAGGAGACGAGAACCTTGAAGGTGAGGAGTGTGGTGGCCGGCCATCAGAAGTTGATAACGACCAATTGAGAGCAATCATGGAAGCTGATCCTCTTAGAACTACATGAGAAGTTGCCAAAGAACTCAAGGCAGACTATTTTATGGTCGTTCAGTATTTGAAGCAAATTGGAAAGGTGAAAAAACTCAATAAGTAGGTACTTCATGAGCTGACAGGAAATTTAAAGAATTGTTATTTTGAAGTGTTGTCTTCTCTTATTCTGTGCAACAACAACAAAACATTTCTCAACCAAATTGTGATGTGCAATGAAAAGTGGATTTTATTTGACAACTAGCGATAACCAGTTCAGTGGTTGGACTGAGAAGAAACTCCAAAGCGCTTCCCAAAGCCAAACTTGCACCAAAAAAAGGCCGTGGTCACTGGTGGGCTGCTGCTGGTCTGATCCACCACAGCTTTCTGAATCCCAGCAAAATCATTACATCTGAGAAGTACGCTCAGCAAATCGATGAGATGCACCAAAAACTGCAGTGCCTGCAGCTGGCACTGATCAACAGAAAGGGCCCAATTCTTCTCCACGGCAATTTCCTGCCGCACGTTGTACAACCAACACTTCAAAAGTTGAACGAATTAGACTACAAAGTTTTGCCTCATCTCTCATAATCACCTGACCTCTTGTCAACTGACTACCACTTCTTCAAGCCTCTTGACAACTTTTTGCAGGGAAAGTGCTTCCACAACCAGCAGGATGTAGAAACTGCTTTCCAAGAGTTTGTCAAATCTGGAAGCATGGATTTTTATGCTGCAGGAATAAACAAACATTTCTCATTGGCAAAAATGTGTTGATTGTAATGGTTCCTATTTTTATTAATAAAGATGTGTTTAAGCCTAATTATAATGATTTAAAATTCACAGTCCAAAAACTCAATTACTTTTTCACCAACCTAATACAAAGAATTTAGGTTTTAAAGGCCAAATATAATCCTGAAATGTAATTATACACCCTATCTCCTCCCATTTAACTAAATTCTAAACTTTGGAGATACATGATACTTAAGACAGGGGCAAAAATGATAGTGCCTTGTACATATCATACACTCAATAAAAGTTTGTTAAGTTAAATTGAATTAAACAGAAACCAAACTAATCCAGATTAAAACATTCCATCTTCTAGCAGTTTCTTTTTTGTTGCTGTTGATTTTGGACTAATTTCAGAGAAAAAGAACAAAGTGTCCCTTTAGGAACTTATTTTTTAAAGTCCATTTTGGTTTACTTTAAATCAAATGTGGAAGCTAGAGGAGTTTAAAATCATACATCGATTGCTTTTAGCTCAACAAATGACAGATCACCTGATGAGAAATTTATCAAAATCTCCAAAAACAAAACAAAACAAAACAAAACAAAACACATGCCCTCTATTATACTTCCTCTTTCTACGTCTTTCTTCTGACTGCAACACATCCTTTCTAGTCATCTTTCTTTTAACATAGTTTTGGTTCCTATCTTAAGCAGGAGAAACATAAAACACTTCATGTTTTCTAAAGAACTTATCTTCAAGAGATAAAAGTGTTGTAGCCAACATCACCAGAATTGGTACTGAGGTGCAGAGCCTCAGTTTCCTCATCTGTAAAATTAAGGAGTTAAAATAAAGCCTATACAAGCCTTAGCATTTAATGAGATTAACTAAAGATTATGAAACCCCAAAGGCTGAAGTTCAAAGACCTCCCCAGGGAAACGTATCCAGAGGAAATGACACTTGGTATCCATAGCCACTACATCCTAGAAGGGAATTTGTTGGGGTATTGTTTATTATTAGAAAGCAGATCGTGGGACTTGAGAAGTCTCAAAAAATTTTTACGTCTTATCTACACATGCAGTTGGTTTTTCTTCTTTTTGAGTGCAGAATAGGGTTTTTTGTTGGTGTGGTTTTATGCAGTGCCCTTGGTCTACTATGTAATAACAGATCTAAGATTCGGTTGAAGTGTTCACTTTTCCACTGATTACGTGACATTGTGTGGACATAACCTTAGACCTGCCTCATTAAGCTTTGCTTTATACAAGCAACTGAAATTTTTAGTTTATCCTTCTCTTTATCATGTAAGAATCTTAGACTGTAAGGGTTGGAGTGTGCCTTAGAGGTTTAGTCCACTCCCATCATTTTCTAGTTGAGGAACCTGTCAAGAAAGAGAACTAGAACTTAGTTTTTTTTTTCACAGCAGTTTTATACTTTATTTTGTAGGTGACTCTGGCAACATGTCTCAGGTTTATGTGACTATAATAGTGGAAAAATCTTATAGCCACAAAACTGTCATATTAAAGAAAAGTCTTTGCTTTAGAAAAGTTAAATTCTCCATAGTGGAATATTTTAGTTGAAACTTTTTGATATTATCAATGGTGAATTTTCAGGCAATAGAACAAGAGAAGTTTTAAATCTAATTCCAAGAGAAGAGCTGTGTTTCACTGTCATTTTTCCCTTGCCATTTTACTTATCTCCATGAAATGTTTCTTTCTAAACAACAGGAAAAATGTACATAAACCATGCATCTACTCAAATTCTCAAATCCTTATAGGTCATGAATTTATCTGGCATAAATAGTCTAACCAAACATACCATTTTAAATGGGACAGAATAAAAATACTGTTGTCCTGTTTCCAACAGTACACATGGTCAGTCTACTGACATCTTGCATTTAGCCCAGTGAGATGAGGCTGATCATACCTTCCGTCTGAAACAGGACGGTACCATTGTTTTCTGTCCTATTTCAAATGGTACATCTGGTCAGCCTAGAACTGTGAAAGATCTGTGCATTTACTTTACTTGCAATCTAATAAATTAGCCTGTTACAATTCCATGGATACTGGTAAAAGACACAAGAGTCATAAGTCAGAGATAAATGATAGTTTAATACAGCAACAACAGAAGCTAGAGCATCAGCATTTTTACATTGGTTCCCTGCACCTCAGTTCCCACAGAGTGTTACAAAGAGGACCAGATAACACATTGTGTCGTAGGAGAGGAGCCTGCACATAAAGAACTTGGTTCTTTTACAAGGGGCAGTAAATAGTCAGGGTCTTTGTTCTGGAGGGAGACATTATCTTTATTATACTGAGCTTACTTCACGAAAAAAATTTCTCATGTTTTTGCTATACCAAAAGCCTACGTCAAGTGGCAAGGCCATAATTACTAGTACTTTCTATTTCAAATTTGGGGATCTCGTGGCTCTGCAGCCACAGACATACTGCTTTCTAGCTGGGGCTGCAAGGTTTGTATTCTCTGGGTGATCCAGGATCACCTTGCACAGCATTAATCTTTGAGTATCCATCTTACTTTGGGGAAACTATTAGCTGTTACCAATACAAACAAACAAACAAGCAAAAAATCCACTTGAATTCTTACTCAGGTTCATCCTAAGGGCTAGGGAACTTTTCCAGGACAACAATGCTGATCACAAAAATTTATGTACAGTGGATTCTCTGTTAACCGGAACTCAAGCAACCGGTACTCTCAAGCAACTGGCAGAAATTTTGAAGAAATAATGCTAATTTATCTGGCATGGGTGCCAGTTAACTGAGTGTCTACTGTGTATTTCTTTGAGTCACCTTCAACAGCAATATAAAGTCAACCAGGGCAAAAAGAACAAAATTCTCCTGGGAGTTTGTCTCAGGAAGATCTTTCTGGAAAGGCCAAAGGTTCCTTTTATCAGCCAGGATTTATCAAACAAAAAAATCTGAGAATTTTACTGTTATCTCTAAATAGATTTAAGATTGGCATGATAACAGAGTGTGAGTCATCAGATGAGCCAACTCTTGCCATTCTTCCTTGCCCCCTTTATATCCTAACCTATCAGGCCAAGTTTTAAGGATGTGCCTGGTTTCTACCTACGTGGTCAAAACGTTCCTCCTTTCATACTCATTGTAGATACATGTCTCTGCAACTCTTGTTTGAAAGGGGATAAGTTGAGATGAATCTTAGTGCTATTTGTTAAAATGCCGGGGGTGGGGGGTGGGGGGTGGGGGGCAGGGCCTGATGCTGACCACCAGATTGGAAAAGAAGTTGTCTGCCCTCCTGCCCCACCCCACATACCTAGAGGAGAATTAGCAACAACCACAGCAGTGTTTAAGCAGCTGTCTTTGAACTGTTTCCTGTATTCAACCTTTCCAAATGCCTCCTCATTAACAGACAATAAAGAGAAAGGACACATTTCCTGCCACACCATGCAGTTTGGCCAACATATTCACTACAGATTGTATAGACTCCCTCAAATCTATTTAATTGGTCTGTGGGACCACCCCACATTTCCTATTACATGAAGTCATGTCTCATTCAGCATCCCATCCTCATCTCTAAAACTGCCAAATACTGTGAAGGATCTGAGATTTTTGTCCCACTTGCACACAAACAAGTTAGCCTCTCACAGTATCATAGATGCTTGTAGAAGACACAAGGTTCCTGGATCAGACACAGAACAGTTTGTTACAGCAATAGAAGTAGAGTATCAGCATTTTTTGTGCTAGTTCATCTAGCTCCAATTTGTATAGGTTGATGTGCAGAAGGCCAAATGACACCTGTACACATAGTGGGTTATGTTCCAGGAGAGGAGTTCTGAGCTTAGGGAACAAAAATTTCCTATTTTTTTGTGCATCCTTGCTCTTTGTCCCAGAGGGAGACACAAGTTCCATCTTCCAAAGCTGTTAAGCAAGCCTGCTCTAAGCTCTGAAGAGAGACACTTACTCTACATTCAAAGCCTGTTTGTGATACAAGCTTCCTTGTAAAGATATTCTGGAACAAAGGTCAGTCAATGCTTCCCTTTTAAGATGTGAAGAAATATAATAGACCCATAGAGAATTGTTTCCCTACACATAGAAGGAAGGGGAAATAGGTCAACTACAAGTAGCCCTTGTTTCATGATTATAAGGACCCAACTAAAAACAATAGCACAGGAAAATAAGCTTTGGAAATATTAATGATTGAGTTTTTGTTTCTTACTTGATTTTTGGAAAGTGCATTTCAATAAACAGTATATTTAGCAGTTTATCAAGTGTTATATTAAGATTACAGGTTTGTAAAAGGTTTCTTCTGAAAGTTCTCACATGACACATTGGCATGAACTGTCAATCTTCCTAATGAGGGAGACAGAATCATTGCATTTTAATGAATGGGCCTGGACTCACTCCATTACAGTGTATTCCTTAGATTGCAAAGAGCCATTGAAACTCACAACAAAAGTAAAATATGTAGATTTTTTGAATTAGAAATACTGAATTGGATCTGTGAAGCAGTGGTGGCAATCTGACTGTTTTGTTTTCCTCTCAAGAGATATGATAGGTTATAATTTATCAATTATAGCTTAGAAAAGCTGCAGAAAAAAGAAGAAATGTGATATAATTTTGTCTTACTAATAAAAAGAGCAACACCTTTGTCCTCACTCTGAGACCTCAAACATATATATTTCCATTCAGAAGGTTCTTCCCAATAGCTGAAAATGTTATGCAAGATTTGGATAATAGCTAAGTATAGAACAATCATGTGTTTTGCCATAGGTAGACTTTATGGTCACTCTAGTTGCATGGATTATAGGGAGTTTTCCATTGCTGGGTAAATTGTGTTAGTCCTGTAGTACTAACTGGCTTTGGGTCTTTCAAATTACGACACTCCTAGTTACTGTGTAAACTTGAGCAAGTTATGTAAACCCTGAGCCTTCATGTTTTTGCTTTTGTTTTCCCATAAAAACGGAAGATAGAAAACCGATTTATGAGTGAACTGAGGTCTCTTGATATAAAATTAAATAAAGTATCTTAAAAAAAAAAAACCCTTGTGCAGTACATAGAATACAATAAGTTCTCCTTAAAAGTCTATCTCCTTCTTTCCTCTGTGGTTTGACTACATATGGATAGAAAGTCCTCTTTGTTCATTGTCATGTTATTCATTGGTTCACAGACTTCTCATTGAACCAGAAACGGAAATTAATTCTCCCTAAAAGACCTTGTCGTCTTCTACTAGAGAACAAACTTCTCTGCTTCCTTACTTAACATTCTATTGTTTATCATGACACCCAGGATTGCATCTATGGTGAATAATGAAAACTCACTATATAGACACCAGACAGGTCCTGGGATTGATTCCATGTAAGAGCTCCTAACAGAGGGGAGTATGTTAAAAAGCTGAAGAACAGATTTGAAAAGCCTAAAAATCTTTAGAATCTCAGCTTCAGATCCTGGCAGGATTGAATTAGCTTTTTTTCCTCTGGAGTAGTTAAACTTAGTTTCATGTGTTTTGTCTGAGTACTGCGTGTGGGAGTAGGAATCTATATCATTCAGATGGAAGCTTTCATCTGTTTCAAGCCTGTGTGTGTGTGTGTGTGTGTGTGTGTGTATTAAAACAGCCATGAAATGTTATATGTTCTCAAAGCCTAAAAATATCAGTGCAGACCTTAAGAGAATCAGACAGTGGGCTGAAGTAAGATTTAATATTCAATACTTCTTTCTATTTCTTTTTTCATCATTTTTATAAAATGGTGAGTTGACAGGAGCTCTAAAATTTACTTTGGAAACTGAGCAATTGTCCATTTAATGCATTCTATTAAGGTGACAATTATGAACACTTTAAAATGAGACAAAACCTCAACCTTTTCCTCAGTAGCAGGGTTTTAGGGCCCAGTGAGCCCAAATGAGAGCCTTAAATCTCCTTTTTATTTAGATTCTTTTTTTAGTGTTGCCCATATAATCTTGAGTTCCTTTAGTCTAAACATACAGGGAACAAGATGGGGAAGTAAGGATACCTCACAGGGACAAGTGGCATCTGTGGATGGTAGTCTACCTTGAAATTAGGTGTTTTGCTGTCTTACACTGAGGTCACGTTCTAGGTTCCCAGGGTTTTGTGTCATTGGTAGTTTAAATGATTTATCAAATTCAGAGTGCCTTGTTTGCGAAAGAGAAATGTGTTGGTCAATCTAAAACAAGGAAAGTTGCTTTATTAAGCAGAGATGAATGCATGTTTTCTCCAGAACAAGATTCCAGTATTCTGGGGAGCCATTTTTTTCCCCATCTAAGACATCCTAGAGTCATCTGCATATGAGTTTTGGGCTCCTAGGCCAACGCCTCAATGGCCAAATAACTATAGATATGTCATTTAACTAATTCATTTCTTTGCTCCATGATCTTGAGAAAAATATGCCTTTGCTGCATTCAACTGCACAACCCCTACATCTTCCCCTTCTACCTACTTAACATGAAAGAGTTAGAGCATATAAATACCTATTTTTGGTAAATGTCATGGTTTTTCACATCACTGAGTAAGCATGAAATTTTTTCTCTAAATATTTGAATCACCTCATTTATAGTCAAGGACACTTTCTGAAAATGAACACTTTAAAGACAGCCAATTTGACTGTGCATCTGGGTTTGAGCTCAAGAGAGGCAGAAACACTATAGTTAATTAGACTAATTTGTATTACTATTCTTAACTGGTGGTCTCACTTTGAGGAAACCACAAAGATGTCATTTTGAGAAGTCACAGCTTAAGGGGTGTGGCTGCATTGGAAGTGTTGGATATTTTGGTGGTCACTGATTGTATAAAACAACATAAAATTGTGAGAAAAGATTTGTAGTGAACTTCTATTTCCTAGCACATTTTCATTTTCAGAATAGTAATTTTGAATTATGACAACTTGGAAAGAATGAGTGCAGTGTCACATCATGCAGAAACAAATCACTGAATTTTAGTTTCAGGATAAGCTGAGACCTAGTCCCATCTCTGCCATTTTTTTTAGTTTTATTGTGTTGAGCAAATTGTATACCAATATGGTGCCAATTTCTTCTTTATAAAATAAGGAATCAGAGTTTTCAAAATTTGTACTTTAGACTTGTGAAATTGTCTGCAAAAGTAAAATTACAAAATAAAATAACTTGGGAAGTGGTGCATACTATGCCTTCCAAATTTACCTTAGCATCTTATGGTCTGTGAAAGATTCTACAGTTGAAGACCCTAGATTAACTTCAGTCAAAATTTTCCAAAAAAAATTTTTTTTTAGTGATGCATCTTAATATCTTTTGGAAAATAGTACAGGCATGTGTCAGAGATATTGAGGATTTGATTCCAGACCACCACAATTAAATATCAAAATAAAGTGAGTCACACAAATGTTTTGGTTTCCCAGTATATATAACAGTTATGTTTACACTGTACTGTGGTCTATTAAGTGTGCAATAATATTATTTCTAAAAAAGCAATGTACATACCTTAATTTAAAAATGTCGCTAAAAAATGCTAGCCATCATCTGAGCCTTCAGTGAGACATAATCTTTTTGGAGGGTCTTCCTCAATGTTAATGGCAGCTAACTAATCAGGGTGGTGGTTGCTGAAGGTCAGGGCCATTGTGGAAATTTCTTGAAATAACACAACAATGAAGTTTGCCACATCGACTGGCTTCTTTCAAGAACAATTTCTCTGTGGCATACGATGGTGTTTGATAGCATTTTACCCAAAGTAAAACTTCTAAGTTGGAGTCGATCTTCAAATTCTGCTTGTGCTTTTCCAGCTAATTTTATATAATATTCTAAATCCCTTCATTGTCATTTTAACAGTCTTCACAGAATCTTCACTAGGAGTACATTTCATTTCAAGAAACCATTTTCTTTGCTCACCTGTAAGAAACAACTTCTCATTCATTCAAGTTTTATCATGAGATTGAAGCAATTCAGCCATATGTTCAGGCTCCACTTCTATCTAGTGCTTTTGCTATTTCTACTACATCTGTAGTTCCTCCACTGAAGTCTTGAACAACTCAAAGTCATCTATGAGGGTTGGATTCAATTTCTTCCAAACTCCTGCTGATTTTGATATGATGAGCTCTTCCCATGAATCATGCACTCATGTCATTTAGAATGGTGAATCCTTTCCAGAATGTTTTCAATTTACTTTGCCCAGATCCATCAGAGGAATCGCTATGTATGGCAGCTATAGCTTTACAAAATGTATTTTTTAATTGGTAAGTCTTGAAAGTCAAAATTGCTCCTTGACTGAATGGATGTTATATTAGCACCACTCTAAAAATATGAATCTTGCTATACATCTCCATCAGAGCTCTTCGTGACAATGTGCGTTGTCAACAAGCAGTAATATTTTGAAAGGTATCTCTTTATTTTGAGCAGTAGGTCTCAAAAGTGGGCTTAAAACATTCAGCAAATCATGTTGTTGAACAGATGTACCTTCATTCGGGTTTTGTTATTCTATTTATAGATCATTGCCAGAGTAGATTTAGCATAATTCCTAAGGGCCATAAGATTTCCAGAATGGAAAACGAGCATTGGCTTCAACTTGCAGTCACCAGCTACATTAGCCCTTAACAAAAGAGTCAGCCTGTCTGTGAAGCTTTAAAGTCAGGCATTGACTTCTATTTTCTAGCTATGGAAGTTCTAGATGGCATCTTTATCCAATAGAAGGTTGTTTCATCTACAGTGAAAATCTGTTGTTCAGTGCAGCCACCTTCATTAATTATAATGTCTAGCTAGATCTTCTGGATAACTTGCTGCACATTCTGTATCACTTGCTGCTTCACTTGCACCTTTTGTTATGAAGATTGCTTCTTTCTTACCTTAAATCTCATGCTCCAACCTCTGCTAACTTCACACTTTTCTTCTGTCGCTTCCTCACTACCCAGCCTTCATAGAATTAAAGAGTGTTAGGGCCTTGCTCTGAATGAGACCGGCTTTAAGGGGATGTTGTGGCTGGTTTGATCTTCTATGCAGACCACTAAGACTTTCTCCATATTAGCAATAAGGCTGTTTTCACTTTCTTATTCATATGTTCATTGGAATAGCACTTTTAATTTCCTTCAAGAACTTTTCTTTTGCATTCATAGCATGGCTAACTGTTTGGTGCAAGAGGCCTAGTTTTTGGCCTGTCTCAGCTTGTGACAAGCTTGCCTCACTAAGCTTAATCATTTTCAGTTTTTGATTTATAGCAAGAGATGTGCAACTCTTCCTTTCACTTGAAGAATTAGAGGACATTGTGAGGTTATTAATTGGCCTGATTTCAATATTGTTTTGTCTCCAAGAATAGAGAGGCCAGAGGAGATGGTGAGAGATACCAGAATGGCCGTATCTCAAGCTGTCAGAACACACACATTTATTAAGTTCACCATCTTATTCAGGCTTGGTTCGTGGTGTGCCCCAAAGTAATTACAACCAGGACATCAAAGATCACTGATCACAGATCACTACAAAAAGATATAATAATAATGAAGAAGTTTGGAATATTGGAAATACACGTATAACACAAAAATGTGAAGTGAGCAAATGCTGTTGGAAAAATGGCACCGATAGATTGGCTAGACACGGGACTGCCACAAACTTTCAATGTGTAAAAAATTTCTATGTCTGCAAAGTGTGATAAAGCAAAAGGCAATAAAACGAGGTATGCCTGTATAACAAATATCTTTTGGAAACTCTGGAGTCAATTATTTCCAAGACCTTTTCCAGATAGTATTCAATTATTCTAGTTACACTGCTCTTGTTACTTCTTTATTTCGTCAATGAGAGTTTTTCTTTGTTGATTTTTGGCAATTTCTCAGATAAAGCATAACAAGGGATGAAATAATTTAGTCACCTAAGGATTCATTAGAATGAGTCATTGGTCCCTCTGCTTCAGTTAAGGTACTTTCCAGTATTAAAGTTTATGATTCTAAGATTTTAATTTGAGACCAGGGACAATTCTTCCTCTAAGAAAAATTAATTGCATTTCTTACCTTCTCGAAAGCCTTATGTTACTTCATACACCCATTAGCCTGCACAAATGTTTATTTTTATCCCAAATTAACATCTCAATACAATGATAGGTTTAGCAACAGAGACACTTTGTAGCTTCATGGCTACATGAATATCATGGCTCATATTTTTAATGTTTCTGAAAATTTATGTTTCTCATTACATAATAGCTTTAATTAAAATTTAAGCTATGCGTTGGTCCAAGTTTATACAGGCATTAAAATCTCTGGTTACTCTTTAGGACATTACCTTAAAGTATGTGGTATTGTTGATTTTATTTATTTTTTGAACACTTTTTTTTTTTTGTCTAAACAACCTACGTCTTTTGTTCAAATGAAAAGCAAAGAGTGCATGCCTACATCTTTAAATAGGTGCTCAAGTTCATTGACAAAGAAGATAATCTTTGTTTGAAAACATTGTATTCATATCACCTGCAGTTTCTTTCTTTCATCACAGTGGTCCAAGATATACTTTATTTTGTTAAAAAATATGCTTCCGTAGTTTCAGCATCAAAAATACTATGTGTTCTATTTACTGTAAAAAAAATTATCGAAAACTTTTCTAATTACTCTCTCTCTGTAATTGGTCACTCTTTCTCCAGATATACTTCTAAGATGTTAAAATACTCCCAGTACCCACAAGGTGGCATGGCCTTCTTGTGTAATTCAGTTTCATTTGGTTTATTTCTGCTTTAGCTGCTGCTCTATTTTAGATTCTACTCTTTTATTAAAGTTTTGAATTTCACTTAATGGTTTTGTTTTTCTTCACTTGCAAGCAGTGTATTTGAATTTCTAGACTGAGATATGTTTTTCAAAAAACAGAGATATTCAAGTAAAACTTTTCAATTTTTTCTATTGTTTCAGTGCACTTTGAAACTGAATTTAAATTATTTGACTTTGAATAACTCCTAGTGCTTAACATACTGCCTGATAAATACTAGATATTCAATAAATTTTTGCTGTGCAATTTCATGACCTGTCTTGTAGAAAAATGTATTCAAATACTCAGTATCATCAAAATAATTTATGGATACTTTATCATTCTATTTGCTGGTGAAAAAGATTTGTTTCCATTGTCCAGGAAATACGGTTATTTTATGGTATTACAAAAATACGTTGTATATTAGGATAAAGTTTTCATCATGTCTCAGTTGTAAGAAAGCATGATTAATTCAGTTCATCCGTTTATTATTTTTTGGTAAACATCTGCACATGCTCCGTCTACACCCAGCATTGTGGTAAATGCTAAAGAACACGCGGGAAGGAGTAGAACATACATAAGTGGGTATTATGGTAGTGTAAAGTCGTGTATTTATTTGAGGAATATTATTGTTTACTGTGTACCAGGGATTGTGGATGGTGAATTGTGAATAAAATAGTAAAAACTCTTGCATTACAGTGAGGAAGACAAACAATAAACTCTAAATGAGATGAGTGGAGAACATAGTATGTTTAATAATGATATATGTTAAAGAGAAAAAATACAGCAGGAAAGGTCCAATAGACAGGATTGAGAGAGGTTGTGCTTTTAATGTGAGTAGTCAGAGATGGCCTCTCCAAGAAGGCAAACTTCACAAAAAGACCTGGAGAAGGCCCCAACGTGAGCTGTATCATTATCTAGGGAAGAACGTTTCAGGCAGCCAACTTTTTGGCACAGGAAGTACAGAGTCTAAGTTGGGAATGGATCACTCTATGTGCTACCACAGTCATGTGAAATGAGGCAGGAGCAGAGGCAGGAGCAGAGGCAGGAGCAGAGGCGAGTGATGAGCTCATGGAGGTAGCTAATAAGGAAGGGAAATTCATGTAGGACCAAGTGAAGAGAAAGGCACTGCTGGTGGAGCAAGCAGAAGGAGCGAAGCCATAGACCCATGAAGCTAAAAACGTATGCATTTGGAAAGCAAGAAAATGAGACGGTAAATGGCACCAATGTGCAACAAGCTTGTATGTACAACTCTATTTAATATCTACTTGGGAGAAAAAATTAGTAATTTTACCAGAATTATTTTGAGAAAGAAAAAGTAGTTAAGTTTTAATGGAAGCAAATTATGAAGAAAAAGAAAAAAATTGACAATATATGTGCAGCCTAATCTTAACTGATAATTCGGATCTGTTTTCCCTTCTAAAGGAATCTGTTTTCTGTCTTTGGGATTAGGAAGCTTTAAGTTTCAAATGCCTAAAGGACAGACAGTAAAAGTTTTGAGTCCCCTATATTTTCTAGATGTCAGTTCTGCTTTTGAGATGAGGCCCCTGGTATGCAGTGTCTACCTTGGAATGCACTAAATTTTAGATATCTGAGATCTCTCCGATGGATAGCATAAGTCTGTTTTATAAGAGGTTTCACCAGAGGGAGAGCTTAAGTGATTATATCTGATGGCTTTTTGTCAGGTTTAAACCTTTAATAGGCGTCAGATAAGGGGATGGAAAAATGTTTTTTGATTGTTTTGGAGAAAAAGAATCTGACACATTTAACTGTACCAACTACAGTTCTAAATGAATGTACACATCTGCCATGGTAGTTATGTTTCTTTCTTTTTTTTTTTAAGATAAAATGGTGGATTTAAATATCAGACTACAACTTCAGGTGTGCAAGGTATCATTTATTTTTCTAAAATTCAACTTAATCTCTACTTTCAGACATCATTCCACTGGCATGGCAAGAAACTTAATTTTGGGACTTTTGGTGAGAGCCTTCCATCCTAAAGTTGTGGTAAGTGTTTGAAGATCATGATAAACTCTAAGACTCCCTGTGGGATGGGGGAATCTGCTACACACACACACACACACACACACACACACACACACACTGTCATGGAGATAATATGGCACTTTCAAGCCTGTGGATCCCATGCTGGTTCTGTGACACCTTGGGGACAGGAACTTGCCAGTGCTTCCCTCGCAGGCTAGGGCCATGACAATCTTTGCTAGGCCACCCTTTGTTCCCTACACCTGAATTCTAATTTCCTCTCCAGGTTTATGTTCTCTCTCATGGGCTCTGACTTAGACATTCTCAGCCATGATCCCTTCAGGGCTAGCTTGTTGCCTTTGTCTCTGCTCCCTATAATCCAGAAGAAACTGTTTTGAAGACTAGAAGGAAAATCCTTTTGCCTTTGTGTTTTCTTCACTAGTTGGCCTATACCCCGAATCATCAATATTCTCTTAAGAGTTGGGTTCTTGGAAACCATGTATAAGAAGAACAAAGGATGTTTTCTTCCCCTCATGTGGCCCTTCTGAGCCACTAACTAGGGATTGAGTCTCTGCGCTAGGTGGAGAAAGGGAAAGAGAAATACCAAAGGAAGAAAAAGGTTATTATTTCACAAATATTTACATAATTTCACAGTCTAGGTATTTACTCACATGTGTATGTGTGTTCTTTGTGGGAAGGCAGTCTCACACAACTCCTGTAACATTAGAGCACCAGTTCCCTAATAGATAAATGGTGGACACTAAGCCTGAAATTCCAAACTGGAAGGTTGTTGGGAGGATTAAATGAGGCAATTGTAAGCACACAGTTAATCATTATGCATGTAGCACAAAAAGCACATATCTGTTTAGTTCAAAATTCTGTGTTTAGAACTTAACGTGACCAGTGTTCTCAAAAGCAGTAAGCCTAGTGACGAAACACAATTATTAGACTCATTTTATAAAAATCCTAGCTTATATTCTATTTCCTATGAAGAGTAAGGAATCTCACTATTGTCGATCCTCCCCTTTGCCCAAACCACACATTTCTTTTGTTCTGGTCATTTCCTTCTTAACCCAAGTAACAGCTTCCTGATGGCATGATTTTGTCCATGTCTCTGAGAATGATGTAGTGTACCCAGGGCTGAGGGATGGCATGATGTGTGGAGGTTTCTCTATCAGGCATTGCTGAGTAGAGGAGATGAGGCTGGGGGCTTGCACCTGTCTTGAGACTTAGCACGAGACTTAGCACAATACTGAGCACAGGGCAGTCTGCACATTACTCTCTGGAAGGTGAGGCACAGGACTTCTGCATGAATGCCCACACAAAGGGGCAGCAGGAGCTGGACAACAATAGAAGGCATAACATCCCAAGCATGCCAGCTGCGCTCTTCTTCCTGGTCCTGCCCCTGTCCGTGTGCCACCTGCCCCCATCAGATACATGTACAAGCACATGGTACTGAACCTCGTGACCTGAAACAAATAGAGAAGCATTTTTGGATACTACTAATTCCCACTCTTATGAACATGGTACGTTTCAATTTCAGTCTTATTTCTTTTTCTTCTGATACTACTTAGTTATTTCTTCATTACACTATTTCCCTGAGAAAGATCAATGTCAGATTCAGTTGTTTTTTTAAACATAGAAAATAATAGCTGTCATATATTGAGCACTTATTTTCCCAGCATTGTGCTGAGCGCTTTTATTCGTTATGTCAGTCGATTTCTACAACAAACCCCTGAGGTAAAAATTATTATTCCCTTCCTTTGCTTACAGATGAGGGAACTGAAGCTTGCTTGCCATTAGGTCAGAGAGTAAAGTGGCAAAACTACCACTTCGAACCCAAGCGGTCTGACTCTAGAGTTTAAATACATCAGATCCTGGTTTCTTAGTGAAAGCTTTCCCTGATCAAGGGAAAGTCAACTCTTTTTTGACTTACTATCTGCAGGAGTGGCTCCATGGGACCTAAAACTTAAAAATATGCAGTGATGACTACAAAGTTAGAAACATTTACTTACTTATTTATTTAGAATGAGAAATGAAGTAAAAGCAAATAATAAATTTCAGAAAGCTAACAAGCAGCACAAATAGCCTAAATCTATAGAAATAATAAAAGAGTTTTCTTAATGAACCACCTGATAATCTTCACAATACTTTGTTTCCCTATGTATTTCTCTACATAATTTGGATTGCCTCTTCATACAACCACCAAAAAATAAGCTTGTTATTTCTTTAGGATGGTTAAGTGATTTTTAAAAATTAATAGTTGAGATGCACAAAAGATCAGTGATTTTACAGACATACTCACTTTGGGTAGAGTCACTACAGGTTTGTGCCACATAGACATAAGGATTCTGACAAATTCTATTTCATAAAATTCATATAGAAAAGAAACTATGTGAAGTGCATTTGTAATTGTATAAATAACATAATTGAGTATGTTCTTGACGGGGGAGAACTTCTATTATGACTAAGCATCAAGGAGAATTCAATTTCCTATGTATAAATTTACATGTGATAGAGTTATTTGTGGATTGACTTCAGATTCCATACATTTCAAACCTTGGTTGTCCTTTCCTTTCTACATACTTCCAGTCCTGGATGTTGTGGGACATGTTTGCATGATGCTAGAACCTCTGGCCCTGTATTTCATGCCACAACACCAGCACAGTGGGAAGGAAGAAGCCTGGAACCCGACACTACACTGAGATGCCTGGCAAGACTCCAGCTATACAAGAAAGTGCCTGCAAACCACATCAGTATATCCCCCTGAACCAAAAAGATGTGTATCCACCACCCAACCTCACCTTAGCCAGATCCGAGAAATGCCCATGGCCATCTGAGTCAAGGAAAGTGGAATAGGAAATTGGACTGGAAAGAGACAGCTGCTTTAACCAAAATGTCTTTGATTAATATCTATTTTTTCAAATTTTACAAAAAGCTCATGGCCATATGAACACATTTTTAGAACCTTTTCCTGAGCTTTGGATGTAAACTGTATACATGAAGGGATCTGAAGCTTAAACTTCATGAGCCTTTTTAGGCAAAGGACGGCTTTCCATCCATTATAGTCTCTGTGTCTCTGTCTCTGTCTCTGTCTATGTCTCTGTCTCTGTCTCTCTCTCTCTGCCCCCCCGCCCCCCACATGTGAAAAAGATACAATTGTACTTCCCTTTTGTACTGTATGTCATTATCAGTGTCTCTAACTCCTCTGTAACAAAAGCCTTAACTACTCAAGATTATTTGCACTTAATCTA
This sequence comes from Lyroderma lyra, assembly GCA_004026885.1. Lineage (NCBI taxonomy): Eukaryota > Metazoa > Chordata > Mammalia > Chiroptera > Megadermatidae > Lyroderma > Lyroderma lyra. Next base: position 86,372 of record PVJL010000086.1, on the reverse strand, counting down.
CCACTAGCTCTACAGGTGTCTTTTGCATACCTTAAGATTATGAATGTAGACATCTTCATGAGTATTAAGTAAAGAATCACAAGACCTTTAAGATTCTCAATTTATTTGTCTCATCCTTGGTTTTGAAGAAAGAAGAGGCAGAGTTGGAACTTGGCAAGCCAACAACCACAGTTACAATTGTAATACTATTTAATTATGACATAAAAATGCAATGGCTCACAGTGGAACACCCACCTAACTTATTAAAAACTGAAAAAATTGTTAACCAGTTGTTTGGTTTTCTCAAACAACTGGCTTAATTTTCTGCATTGGATAAATCTGTAAGTTTTCTCATCTGTAAATAAATATAATCCTCCCTCCTTCTAGATTATAAACTTAATGGAACAGAAGCCACGTGTAGCTTACTCTTCTCAATTCCTGAAGTATTAGCAAGCATGTGGTAGCTAGCATGGATATATTTGGTAAATGAATGAAATTAAAGGATATCCATTCAACTACTGCTATGGTGCACATTAATACAATTTCCTATTGTTGTTATAACAAATCACCACAGACCCTGTGGCTAAAACAATACAAATTTATTATTTTACATTGCTGAAAGTCAGGTTCAAAATGAGTCTTATGAAGGCAAAAATCCAGGTGTCAGCAGTGTTGCCTGCTTTCTGGAGGTTACAGGGAAGAATCATTGCCTTTTACAGTTTGTAGAAGTCACTTGCTTGCCTCGGCTCATGGCACCTTTCTTCGTCTTCAAAGCCCATCACTTCAACCTCTGATTGTCTTGTCCTATTTCCTTTTTCTGGTTCCAATTCTATTGTTTCCATCTTATAAGTACACTTGTGATTTTGTTAGACCCACTGAGATAATTCAAGATAAACTCCCCATCTCAAGATCCTTAACTTAATCCTATCTGCAAAATTCATTTTGCCGTGTAAGGTAAAATATTCACAGTTTCTGTGGATTAAGATGTAGGCATTTCTGGAGGCTATTATTCTGTTTCCCACACACAGTAAGAAAATCACTCCCAGAATATGTTTTTAGCAACATTTACTAGAACCCATAGAATTTAAACCTTCTAAATTCTGTGCTAGTGTTTTGTTGTTGTTGCTGTTGTTTGTTTGTTATTTTATTGAAACAATATTTTACTAAAGTAGAAATTTGTAAAAAAATAATTTTAGAGTACAGAAAGATTTACTGGACTCAAAGACCACAAAAACATCTATATTCATACCAAGAAGTAACACAGATGTTGGGAAAATTGGCTCTGTAGGAAGGCTCTCTTTGTTTTAGTAATTTATAATCTGGATGAGTGGATGTATTATAGGTATTTGATTCTTAACCACCCCTACCCTATCAGTTCTTTTCTTATTGCTTATTCAATTCTGGGGAAGACTCAATATGCTCTATTAGTAAGAAATTCCCTTTTCTCCATTGCTTCTCTTAGTCTCTATATGAGTTACACAGAAACTAACTTGACTCAAGTGACAAGATTAAGATATTTGTTTAATGATGCTACTCAGAACTGATAACAGCTTAATTAAGAAGGGCATATGATAATAACTGAAAACATTCTCAGCAAAATATGGGTTGTAGCCTGCCTCAATGTGAACTAATAATCAGCAATATTTCTGACACATTCTAGGTGCTCAATAAATATTTTTCAACTAAGTACACATTTATAGATAATGAGGATAGTATGAGGATCATTTCAGTTCCACAGAGAAGCTAACTTCTTTCTTAGGAGTTTCCAGTGATTCTGAAGGCACAAATTTCATTATTAAATAATGAAAAGGTAGAAATGAGAAGGAAGTGGTCCCAGGATCTAGTGAGCACCTTGTAGACAGTGGACATAAAAAAAAACACCAAAAAAACAAAAAAAAACTTTTTTGTAACTTGGTCCACCATACTGAAACATTACAGTATCATTTCTCAGGTCTGATTCAACAAAATGCCACCACTGAGTCATCTGACCACTTCCTGGGTTTTCCCACTCGAAGGCTTCACACCCAGGGTCTGCTTGTACCCCACCCTGATGGGTGATGATCTCAACAGAGTTCATTAACTAAAGCTTTGACAGACCCTGCTTATGTAATGGTCCCTGTGGATACCAGAAGGCCATCTCTGAAGACAGACATTGAAGAGGATTTGAACAACTGCAATTACTTGGGAATTTTCTCTTACGTGTCATTTTGAGAACCATCTGACCTCACAAGCAAGACTGTGGTGAGAAAGGGTAATATGTGCCTTACAGGAAATGCAAATTTTACTTCAGGGCAGTATGTACTCATTAGCCAAAGAATAATGTGTAGCACTGGAATCTTGCTTTACATTTGGGGAGTAGAGAGATAACAGGGGAGACCAGAGGTCATGGATGAAGGGTGGGGTTGATGAAACAATCGGAGGGAAAAAGAGCTATTGCATCCTTACTTGGTCATTCAGCAGATATATATTGAGAACTTATTATGGGGCAAGCCACTATTTGGGTGCTTTCTCCTCTTCACCCCTATTTTCTCCTGCTGCCAGCTCTCTTTTTGTTGTTCCCAATTTGAATATTTTTCATACTCAGAGCCGTGTGATCTCTCCGTCACCAGATTCTTTGATCTATGAACAATAGCAGCCTTTTGATAGCAGAGTAGGAATATTTGTTTCATAATTTCACTTTTCTAAGAGACTTTGAACATAAGCATGTCAGGAAAATTTAAAGTTAAAGGATTCCCGTGGTTTGACCACACCCTGACCTCTTTGTGGTCCTCTTATTTCCTTTTCATAATGTTTTTATTTTTTACCCAATTTGGTCACACTCTTTTGAGGCTAATTATATACTGGCCTTGCAATCTTCACAAGATTTGCACATGACAAGTTCTGATTTGCTTGTTAGTCAGTGAAGGCAGTGTTCAAAATGAAGCTTCATAAATATCCAAAAGGAAGATTTTATACTCAACAGTAAAGCTAATTTATACTTACAAGGACTTTTTTCCATGATGCATTATACAGTGTCAGGCATAATATTTTTAATCTCCTACACTTTAACACACATTTCAGCCATCCTGACTTTGATTGACCTATGGCATCTGGATGCTTCAAAATGTATTGTGAGACATACAGCACTCCATCATATCATGGGCTGTAACATGTTGTTATGCAATTGCTGTAGGCTCTCCCTCTCTTTCTTACGTACATACATGCATGCACACACACGTGTGCACAGACATACTTCGATGCTTATATTCAATAGTCCTCAAAGTTAAGTAACATTTCTCCCTCTTCTGTTACCCACTCGTTACTTCGTTAGTGTAACAAAAGCAATTTTGTTAATTTCTGAGAGACTCTGAAGATGTGTTTATATAGATAGCAACACATGCCAGCAACCTAAATATAGAAGAATTTTTCCTAGGGTTTTCTCAGCACTTATCATAAAGTACCACAACTGACCCAACCAATAAATAACCTATCAAGAAAAATGTGTTGTGATAAACAAGGTGCACAGAGGTCTGGGTTCTAGAAATAGTTTAACTACTAATTAGTATTGGGACTTTCAGGAGATAATTTAACCTTTCTAAACCTCTTAAACAGACTATCACCTATTCTGCCTACTTCCTGGGCTATGAGGACTAAATAGGGTAATGCATGTGAAAGCAGCTTTTGAACAATTTAATTTTGTACACAGACAATTTTTTTAAGTCAACTGTATCTAAGTTTGTGGCATTGTTTTAGAATGAAAACTATTTCTTTGGTGCTTAAGTATATCAGTTGTGAAACCATTTTAAAAATGGGGATTGATTAACTTTTAAGACAAGTAACCACACTTACAAAAAAAAACTATGTGAGCCATGACAAATCCTTTTATTTACATTCCAAGATTCAAATTGAGGCCCCTCGGGTAACACTCAAAAGTCTTCACCTTTACACCTAATCAGACTTGGTCATTTAACAAAATACTGACAACTTGGGACAGCTGCGAGTATCACCATCCTTTGTAACTCCAGGTAGGCAAAGACTTAGCTTTTCATCTGATTTTCTACATATACAACCAATTAAGAGATTAAAAGGACATACCAGTTTTAAAATTTGTTATTGGCTGACACTGGCATTGTGTTGGCAATGTGCTTTGACTGCACTGACAGGGGCATATTTATAGGGAAGAATTCTACCTAGATTCTTTTATTCAGCTCATTACAATTGATTTGTTACCGATATAAACTCAGAGTTATTATAATAATTAGCTCAGACATTAATGTAACAAAATAGTATTTTCCAGTTAAAGTAGTATTCAAATACAAGCCAGTTTTCCTCAACTGTTAAGGGAAAATCCAACACACTGATACCTAGGAGGTTCTTAATGCTCCATATGAAACTGAGATTCCTTCACTTTTATTCTTTTTTGGTTTTCCTATCGAACCTTTCCAGGTTACAATTACGCCCAGTTTGTATCACTCAGTGCCAATGAAGTGACAAACACTCTCACATAAGTCAAAGGCAGATTTGAAGAGTGCAGGTGTTCGGAAGATTACACACCATGCAATGTTAGACTGTGGGATTCATTACAGCTTATGGGAAGACAGCAGCACTTGAAGGACTCAAATGACAGAAACACATTTGCAACTTGCAGCCAAGCCATACAGATGTGGAAGCAATGCTTAAATTCATCTAATAGAGATGTGTTCAAGACCACCTGAGCCACCTTTGTGGCTCTTGTCTCTGGTTCGTTAGAGCCACAGGCTTACGTACACACCTGCCAAGAAGTGTGAACACCCCTCTAGGTCTTTGTAAAATGCATCTGTGTGCAACTTTTGATAGCTTTTACAAAACATGCAATTATTGCTCAGAGTAACTTCCCTTCAGCTGCTTTCTAGTCAAGAGAAGTAGGTGTAAACATTTCTCAGCAGGCTAGAATTCCAAATGCCACTTGGATCCTGGGCTTCAGGCCTTTTGATATCATTTGTGCGTGTATTCTGGGCATGCTCCAGCTGAGAAGTTTTGGGTTCAAAGGACGTGTAGTTTGGAAAAAATCCCCCACAGGTTTGTGTTAAAATTTCACCTTTGAAATAATTTTGGGAATGGTGATCAGAAGTAAGCAATTATAAATCATTCAGTTGTGAACAAAACGTGATGATATGCTTTGATATTTCCTATTTAGCAATATCAATTGCCTTCTCATATATAAATGTCATGAATAAGGAGATTTTGGGAGGAATGAGAAGGACATGTTGAGTCACAAGCTCATTTCCATTTGCCTTTTGAAATGGAAAAAATGGTGTTGATGTGCAGCAGTCTTTGGGATGAAGAGAATGAATGACAAAGCTTAACATGAACTCTTTCTCCCACTGCCTGAGGCCTGAGACCCTGTGGCACCAATACCATTATATGGGACCGATATCTGTCAGGCCAGCAGCCTGTGCGACTCTGGGCGTTTCAAAGCATCAGAAGCTTTGGAGTTGCAAATCACGGCCGCATCAGAAACATGCATCATCTTCAGAAAAGTTGAGCAGGAACAATGGTGACAATTTGATATTAACTTATTCTGGTCCGTGGTTACTTAATTGTCTACTAGCTACCTTAACATGGGCGTCTTTTGGTACGATGAGTCCTTTCTTGGGTTGTATAAACCTTCTGTCCTCCTTCGCCCTCCAAGCCTGACTCTGCCTTCTTCTTTTTTTTTTTTTTTTTTTTTTTTTTTTTTTTTTTTTTTTTTTTTTTTTTTTTTTTTTTCAGAAATTACCTTGTGGGCTCTTCTTTCTTGCAGGAGCTAGAATTATGTTTGCACTCAGGCCAGATGATGTGAAGTTTTTTTCTTAAGAATATGGCTTTTACATTGTCAGAGCTGGCAATGTCCTCTCAATGTAGTTGTCACAAATAAAACTACTAGAGATGGGAAAGAATAATGAAAACACCCATTGGACATAGTAAACGATTGCAACTATAAAAAGTGCTTAGAGAATCCAGCTCAGGAAATACCTCACTTAGAGATGCTATTCTTTTCTCTTTTCCTTCTATCCTTTCCTCCCTGTCTCCTTCCCTCCCTTCCTCCCTTCCTTTTTCCTGTTCTTCCTCTCTTCCAAAATGTTTATTAAGTTACATTTATGTGCAGCTATGTCAGAAGATTAATAATAGTATATTTAAATGAAGTGATTTGCGTCCAGTTTAATAAACAGAAAATTTGCAAAGATGTGGGCTGCGATAAGGACACTAACAAGATGTGCAAAACTCTGGGTCTTTGTGACAGTGGGGAGCCATTACCCACTCTAGGCCTGAAAGGGCAACTGTCCAAAGAGGTTACTACCACAACCCAAGAGGGAAAGCTCCATGGACAGGGCTTCCTGAGAGGAACCATGGCTGGAAAGAGAAGGCTACAGCCAATTAACAGTCACTTGGTTTATTTTCAGAACATTTGCTTCTTATCCTCCAGTCCTCAGCAGGGCCCTCCCACAGGCCTACACAACCAGCCAGCAGATACAAGAGGGCCTGCAGTTCAGCTGCCCCAGGCACAAAAGTGGGAGATGGGTGAAAAGTGAATGGGAAGGGGGTGCAGACTGAGGATATGCAGATCAGCTGGTCCCTGGAGTGCACCCGGTGATGCAAACATGACAAAGGCGAAGCTCTGCTACTCAGGAAGCTTACATCCTTGGTGGGGGCAATAGACACCGTAATGAAGGAGTACAATGTGGATGCAAAGAAGAGAGGGAAATTTAAACCTGATTGTAAACTGCTGTGGCAGGGGAGAGGAGGACAAGGTTGGGGAGTATTGTCAACAAAGGATTCTCTGAGGACATGTAGACCCATCTGAGCCTTTAAAAGGATGTAGGTGGGGATGGGTGGTAGAGCATTAGAGCAGATGGAGAGCATGTCTGAAGGCCAAGAAGTGAGAGATGGATTATATGTTGTAAACACTGAACCACATAATGGAAAGGACACATGGTTAGAGATGAAGATGGAAATGAGAACTTTATTCTGTAGACAATCAGGAGGCGAGAGACACAACCAAAAGTCCCTTAGGAAGATTACACTATGTACTATATGAAGCGAGGTAAGATAGGAGCCTGGGGATGAGTTAGGAGTCTCACATAGTAAAACGGGGCAGTGGGATGCAAAAGAAGGGACCAACAGAGTGCACTTTTGTCCAAAGGTCTAAGCCCAGCTACCAGCATTCTGGCCTCCCTTTACTGAGTCCGCAAAATGTACCTATGTTCTCTCTAGTCTAAGGTGCTCCTATTCCGGATCTATGCCAAGAAGAAGCATGCCTTCCCCTCAGTGGAATTGCCTGAACTGACTTCTTTTATCCTTCTCTCCATTATGGCTCTTTCTCTGTGAAGGTTGAGCTGAATGCCCTGCTTAGGCTGCCGAAGGACTCAGTCAACACCTACCCTCTATCATTTATTTCACCACAATGAAAGGACTGTTTATGTCTCTGTTTCACCCACTGAAGAGTGAGGTTCTTAGAGACTGAGAACTCATCCTATCCACTTGTGTATCTCTAGGCCCTGACTTACTGTAGGTTTCAGTCTATGTTTACTGAACTGAGTTGACCTGAACTTGTCTAAGCTCCCAGGTCTTGGAGGAATGGGGCTGGGAGGGAGAAGGCCGTCTCCTGATGGGCTGGATTCCCTGATGCTCAAAAGGGTGGCAGATTGTACAACCAGATCACCATCATATCTAAATTTTTACCCAGATATCTGGGGTGTCTAAAATTTTCTTTTATCCTGGAGGTCTTTTTCTTATAAAGACCTAAGAGCTTCATGAAGTAAAATGGTATTTTGGAGAAATTTGTAAGCTATGAGGAGACATACAGCAATTTTTTTTTTTTTTGTATATCTAGCTATATGCAGTTGCTAATTCATTTCTTATATATGCGGCTATAGTCAGTTTACATATGAAAAAGGAACACACTTAGAAAATACCAACAAAATCATACAAAATCTCCAGTAAAGCCTGAAGTATAAGGCTACACATCTGTCACATGTGCTCTTCCACTCTTCTATCTTAAGTAATCCTTAAGAAAAGATGAAATAATTCAAATATCACAACTTGCCAATCCTAAAGGACACAGCAGTAGATGGATGTATTATAAGGAGAGAATTGATAGGAAGGTAATGGAAAGTTATAATAATATATTTGGCATGTATTTTGGGGCTTGATAGTTTATCTACACTACCTTTAATGCTCATGAGAATCTTGAAGGGTAGATGTAATTTTTATCCCCATTCTTTAGGTAGGTTTACTGAGGTTCAAAGCTGTTCTTTCATTCATCAGACATTTACTGATCTCTACTGGATGCCAAGCACTGTGCTACTTTAGCATCTTTTCCAAAGCCACTCAGCAGAGCTGTATTGTGACCATTTTATTTTTCAATTACAGTTGACATTCAATATTATTTTATATTAGTTTCAGGTGAACAACATAGTGATTAGACATTTATATAATTTATGAAGTGATCTCTACAATTAGTCTAGTACCCACCTAGCACTATACCTTGTTATTAGGATATTATTTACTGTATCCCCTATGCTGTACTTTACATCCCTGTGACTGTTTTGTAACTATCAATTTGCACTATAGAAAACAGTTCAGAGATTCCTCAAAAAATTAAAAATAAAACTACCTTATGACCCAACAATTCCACTTCTGGGTATTTATCCAAAGAAACCTAAAGCACTAATTTGAAAAGACATATGCACCCCTGTGTTCACTGTAGTGCTATTTGTAATAGCTAAGGTAAGAAAGCAATGTAAGTGTCCATCAGTAGAGGATTGGATAAAGAAGATGTGGTACATATTTATAATGGGAAATTATCTGCCATAAAAAAGAATAAAATCTTACCATTTGTGACAACCTGGATGGACTCATCTGCCTTGAGTCAAAAGACTGATCTTGTCACTACGTAATTTTTCCTTTCCCAAGCCACTTGGTTGTGGCTTTTTCCTTGATTCTATTGGGAATACTGTGTTGCTGTAGTATTTTCACACTTAAATGGTTCAGATAACATCTAACCTAAACCTCCCAGAATTTTAACACCTTGCCTACTGCACACAATCTAATCCGGCCTTGAGGGCAGTTTTCTGTGTGGTCAGAATGCATATATGAAGGCTTTCAATGGAAGAAATTTAATTATCAACAATTTTAGTTGTGTTTTTATTAGGACTTGAATATGGCTTGAGTTTTGATAGAGGGATTATATTGTAAAATGCCTGTTAGCTATTTCCATGACAAGTCTAGTCACAATGGATGCCTAAATAAACTTTGCTCTCCTTCATACTCTACTAACTCTGACTCTCCCCTTCATGGCTCCCAGTGATCTGCTACAAGGCGATTGAAACGAAAAATATATTCCCTTCTCATATCTCCCCTAAGTTTTTGCTTGAATGCGACTCCTATGACTGGTGGCCACCAGCTTCGACATTGCTCCCTGCTCTTTTCAAAGATGGTTGAAGGAAGTGTGGTAAAATGTCACAATGCCCACCAGTGCATGCTTGGTGGCAAGCCATTCCAGAAAGAACATTTTAAAAAGAAGCTCCCAAGAGTGAAACATTTGGTTTGATGACATCAAAAAATAGATGCTTCTCCTTCCTATGAATCTCCATCTTCCTCCACCCCTTTCCCACTAAAATAAGATATTATAATAAAGATAGATATTAAATAGAATAATGAGGGAAGGCATGTTTGAGATAGTGATTTTTAAGTTCAAACCTAAATGACAACAAAAGTTAGGCAAATATTTGGGAGAAGAACATTCTAGAAAAAGGGAACAGTGTGCATAAAGGCTCTGAAAATGTAAATAAACTAAGAGAAAAGGAAGGCTAAGGTGAGCAAAGGGCAGAGTATTAGATTAGGGAATGGGATCATAGCTGGGTGCTAGCACCTACAAAGCCTTGTAGGCCATGGGAGGGAGTTTGATTTATATTCTGAAGGTCAAAATAGGTGAGTGGATGATCTGATTTATAATTTGAAACATCATCTTAGAGAATGGATTGTAGGGTTCTGAAATTACAAATAGAGAGTCCTGTTGCAGGAGTATTAAATAATACAGAAGAAAGATGATGGTGGCTTGAATGCTAGTGTAGACGTGGAAATTATTATTCAGGAGAGATGCAAGAGAACGTTTGGAGGTAGAGCTATTAGACAATAGAAAGAATGTGGGAAAGGGTGATGAGAAAAGAAATGAAAGATGATTCATAGTTTTTAGTTTGAGCTGTTAGTTTGTGTTGTGATAGAGATGAGGAGAGTGGAGGGGGAAAGAGTGGGTTTTGTGGGGGGATTTCCTTAATGAGGATTGAGTTGGGTGGAAATTCAGAATTTTGCTTGGCGTGCCTTAGACATCCAATAAAGGTGCCAAGTTGGATTTGAATCTAAGACCCAGGAGAGCAGTCAGGGTTGGGCATATAAATTTGGGACTTATTAGTACCTTAACTTCAAGATGGTGTTAGAAGTCTTGGGACTGAATGAGATATCCTTCAATACAGAAAAAGAAGAATAGAAAGTTCAAGCCTGAATTCTCAGTCACTCCAAGATTTAAAGATGAGGTAGAAAGAGAGGATCCAACAGAGGAAATTAAAAGGGAGTGACCAGTAAAGTAGGTAGAAAATTAGGACTAGAGTCACAGGAAGCCAGGAGGAGAAAGTAGGTAAAGAAGGGAAACGTGACCTCCTGTGTCCATCGATGCTGAAAGGTTGAGTGAAATAACTCAGAATTCCACAGAAGCCGAGGAGACTAAAGCTTCATGAGAGAAATGGGAGGTTAGGAAGTGGAAATGGCCAGAAAAATCAATAATTAGGGAAACAAAGGAAACTGATAAGGGTTTGAAATTAATTCAAGATTTGAACCCAATTCAAGATTTGAACCCAAGAAGCCTGACTTCAAAGCTAGATTCAGAACTCACCTCTGTGTCAGGGAAAAGGATGAAGGTGAATCTTAGTCACCCCTGCCGTTCTTTTATGAGTAACCAATGCTCAGTGATCTCAGGAAGCCAGTGCTACATGGATGTTTCCTGATGCAGAGAAGGGCTGTGACACTGCGACCAGATGGGCAGTGTGAAGGAACGAGAGCGTGCCAGGAAAGGTAGTGTGGGGGGAATTACTTTGAGAGAGCATCTTTTAAATTACACAGTTTAAACATTTACATATGCATAGTTTTTCACATTTCCTAAAGCATAATGTTATACATTCTCTCACTTGATTTCCATAGCAACTCAATAAATTAGAAATATGGGGTTGGACAATTAAGTTTGTGAACTCACCTAGAAAAAGTGCTACATACCTCATTGCTGGATATTATTATGGTCACCTTCAAAGTACTCCCCTTGGGAAGCTGTGCACTGGCACCAGTGTCTAGTCCATCCTTCGAAGCAATTTTGGAACTCTTTCTGAAATTGCCATAGAGCTATCGTCATCCCCAAAATCTGACAATTAAGTTCACTAACTTGCCACCGTGCACTTATGTTGGCAGCACTGTACAAGCAACTTGGTAAGGTGTCATAACCAGCTCTGATGGCCATTCCAGTAAAAGAGTTCCAAAATTGCTTTGAAGGGTGGACTGGGTGCTGGCATCGGTGCATAGCTTCCCAAGTGGAGTACTTTGAAGGTGGCTGTAGTGATGATATCCAGCAATGAGGTATGTAGCACTTTTTCTAGAATGAGTTTGCGAAATTAATTGCCAGACCTTATAGTTCTAACATATCAAGAAGACATATAACTGTATGGCAATTCATGAGGAAAGCAAGGTAGAGATTATAATTGTAAGGCAATCATTTGAGACATTAAATAAGTTTTTTGTTTTATTTTCAGTTAGCATAACTATTTGACCTCTGTTTTCATGTGAATACTTGAAAACCGTTTATTATACCATGCATTCGTCTATTCATCCATTTATCCATCTATTCATTCATTCACTCATTCATCAGAACTGTATGTGCACCTGGCTTTAGGCTTGTCACAGGAGCTTCATAATCAATTCATGAAACTTACTCTTAAGAAACATTTTTGTTGGGATGAAGAAGTCAAAAATGTACATAAGGGCAACATTTGCTGTGATTAACATATATAAGTATATTATGCTTCACAGTGCCAGGGTCAATACATAGGAAATTTTCTGGTCACAAGAAGTATTATAGTGCAAAAGAAGGAATCAGTTAATTTGCTCTGGGTGAGGTAAAATGGCTTCATTGAAGTATTGCCAGATTGGCTTGGAGGATTCTGGAGTACAAGGGTAGGAACAAGGAATCATTGCAAGGTTTATGGGACCGATTCTTCAGACAGAGGGAATAATATAAGCAAGGGCATGAAGGGGTGAAATAATATTGGTGTGATTGTGAAATTTTATTTAGCATGGCTGAGCACAGTTTATTCCTTTGAAATTTTATACAAACTGAATGATATGCAGGCTATTATTAACACATTTTACAGATGTTAAAATTGAGGCATTGAGATTTTAAATAATTTGCCCTAGATCACAAAGCTGGTAGATGGCTGAATTGGGATTTGAATCCAGGCAATTTGGCTCAAAGTCCTATCCATCCAACGCCACACTGAGGGCCTGTTATTGCAATTGTAAAAATTTGGGGCTTTGATCTGTAGAGAAATGGAGATCTGGTGCAACTTCATATGCCATCAATTCCATAGAATTTAATGCTTCTTTGGAGATCAATATATTTGGATGGAAAAAAATTATATCTTTATTTCACAAATGTCTAGCTATGCTGTAGCATTTTCTTAAATTATGAGTTTAGGTAATAAACCTCAATAGTGTCCATGGCTGAGAAATTTTCATATCACATCCTATTTGTTGCAGGTACCTTGAAATATCATTTACGTTCATTGCTATTCCAAATTCCAACTGTTATTGGGCCTGCTGATAGATCTTATTATTTAATGCATTAATGAAGACACACATTTTTTTATATCACAATTTTATTTTTAAAAAATTTAGAACTGTCTTTTGATACTATTCGTTTCCTTTGTAATCCTCTGCATTTAAAAATTATGAGGAGAAGAGATCCATACCCTTCTCCAGACTGCCAAAGGAATCAAGGTACACACACTTAAAAAGAAATGGTTAAAAGCTCTGATCTAGTCTAAATTCTCGTGTAATATGAGAATCCCTTTGGTTCTGTTACTCATAGGCAATTGTGTAGAATTTGTTTAGTATTAGTGATTGGAGGTCACCATCCCATAAATGAATACTTTTCTGTTTCTTTAAAGCTCAAAAATTTTTTAAAGTTCTTTTTTATATTGAAAGCCATAACTGCATAAACTTTCTCTCTCCTCCCTCTTTTTAGCATTGCCCTTTTCTCTTGAGCTACGTTCCTTTTAAAAAATGTGAACAATTTTCTGTCTGGTTTCTTTGAAACCTGTTTTCCTGAAGGCTGGGGTATATTTCTGACTCTTCTCAGAATTCCCACCCCTCACTCTTACAAATCCCCCAATTATCAGGTAATTACCTCACAAGTTTCCTGTCACTGACACATCACCATCTAGTCCTTCTCTGAAATTCATAATTAAGTAGAGTCGCAGTTCTCCTTAATGCTCCCTCAGCCATGTAAGAGATGAAATTATTAGTAAAGCAAGTAAAGAAATTATCAGATCCGTGCTAGAATGAAACTTTCAGTGGTTGTCTGGATAAAGCCACAGCCCTAGCCCCATCACTCCTGGATCCTGTTTCTTTGTCAGTGTTCTTGGCTGCGATAAGAAAATATCATGCATTTTCTGCCTTCAGCAATTCAGTGTAAAGTTACTTCCACAACAATTGTCTGTTCCTCTCTCCTTTTGTCCTCCATGGCTACATGGTCTCTACCATCTTTCTACTCATTGCTTCACAGATCTTCATACAGGTGCATGCTTTCCTGACAAGTTAGATCTCTTTCTTTTGAAAATGTGTATCCTTCCACTGACATCTTCCAGTTGGCAATTGTCTCCTTTCCATCAAGTGACATTGATTCCTGTTTTCCTTGGCTGTCACTATGAATTTGCAGACAGGAAAGAATTTGCAGTTTCTGGGGACTATCTATGCTGTGTTGGGTGTAACCACAGAGTTAGAAAGGACCGCTACAGGCACCACTCAAAGGAAACTTGGCAACAAAAATCTGCTTCCCATCCCCTTACTACAGCTGTGAATGCCATTGTCAAGCAATTTATATTGAACTTTAATAAATTGTTTAAAGACAGAAAACTGTTGTGGGAATTGGTAGAGTGAGTGCTGTTTTTACACTTCTCATTCGTTCTTTGGTGTCTGCAGTATAAGTGCACTCAAGAAAAAGGTTAGGAACCAGTTTTACTCCAAATGCCAAAAGGACAATTCTCTTAGTTATTTTCTGACTATAAAGGACAAGAATATTATGTAAAAAATTAAACAATATTATTTCTTTCTCTTTCTCAAATGTTTCCATTTTTAAATCTGGAACAAAATCTTTCAGGAAAAATATAAGAAAAGCGAAGGGTAAAAATGCAAAGTACCCAGTTCTGGAGTCCCTGACCCAATGTATATATTAATATAATTTTTCATAGTACAGTAGACTCTCTGTTAACCAGAACTCAAGCAACTGGCACTGTCAAGCAACTGGCAAAATCTCAAGCAACCAGCAAAAATATTTTTATTGGTTGCTTGAGAGTGCCAGTTGCTTGAGTTCTGGTTAATGGAGAATTCACTGGACAATTTATCCAGCATCTGCTAATCCCCATGGGTTGCCAGTTAGCTGAGAGTCTACTGTATTAATAGTATTTCACAGTATTCTTTTTTCTTAAATTACATTTGACATACAATATTGTATCGGTTTTAGGTGTACAACATCAGTGATGAGACATTTATATAACTTATAAAACCCTGATTCCGATATATCTGTCCCATTTGACACCATACATAGTTATTACAGCATTTAATTGACTGTATGCCCTATGCTGCACTTTACATCCCTACAACTATTTTGTGACTATGAATTTGTACTTCTTCCTCCCCTCTCCTTTTGTACCCCTTCAGCCCTTCTGCCATTATTTCATAGTATTCTTGAAGTTATATTTCCAAAGAACAAATCCTTTCATAACATAATAGCTTTGGCTTTTTTTTTCTTCTGTCGAGACAGATAAAACCAGTATAAGTTTTAGAAGTTAAGAGCCCAAAGCAGTAAGAAATTCTATGGCTGAGAATGCCTACATGGCTGGGATATTGGAACGTGGAAGGTAAGTAAAGATGCTGCAATGTTTACAGTCACTATTTGATAAAATTTGTGGTAGTCTGTATGAAAGGCAGGAGGAAGTAGAAGCTCAGTAATGATCACAGAATGAATATTGAATAAGCTGTTTACTCTGATGTAGTGAGAGACACCCACACTTTAATGTCAATATTTAGGGTTTTTAGACATCTTGTGCATTCAAAGGATGTAGAACTAGATGGTTCTGAAGTAAAGTAAGGGCACAAGACTCCTAACTGCCAGTCCCTGTTTTAACCTACTGCCTTGAAGGGATTGCTGGAGTTGATTGTTGAACACTCTCCTCCTGTCCTTTAGCTCCTACACCACCATTACTTCTTTGCTTTTCTCTTCTCTTCTGACCATTTCTTCTCAATCTGTCATTATTTCTTTAACCATATACTTCTGCTTCTTAAATGTTCCAATTCTCCAAGTTTGCACCTCTGGATTCTTTCTTTTCTAAATTGAGGTGCTCTTCATGGGCACATTTGTCTGCTGCCATTGCTTCAATTACCAAGGGAGATAGGGAAAGTGAGCAACAATGTCAAATACAGCAGAAAGATTCATTAAGAATGGGAAATACCCAAAGAGTATGGAAGAGGGGGAGTTATTTATGACCAGATTTGTTTGAAAACTGTTGTTTCATAGGTTTGTCCATTGTTGTGCATGATGGGAGAGTAGATCTGGTCCCAGGACTAGAAAAAAAAGTCCCTGTACATGACATTTTTGAAGAAGCTATTTTGACATAGCTCTTCGAACACAATAAAATATTAAATCATCAAAATTATAGATTGCTGTCATTTAAAAATTACCAACAGTAAGAAATGGACATCTTCTCCCCATTCTGGTTATTCTCCTATCATACCCCTTATTGCTGAAGAGAAAGATGTCAATGACTTGAAAAATAGGATGAGGATCAGAGACAGTGTGAACAATGGGGTAGAATTTAAGCAATATCTGGCTGATGAATCAAATTCAACCAAAAGTTATTTATTTATTTATTTATTTATTTATTTATTGTTTAGGTGTAAAATGCATATTTATTTAGAATTTTAAAAGAGGTAAAAAGTTATTTATTTGCTGGTTTTGCTCATTTAAGAAAGTGTCATCAATCTCCCTAAGGTTTCAAAAATTGAAATATAATTCACATACCATAAAATTTATCATTTGATAGTATACAATTTGTTTTTTAGTTCATTGTCAAAGTTGTGTAAATACGATCACTGTCAAATTACAGAACACGTCATCACTCCAAAAAGAAACCCCATACCCATTAGTCGTTACCCTCCATTTCCCTTCCCATCCCAGCTCCTGGAAACTGCCAGTCTGCTTTCAGCCTCTTTGGAGTTGTCTATACTGGGCAGTCCAGATAAATGGAATTATACAATATGTGGCCTTTTATGTCTGAATTATTTTTATTTGGCACCATGTTTTCAAGGTTTATCCATGTCGTAGCATGTACCAATGCTTTAGTTCTTTACATAGCTAAAAAATATTGCCTTATCTGGACACAGTACCAAATTTTGTTTATTCATTAATTAACATTTGGATTGTTTTTACGTTATTTGTGAATAATGTTACTATAAACATTCATGTACAAGTTTCTTTGTGAGCATATGTTTTCATTTCTCTGAGGAGTGGAATTGTCAACTTATATGGTAACACTATGTTTAAGTTTTTGAGGAACTGCCAAACTGTTTCCAAAGTGGCTATACCAGTTCACATTCCTATGAGCAATGTTGGAGATTCACCGTTTCTCTAAGTCCTTTCCTACACTTGTTAGTGTCTGTGTCACTGATTAGAGCCATCCTAGTATGTGTGTGATTTACATTTCACTAATGACTAATGATGTAGAACATCTTTTCATTGACCATTTGTATATCTTTCTCAGAGAAATGTCTGATTAAATCCATTGCCCATTTTTAATTGGGTTATTTTTCTTTTTATTGTTGAGTTGTAAGAGTGTTTTATATATTCTGTTTACTACTCACTTACCGGATAAAGAACTTGTAAATATTTTCACCCATTCTGTGGGTTGTCTTTTCACTTTCTTGGTGATGTCCTTTGAAACACAAAAGTTTTAAATTTTGATGCAGTCCAGTTTACCTGCTTTTTCTTTGTTGCTTATGTTTTTGTGTCATGTTTAAGAAACTTATCTAATCCAAGGTAATGAAGATTTATGCCTATAAAATTCTTCTAAGAATTTTATACTTTCAACTTTCACATTTGGTCTTTGATCAATTTTGAGTTGTTTTTGATGTACGGTTTGAGGTATTCTCAAAGCGTTTGGAATGTTCTACATTGCTATCAGTGTTTTGAATGGTCTACCTCTTATTCTGATTTATCTTATGAAGTTACAGAGGTAATATTGCTTTACTTTCAGTTAAAACATAGATCTATCTATGTAATAATCAGTTTTATTCTCTCTTTTATATATAAAGAACAGACAACTCTGTATTTTAAGCTTTCCCTTTTTTTGGATATACTCATATACTAATATTAATGGTAGATCTGGCCACAATCTGTTTCTTGTTCTCAGTTATAGAAAATCCTCAATTAAATTTTAAATACCTCTCTTAGTATTCTATTGGAAGACAGATGTAATAATATTTTTAGAACCTATCTCTAGAAGACTATTACACATATTTTTTTCCTGGATATAAAGGTTATTTATTTACCTATAAGAGTCAAATAATTGAAGTGGAAACCCCAACCTCCCTTTAATCAGGATAGATGTTAAGGAAGAACTGGGTCATTAGTGTCTGTTTTAAGCATTACTTGGAGATTTAAAAAAATGAATTATTTTAAATTTGCTGTTTTACCATAGCTACATCAAAATGGCTTTGTGGAAATAGCCTTCATTAGCAATAAGACTTTCTCCAAATGTTTTTTATGAAGCTTATTTTAAATTACTTTAGTATATTCCATCAAGTGGACACTTCATCTTATAGCTAATTATTTTCTTTTTGTTTTAAAATTTTATGCTTTCAGTGGTTTCCAAATTGATTTGTTTTATCCTGTATTAGTATGCCTAATATTTGGGTTAGCTTTAGGCCAGTTTATTGGCTCGAGCTGTAATAACGTATTTCTCTCTCTCTCTCTCTCTCTCTCTCTCTGTTGTGCTAAGTTTGTAATGCACTTTGTAATAGATAACTATTGAATATCCAAAGGTTATTTGGTTGTATTAAAAGAACCATTTGTAAAAGTTTTTATTTTTCAAAATGTGAATTTCTATATGGTTTCATTTAATAATTTGTATTCTTACTTTCCAAAGTGAGTGAAACAATGAAAAAAATTCTATAAAAAGTTGTCCTGTTAGGCTAAAATAACAGAAAATTATTTGTGTACTTGGCAAAGGGACATAGAGATATTGTTTATCTGCATGAGACAGCAAGCAGTGACTATAAAATAATGGTTTTTTACAGATTTCATCAACATGCCATTCATTTTTCTCCCTTGCATTCTGGCACACTCTCCTGTGACAAGGACCTTCACATTGGTCTTTGGTCCACCATACAAATCATAGGTGCTGAGAAAGATTGCCCTGTGAAACTATTCCAGTAGAAAGAAAGCCATGCAATGCCTAATATATGGAAAGGAAATGGTGAAGAAATACGTAAGCTCTCAACTTAAAATGTGCAAGACATTTGCTTATTTGCTTTGTCAATATTAGGGAATTTCATGTTACAGGATATTAGCTGAGGTCGAGAGACCTTAAAAGGCCCAAGTAAGATATTAAAATCAGTTAACATTTAAGAATCATTAAGAGTCCTTTCCCCTGTTTTTCAAGGCATATGCTAATCATCAGTTGGGATCAAGTATTTCCTTTCATGGAGTACTATTCCATAGCTAAGTAAAAGATAGGATTTCCTTTGAAGTATATGATCACTGCTTATTATGGGGGCACTGACAAGGAAGGGCATTCATTATTTTTTTACTGTATAGAAACTCAATTTAATGGCTCATAAGGATGACATTTATTTTAAGCTATTGTATTGAATGTAGTATTTCCCTAGGACTGTGTTTTCATTCACTCCTGGTATATTATCCATTATTGTAGTTAATCATCCAGCTCTTTTATTTAACTCAAATTCTCTCATTCACTCAATAAATTTGCTCAGTGATCATTTAGTGAATAATAACCAGCACCAGGCATTGGGGTCCCTATTACACTCTGAGAGAGAGAGACCCTCAGGTTATTTTAGGGCTTAACAAGCAGTTTAATGGGGGCATAACCAACCACTGTATTCAAACAGATTTGTGTGAGCACCTTGAGGCAGGGACAGTACTGCATCTTTGTATCTCCAGGTATTTTGTGGGAACTCAATTACATTTTTGTCAAATTAAATTAAATAGAATCCTAGAGTGTTGGACTTGGAAATGTAATGTCTAACAGTCTCCTAGAGGTGCCTCAGTGCTTGCCAAAGGTAAGGTGATGAGGCAGATCTCTGGGAATTTCCTCCTTATATCTCAACTAGAGTAGTCTCTCTTTTATTTATTGGGCTTCTGTACAAGGTTTCATTTTTTAAAAAATGTGTATATTGCTAAAAAATATTGAAAAGCCATTGGTAATTCAATTTCTTCATTTACAAACGAGGTAACTCTTTTTTAGCAGTGTACATCAGTTACAAGTTATTTAATCTTTCTAAACAACAGAACAATAGTTCAGATCATGTCCCCTGACCTTACTTTCTTTTCCTTTTTTTTTTTTCTTTTTTTGGTTGTTTAGAAAAAAAGGAGGGTGTGTATGACAGCGTAAAGATAATTTTCTCAAGAAATGATGAAGCAATAAAGTACAAAAGCCTTTGGAGATCTCAAGCAAGCTATGTCAGTGTCTGTAATGTGGAACTGCTTGAGGTCTCTTCAATTCTGTGTGCCCTCACAACTGTAAATGAATTCATTAAACAATGCAGAATTCTTCTAAGGCAGGAAAATAAGGGAACTAGTTTTTAAATGACTAGACAGAGGACAAGTTTCTCTCTTAATTTCCCTGGCCTAATGTGGAACACATACTTATGTTATCAGCTCATCTCTATGGTTAAAAATAAGTTAGAACTGAGAATGGGCACATCAAGCCTTGTCAATTAAAAATCAACCCAAGAAAGATGTTTTGGAAATTATTGAGACTGCTCCCATCAAAAGTGGGAGGAGATCTGGAGAAGAAAGCATTGGTTATGTTGAAATCTTCATTACAAAGCAAAGCAGGATTGCCTCCTTCACATACCTTGGCATTACCTTCACCTTAAGAGAATACTTCCAGATGATCAATCTGATTATGTGTCATATACTTAAACTTGGGTACTGTAGGATAACTCAATAAGACTGATTCAGAAATATGAGGGCTAAATGTCATGAGAGGAGTGTTTCTCCCTTTCAAAGAAGAAAATTGTAGAAAACACTCAAATAAGCATTTGTACTACAAATGAGAGTGTGGATTTTTTTTTTTTTTTTTTTTTTTTTTTACTTCAGAGAATGGAATGCAACTCTCTGATGGACTTTTGTCCTCAATTTTCAAAACTGTTTCATGAGCTGAAAATTCCAAAGGCATAGTTGAGAATAAATGTTATTTTTTAAATTCCAGAAGCCTATAAATGTCCTTTTCTTTGCAAAATGATCATATTTGCCCCCAAGTGAATGTTTTGAGTGCTATTAAAAATGTAGATGAAATAAATTTTTAAGAAGTCAGCAATGGCCATGTGATTGTTTAAAAACAGAATACAAAAGTAATTAAATCAAGGCAGTCCTCATGATACCTTGTGAAATAACAGGCTACCCACTTCATTTTAGCATTAAAAAGTCAGGATGATGAAGGAGAAAAGATTGGGTAACCTATCAAAACAGAGAAGTTAGCAGCCAAAAGCAAATTACTGTTAGTCTTCCATAGACATGAAGAGAATGGACACAAAAGTGGCTAGGAGGGAGTATATAGGCAGGGTAGGAAAGAACAGTGTGTTGCAGAAACAGAGCTAGAGAGTTGTTCAGGCAGGGTGGGGAGTAAGAGGGGTAAAGAATGCATGCATGGCCAGGGCAAGAGAAGTTGTATTATGCAATATGGGATCAGACTATATAAGACACAAAACATTTATTTAGATGGAACTGAGTATCAAGAAATAGGTAACATAGGAAGGAGAAGGGTTGGTGTAGACCCTTTCCCTTTATTGCATCCTATCACAGTAGAGGGTAAAATATGAGTGAATCATCTTCACCATGAAAAAGAAAAATGACCACTTAAAGGAGGTATTTGTTTGCTGTGTCTAAAAATGTGTGCTGCCCAAGTCTTGGTGAGAAACAATATCATGTCCTTGTCTCTTAAATACATTATAATTCTAATTGTATTTATTGCGTAAGTATTCCCTAAAGCACAGTGCACCTTTGGTTGCAGAGCCATAATCTTTGAATTTCTCATTAAGATTTGTCTGAGTTTTATTTTATATCCTCCTTTATGGTGATCATTTTATAAAAATAAATGTTTAGACTTTAAAAAGTTGCTTAGGCTTATAACAAAGTTTAAGACAAAACAAAGCAAAACAATCTCTGTTATACTCTTTCAAGCTCTGCACACACACACGCGCGCACACACACACACACACACACACACACACACACACGTGCGCGCGCACCTGCCTGTAAGGGGAATAGGCAGTTTTTCTCATATGTACTATAGACTTGCCCTTAGAGCTCTCTCTAGGTGGTATTCGGTTGAGCAACTAAAAAAAGCGTTTTCCTCATTTTTCCAATAGTTCCCATGACACGTGGCACTGGCCCGAACACGTCCACAAGTCAGTTCGAGCAAAATGTAATATAAACCTGGACCGTAGACACTGTCTCCAGCTTTTCCAGGAGAAATTTTTAGATACTACTTGCTAATTTGGATGGTGTTATTGTTATTCAGAGTTCATCCTTCTAATTTGAGTCACATCTGTGACTGCTTAGCTGAACTGGGAGCCTCAGCATTAAGCTCTGTCTTCATTCGCTCAGGGGACACATGGTGTGTGTAGGAGCCATCATGCTTTGTTTTTACAAATCAAACTCTTAATTAATTACTGAACATACTGCAATTCGCTAATCAAGCTGTATTTTTTGAGACATTTCTGACTGATAAATATCTAGTCATCTGGCTTTGCAATATATCCTCTTGTCCTTGCTTTAGACAAAAATTATGGGAGTCATTGGAAATGCTTCTTTTTATTTATGATTTGTTCTCTGTCATGTATGAGTTTGGAAGAAAACAGCTTCCCATAGAACTTTGTCTGTGTCCTCTGGCCCACATTGAGAGGCAATGTTTTCAAGTCAGAGTGGATACTGAATGCAAACTCATAAATGTCTTGGGTTCAAATTCTTGCTTTGCCATCTCTGGCTGATTGAACTTTAAATCTCAGTTTCTATTTGTAGAACTAGTTTTGAAAATTCAGTGAGAAAAAACATGTAAAGCACCTACTACTGTGCTTGGCAGTGAGCAGTAAAGTGTCCAACCATTCATTCATTCACTCACTCCCATGAATGTATATAGAGTACTTACAATTTTCTAGGCTCTTCAGGATGGAGGAAGCCCTGATGGGCAAGATACACATAACGTCACTTCACACGAAGCTTATACTCTGGGAGAGGAGGATTCATAATAAACCAGAGACAAATAAGTGAAATAATTGCACATATATTATAATAACTCTTTATTTCGTTTTTATAGATTATGTATAAATATCTTATTTTTTTATATCCTTTTCTGGATCAAGATCACTATTGCATGCATTAGAAAACGTATCTGTTGAATAAATAAATGAACAAATGTAACAAAATCTTTAACTTGTCTATATATTTAGAATGGCTTATCATTTTATCATAATAGTTTAGTACTATCAGGTACAAAATTAAAAGCATTCCTGAAATTCTTAAAGAGGCAATATAGTGTAAAGGTTAATAACAATGAATGCCCTGCATTCAGACTTCCTAAGTTCAAATCACAGTGCCAGGTAGCAGCTATGTGACTTAATCTTTCTGTGCCTCAGGACCCCCCACCAAAAAAAATGTGGGTAACAAATGCCTATATAATATGGTTGTCATGAAGATTCAAGGAATTATATCACGCAGAACATTTAAGAACAAAGACATGTGGACTTCTGGGAGAGCAGTGCATCTGTGTGAGAAGAGGCAGAACCATCTGAGTGCAAGGGCCTTGGGAGCAGCCCTTTGTCTTGTTTGCTCACTCCATCCCAGGCTCGGGTCCAAAGTTGCTAGGATCACCTCTGACCTCAGAGATATGGACCATCATGACAGCCTCAGGCCCCAGCTGAGCAGACTATAACCTCCCTTTCCTTCTACTGCTATGAAGGTTTATAACCTGAAATACCCTGTGAGCAAAGACTGCCTTAGGATGTTTGTTCAGAAGTAAGGTCAGGTCACAGAGTTGAATTTTCTTACTTAATCGTTGTATCCAGGCTTTAGTCACCTGGCTTGTGAATTTACACTGCATTTCAGAGTCATCATCTAACACTGACAAGCATTGACCTCTGCCGTTATTTGTACACCACAGATCTGCTAACTAGTCACCTTTGTCTCTGCTTGTACAGATGGAAGTCAGGCCAGGCCTCACCTGTTTGTCAAGGTCAAAATGCCTTGGCCATTGCAATATTAGTGGTTCCAATAGTGCCACAGCCAGACTGAAATATGCCTGGCATGAGAGCCAGCAGAAGACCCAGGCTAGGGCCTTGCCTGTTTTCTTCCAGCAGACAGAAGGGATTTTGTTGAATGAGGCCATGTTTCTCGGGCCCAACCTTTCTGAGCCTTTGAAATGAAGGGCTTGTCAATCTCAGACCAACCTCTTTCCAACCCATCACAGCACAATCGAGACTTCCACCTGTACAAAATACACCTCCAACACACACAAACCCCCACCCGCTACCACCAATTCTTACATCTTCTGACCAGTGAGGAAAAGATTTTTTGGAGAAGTAAACATCAACAAACAACCCAGCACACATATAGCACATACATTATAATTATAATAGCTCTCTATTTTGTTTTTATAGATAATGTGTATATAGCTCATTTCCCATTAGATGCTGGGGGGAAAAAGGAACAATGGCACATGGCAAGAGCTCAAGAAATGTTACCTATTTTTCTTTAACTAGAGAACTGTTTCTCAAACCAGCCTCTGTAAACAAATGGAGTTCTAAGGAATATATTCAGGAGTCTTCTATTTGTATAAGAATTTTAGATTTTGTGTTTTCATTTTGTGAGGAATTTAAAAGTATTAGTTAGATTATTTAGGAATATTTGCCAACCAACTTCAATGCCCATATTTGCACTTAACACTTAAAGTTGCTTTGAGTTGATTACCTCACATGATAGTGTTTAACTTTTAGTTTCTCAAACTGGGATTCCATATATTCTTAGGAGTTTAAAATTTCTCAAGTTTGAAAAATACTATTTTAGAGCATCACACGTACATGTGTCATTGACCATCATATAAATGTTCGGAATGCAAAAATCAGCTGTCATTCAACACATCGTTACTGTGGCCATTGTTGATGCTGTTTCCCAATTATTTTGGGCTCTTTGTCTTCAGGGCACATTATAGGATTTTAATTCATGCCTCCCCCCCTTTTTTTTTTGGATGGTGAGGGGACCTGTGGCTACTTTTTATCAGTGAATGGTGAACAGAATTGCCATGTGTTCCTTTTGTACCAGAGTGCTTAATTGTTGGTGCAAGACCATCCAGAACTCACTTTTCAAGTGTAGCTGCTCATTGGCTGCAACCCTAAGCTTCCCTGCCAGTTTATATTGGACATGTTAGCATGCATGAGAAATAACATCTTTTTGATTTAAGCTAATGAGATCTGCATTTTTTTTTCACCATTGCATCCTGACTGGTATGTATTCTTAACTGCATCTACTGTGGCTAGGACATGATGAGAGTTTCTGTTATAAATCAAAAGTAATTCAGTTTCCCAGGACAGTCTTTTCCTCTCAGTTTATATACTCTGCCAAATGAGATTCTTAGGACTGAGGTGATGTAAGTCTTCTATTATCTTGCACTTCCATTCAACTTGTAATTTCATCAGGTTCATATTATTCTCCTTCATCAGTGAGGAGAATAATAAGACAAGTACAATCTCTAAACTTCTCACCAGTTGCTAAGTAATCAGTAAGGATTTACACTTTATTCCTGCAAGGGAAATGGAGAGCTGATACCAAAAAAAGATCGCTTGGCAAGATGATTTCTCTCAGCCCAAAGTGATATTCCCAGGCTGGATCTCTAGAGCTGACCCCCAGCATTTCTCCTTCTGACTCTTTCCCTGTGGGACAGTTCCTCACCTCTCATCTGAGCTTACAAGGCAAACAATACTGAGGCCAGGAAAATCTATGAGCATTCTGCAGTTTACCATAGCTTATCTGCAAGTGAAATACTACTAAGGGCCCTAAGTTCCAATAGCATGATGCTATGAAAATAATCAAATAGATTAGAGGATCAGTTTTAATTATTTATAATACAATAGAGTTGAGGGTCTTAGAAATGCTTATGGTCCCAGCATGTAAAATGGGGTAGTTTTTTTTTGTTTGTTTGTTTTTTTCCTTTTCCATATTTGAAATTGCTGACCCATGTCTTAGGTCACTCTGTCATTAATAACCTCTTTTTTGTAATAAAAACTGGTCTCCTTCACAATTCTGTTCCTTTTATTATTTGAGCTGCTATCAGAAAAACTTTTGCTGATTGCCTTTCTCCCCACCTTGAGCTCTTAGCTTTAATCCATGACCTTCTCTCCAGGTTCCACAGTGGTATCCTGGGGTCTTGCCTCTGACTGTGTATGGTTTATAGTCTTGAGAACGTGAAGCAGCTATCTGCCTTTCTCAACTTTTTCTCTTCAGTTATTACCATAGCTGAGCTTCTCCCATCTCCCACTCCCAAGGCCCACTCATGTCTTCCTCATCTACTGCCACTCCCAAGTGAATAATATGAAATTGAGCGCTGTACGTGAGTGACACTAAAAATGCCCGCAATAGATGATCATTGAACACCATGAAAAAACTGTTCTCCCACTTCAAGAAATGATAAGCTCTTCTCATTAACTGGTGATCCAAACAATATTTTATGAGGCTAAAGGGCATATATCAACCTCCAAAATTCTTAACAACTTATATCTTGACTAAATTTTCACGGGTATCCAGTATGTATTTCAGTTGGATTATTAAGACAGTGTAGCTTCATTGCTGCTCATTGCACAGGAAATCATATGAAAGTCTGTTCATATTTAGAAGCATGCTAAGTGTGTGTTTTTGAAGCCAGGCAGAGAGCACGTGTAGACAACACCAGAAACATCATCATCAGTTTCTCCTCCCAGCAAAGTTTATTTTAAAAGAAACTGAGGATGCAGGTACAAAATGGCTGAGTGATTTTTCCCCCCTAACTAACAGAGCTGCTCGTTAGCAACTTGAAAGGACGCCTAGATCCAAAATAGTATTAAACAAGTGTTTCTTCAATATGAGATCATTATGTTTCTCTTCTAAATCCAAATACTAATTGCAACCTTGCTGTGAGCATACAATATTAAGGCCACCATAGCCATGGCAACAGAATGCAGCATGAAGTGGGCTCCTATCATCTGCATGGTGCTGCTCATGGTTAGGGTGGCAGACGAACACTTTCTTACAGTATCTAATGTTCAACTCTAAAGAGGGGATTGCATTGCATACCTTTAGGCAATTTTGCCATACATACTCTGTTATCTTTGAACGTTTTGTATATATTTGTAATTAATTCCAATACAGGATGGCTTGTTAATCCATAGACAAAAATACAAGCACAAATTAAAATTTCAACAGGCACTTTACAATGGCCATTTACATTTCAAAATTAAACCCATAATAAAAACTTTTGTGTACTTATAATTGGACTGATTTTTAACATCTATGTAAATAGCCTCCCAAAGATTTTACACTTAAGAAAAAAAGCACTTTAAATGAGCTGCTTAAAGTCACCTTCTCTGCTTTGCATGATAATTGTAATGCAAAATAATAAACAGCACAGAGTAGAAGTACAACACTTTCAGGATGATAGGGTGCCATTTATATGAAGATAATTAGGCATTTAAAACCTACCAATACCAATTTTAAACCTACCAATTAAAAAAAAAACAGTGTGCTTACAGTAAACTCATTGAAATAAATTTCCATTCGCCTTTGCTATGCTTTCATTACAAAAATGTCCACAGCTTGTGCAGCCCCAAGGACTCTGTTTTTGTGTATAGGAAGTGAGGTGTAGATTAAGAGTTCATAACCCAGCCTATCTTTCTGTAAAAACAAAAAAGTATTTTGTAGGATTTGCTGTAAACATATGGACCATATGCTATTGTTAAAAAGAAAGGAAACAGTTGTGTTGGCGGAAAGACTTGTTACTATCAAATGATGCTGGGAAGAGCAAAGGAGACAGTGAAATGGGATCTGCCATCGGCGTTCAGAGGCAAACACATTGGGCTTTGCTTTCAGAGTTAGTGAAACAAAATGCACCTACTCAAGAATTTACCTGAAAATGGACCATGAAATTCACAGGAAAGCAGTAAAGAGGTCATGTAGCTTTCCCAAATATATAAAACAGGACATGTCATTTAGACTACAAGAAAATTTCAATACATGAGCAATTAAGGCAATATCTAGCACATAGGTCAGTGGATAACTTTTATTATCCTTAGTGCTACGTTTATTCATTCATTCCTTCACTCCTCCACTTATTAAACATTTATTAGTACCCACTTTGTGTTACTTATTATACTATATACTGGCAATTCAAATAAGAATTCAACTTTGAAAGCGATGAAACATATGTAAACAAGTTATTTCAGTAAAATAGGGACAATTATGAGTGAGTACTATACAAAGTGCAATGGAAGCTGGAGGAAATGACAATCTGATGTTATAAAGGAAGATTTCATAATAATGAGCAATATTTGAACCAAACGTTAAAGGATGCACAGGTATTTGTTGGAGGATGAAAAGAGGAAAATAGGTAGAAAAGTCTGGGAGGGGCTTTAGCAGTCGGAGACACAAAGACATTGGATTTTGGTTCCTGCAAATAATTATGTCTAGAACACAAGCTGTTCATCTGGTGAATACTCAGTTTTTTTCCTATTTATTTTTTCATTAAATCTTATTTCTTTCACCTGGTCTACAAAGCCTTTTATTCTAATTGAAACGGTAAAATGGTTGACTTAATAATTGTAAAACTCAGGAGAATTCTTTCAGATATGGCTGAATTTAAGTGCTGAGAAGAATCTGTCTCTATCTCTCAAATTTGCTTTCCTCAGTGTTGGTTCCATTCTCAAAATTACGCTCTATAAATGAGTTTAGCAAACCTAGAGAAATTGCGATTTAGATAAGGGATGGTTGTTCTCAAAGAAAAAACTGGGATGTTGTCCCCAAATCATTCACTAATTTCCCAGAACCATTTATTGAATAGTCAAACTTGTTTTATGTATACCAAAAAATTGGAATAGCCAGTATTCTTGACTATGTATTTGGTTGAATTCATGAATTAATTAATTCAATAAATATGTATTGGATGCTCACTATGTGCCAGGCACTGTTCCATTGATATGTGTGTGTGTGTGTGTGTGTGTGTGTGTAATTTGATGTACTTTTATTTTTTAAATCTTTACAATTTGTTTTGTCTGTGAGTCAATACTTTCCAATATGTGGAACACATACTTCTGAAGATACTGAGGTTTAAACCCAGACATAAAACATGTTGAATCAACCAGTGTGAATGTCTTTTTCCTTCAGTTCTTTTATTCCTTCTAATTATGTCAGCAGAAAGTCTGTCTAGTACCTGGATGTCTATAACATCCTTAGCAAAGAGCCTCTAATAGGCCGAAAGCTAGCCAAAATTTAGTGAAAATATTTTATTTATTTTACAAAACTATACTATTTCAACTATACTACTTTTATGTAATATTTAATATAATTAATTTATAAGTTTTATGTAAAAATAATTTATTTTTATTTATATAATTTTATTCTATTAAAGGCAAAAAGTTGCTGACTTTACAGTTACATTACTGATAGAGAGTTTCTAATTAAGTAGTTACTTAAGTAATACATGCAGACTGTTTAAAAGAAAGATTTGAAATAATTACCTTTATTAGTGATGTGTGAATAGGATAAAAACTGTGAAGGCAATTATGTAAATTGAAATTTGGAATATTCCATAATAGGGCATGATCTCCTTTCCATTCTAAAATTTCTCTTATATTTGTACAAGTATGTGTTCATTTGTTCATATGATCTTCATAATAACTTGGTCAAGTTCAAAGAAAACTTGAAAATTTCTATTATGATTTGATTACATCATTATAAATGAAAATTTTCTTTGTTATATTCAGTCTTTCCAGAACATGGCACAGCTCTTTAAATTAATCAAATTGCTTATGTACCTTGTTAAGATTCTATAATTTTCTTTGTTAAGTCCCATATAACTCCTCTAAAAAGTATATTTATGTACTTTAAAATTTTGTTGCTCTTGTTAAAGATTTAAAATATATATATTTTTCAGTTTATTGCTTATATATCATAAAGCTATCACTATTGCATACATTTTTTTATCCAACCATAGTTTTACATTATTTTGTTAGTTGAGACAGGACTTTGTTTTATTTTCACTTTTTTCCTAGGCAAGCAATATTATAAATTACAAAAAAGTAGTTGTTTTGTCTTTTTCTTTCCCATAGTTAATACTCTTATTTCTGTTTCATGTCATACTATCTAGGTTGGGCTTTGAAAATAAGTTTATTTGATGGTGGTGATAGCCGGTTCCTTTTTTTTTTTAATCATTAAACTTACTGAGGTGACATTTGTTAGCAAGAATTACATAGGCTCCAGGTGTACAATTCTGCAGTGCATTGTCAACTTGTTGTATAATAAGTTCACCACCTTGTGTGAGTTCTCTTTCTAAGATAGCCGGTTCTTATCTGCTCATAATTTTAATGGGAATCATCTTTTCTACCACAGAGTTTGTTTCATTTCGTTTTTGTCATTTAAGAAAATATCCTTCCATTTGTGGATAAGAGTTATAGAAGCACAATTTTCTATTTTTATAATAGAAGTAAAATTTCAGTCTTTAATATGTAAAGTGTTGTATTTGCACATAATCCTGGCCAGAACTGAGACTCTGATTGAGTTTAAATTGGTGGTAGAGATATTTTCAAAATAACCAATTTGATTGCATTCAATGCCTCCTTCACTCCACATTAGACTTGATATATGGCAAAACCAAACTTAATTAACAAATATATTGTTTTGTTTTCTTCAGTATTTTATTGTGAAAGTACTTATGCATTGACAAACTTTTTTTTTGTTACAGTAAAATAATTACCAATATACCCACCGTCTAAATTTACCATTTTATCATTTTATGATTTGTGTGTATTAATATATATTTTTTCTTTTTAATTAACAAATGTTGATGAAATAAAATTTTTGCCAGGCATATTTCCAAGAAGGTAAAAGTTTTCACTTCTGAAAATACAGAATATTTAAACTAGACTAAAATTTACAGATTATCTAATTAAAATATTTATATTTTATAGATAACCAATGGAGTCCTGTGGCAGTTAAATGACTTTGAGCAATATGATAGATTCTGATTTGTTGTCAAGGTCTATTTGCATAAGTCATCAATTATTTATTTAGTATTAGTCTATTATTATTAATTAAGGAAGGGAAAAATTCTTATTTTTTATTGTTTTTAAATTAACATATATGAAGTTCAGTCAGACTGTGCTTTCTAATTTTTATTTTGCATTTATTAATAGTAGAAGTAAAGCAAGTTCTGTCTTTGTTGTACTGACTCTAAGGTATTTGTAGGTCATTGGGTTGGAGATAACTGAATTTGTCAGAAGCTCACGCACTTGAATAAGGAGAGAATTTGGAGTTTGGAAGAATCTATGTAGGAAACAGAAGAAATAAAAACAAATCTGATGTTTCCTCAGAATGAAGGGGAGATGAAAAACTGCCTCAAAGTATCATCTAGCAGCATCAAATTAATAGTGAAATTTAATTAGGAAAATTTTATAAAGTAATAGGAAAAATAGAAAATCTTGATAAAGAGAAAAATGTTATTTATTTTCTTCAGTTTTTAAAAAATACACAAACATGTAGGTCTTTAATTTACAGCATAAAAAAATCGTTGTGAGGCATAAAGGTGAGAGAAATTGATTTTTCAGCGTCACATGGTTTCCTTAGCCTTTTTTTAGTTTCAAAATTAATGCTCTCTGAGTAATAAATAATAAATGAGACAAATACGTTTTTGACATATCAAAAAAATAACTATTTCTGCTCACCAAATGATTTGGATATTAACAATACCTTAAACATTAAATTAGCAGGCAATAATAGATTGATTCTACCACAACTTACTTAAATTATTCTTATGTATCTTCATAATTTTATTCTAAAAAGGAAAAATATAGGACAGATTAAAAGTGCAAGTTTTATTAAATGTTAATAATAGTTCACAATTAATTGCGATCACATCTTTAATCTTACCTTTCTCCCACCAATGGCTCATTTTTATTCTTATTATCTTGTTTTCAGTACAGAATTATCACCCACTGGCTTTCAATTACAGTGATGCCCATATTGATTCCACTCTTGATTTTAACTCACAAATGAAAAAATTACTCATTTAGTCCTATAAAGCTGTATTTTGTAGCTAGTTTAATCGCTTTTAAAATATTATGTGGTCTCAAAATACAGAAAGCTAAAGCTCATAATCAGAACTGTTCAGTCATATGAAGCCATTGGGAAGCAGACTTTAAATAATTTTAACTCAAATCACTATTAAAATGTAAGAAGACAAATAGTAATCAAAAATGTCATCACCATATGGAGGAGAACTTGATGTCAGTCACAGCATTTATAAAGAACAGGTGGCGCTGAAGCAATCAAAAGCCCCTTATGGAATTACACAAATGTAACCTAAATTCCATAGATCTGTAGTGAAGCAATATACATAAATTAGACAAAAGATCTTGCATTAACACATACATTCTAAATTGACTGTAATTTCCAAAGATTCAGAAGAAATGGAAGTATTCTCTTGCACATCACATTGTTTACTTCTGCACTTCCCAAGAAAATAATTACATCCTTTGTTTCCTATCAAAAACTGTGCATATTATTTATTTTAAGAGGGAGCTATGTCTCTGAAACCACCAACGGTATTTTAATACCCTCTGGCTCAAGGATCTGGCAACAGGAATGGGGGAAGAGAGCAGATACCGGGGTCACTTTGAGCCATTTAGAGTTGACTGTTCCAAAACTACCCAACTATAGTATCTGCTCTCTGGCGAAGTGTTCTGAATCCCGTCAGTCTGAGAACAGTGCTGAGCATGCAAGTCTTAAACCAGAACCAATTTGTCTGAACTCAAATTTTACACAATCCTTTGGAAGTCATTTGGAAGATAAAGCTATTTGGAACAACTAACAATGTTGAAACAAAAACACAACTTCAAAATACTGATATTTTGACCTGTAGTACTTTTGTAGTATTCTCATAATAAAATCTCTTTATATTTTGGCATTTCCAAATGATATTGATGGTTATGCCCATTGATAATTGAAATAAAACTCTCATTTTGAGAGTTATATTTCATTTGAATCACCTGTTTGACTTGAAGAACGCAATTAGTGACTGCAGATTTTCCACTGTTAATAGGTGAGCTTCATAATTACTTCCAATAGGATATGCCCCTTTCTGAGTTCTTCCATATTAACCTAATTTCTGGGATTGACCGAGCAGTACAAAATCCCAGATGGCAGACTAGAATGCTACTGACTCAGTTTGTTTCACATTTTCATTCAGAATACACATAAATGTCAACTTTCCACTATTTTTTTTCTTCAATATGAAAAGAAAACTCAAGGTTAAATTTTTTGAAAAAAATTATTTGAGTTTATTTCACTCCCAGATATACTAAGAACTCAGGCATGCAAATCAGAACTAAGCTGCTTCCATTTTTTTAAATGTATTTTTATTGCTTTAATGTCTACTTTCTTTTTAGGATATGTTAAAAGTATGCTACTTGCTTTTGAACTACCTGATTTCTTGATACCTTCTCTCTGCTTAAATTATGTTTACCCAACCATAGATTTACATAGTAGTTGATACCACTAAAAGTTGCAGATTCAAGTTATTTCCCACACATAAAATCATTTTAATCATAAGACATAATTAACAGTAACATTTCCACATACTGATGCTTATAGCACTTGTTCTGTACCTCTCTTCGGCTGCTCGCAACTGTCTATCTGGCTCAGGATACATTTTCATAGCCCCAACTGAACTTCTGTTAGTCCCTTGAGAAAAAGATCAGGACCTTGCTTATGTCTGTGTCTCACAGCTCCTGACATGAAATAAACTCAATAAATATCTATTGAATAAATAAAAGAAAGAATGAAAAAGTATGATACATTAGCCTCCTACTATTTTCTCTAGCATTTTATTTTAAAATTTTATCAAATCAGGTAGAACCATTTCTACAATAGTGAATGCATTTGTTGTTCAGTTTCTGATTTGGGGATATCATTGAATATCAGTATTTAGGATACAAATCCTTGCATTGGAAATAGCTTTATTCATATTTCTAAGTTTATTTAGATAGATTTAGCTTTAACATAATTAGCTTAATAAATGGAGTATGCTACTTCCTACCTAGTATAGTCATAGTAAGTGAGGAAATAAGGGCTGTTTCTAAATTATATCAAGCATCTTTAAATACTATTTATGGTGAAGGAAAGAATTGCTTTCCTTTTTCCAAAATATTCTAGTCACAGTGAATTGCTAAAATATAAGCAAATATAAACACAAAAATGTAAGTATAAATTATATAAAACAAAAACAGGAAAATTGAAGGTAGGAGGATGCATTCTCCTGTTGAAATATATAATAACAAAACAATATTATATTGTTGATATTTATTTAAAGTTTATAGTTGTTCAGAATGTATTGTGCTAAGTGCTTTATATGCAATTTCCAACTTAATCCCAACAATAATCCT
Organism: Lyroderma lyra; assembly: GCA_004026885.1. Lineage (NCBI taxonomy): Eukaryota > Metazoa > Chordata > Mammalia > Chiroptera > Megadermatidae > Lyroderma > Lyroderma lyra. The sequence goes on along the minus strand of PVJL010000086.1, from coordinate 52,163 downwards.
ATGCTATGGGTGTTCTTAATATTCCTTTTTTCCAGATAAGAACACTGAGTTTTACAGATATTAAATAACATGTCTAAGGGTGATAGATGATAAGCAGCAGGATAAGGATTTAAACCCAGGTATAGCTAGCTCAGCCAGTGCCTTCACCCTTGACTTTGCTATTGGGTCCTGGTGTTGATGTGAGGTTGCTGAAAACACATCAGATTGACCAGTAGGGGGCGTCATATCCAATTATTGATACCTGTGTTTATTTCCTATGTTAAATCTTCCTCTTTCATTCATCTATAAATATAGGGCAGTCAATGCCATCCGATTGCCAGTGAAATTTCAAATAAAGTCTCTCCCTGGAAATGGACAATGAAGGATGAGATGTGTCACCCCCTCACTCAGAGGGTATATAGAGCTGGTGCCTTCCTATAAGCCTCAGAAAGAATTTAAATCAGTCTGCAAAGTAACCTTTTTTTGGTAATCAGGGGATCTTCCCCCACTGGGTTCAAAGGGCTTCCCTCTGCTTTGTTGTGCAATTTCTAAAGCATTGTGCAATACATAAAGAAAAGACCAAGAACATATCATTGCCTTGGAAACTGCTATGGAATTTGACAGACTGTAGGTTGTTCAGAGCAAATGTTCTGTCGTTGCACAGAGTCCATTGCAGTAGCAGTGACTGGCAAAGTGGCTGAATGCTCATCTGGTAATCTTAATGTCAACTTAACTTGTCATCCCTGCCCTCTGACTAGGGCGTGAAGTTTGTCTTGTTTTGCTTTCTTTAAAGAAGGACATTTGAATTATTTCATTCCCAACTGTCAGTGATGAAATACAAAGATAAGGGTTAAAGACAAAACAGCAGCATTCTGGGGTAGTTATCCATTTGGAGGTAGAATTTGCAACCTATATTTTTAATAAATGAATTCTAACTGCATAATCTTGGGAAACTATACTGCCTTTTTTTTTTTTTTAAACACACAATTGTGACTCTTATGCTGCATTTATAATAGCAAAGGGTAAGGGGGAAAACCTTCTGGATTCAGAGAATGCCACTCACTGTGGTCCTTTCTAATGAATGTCTGGGAAAACTAATAAAACTCTGTATAAAATAGGAGAGAAAAATTAAGTAAGAAATGAAGATACAGAGTCAGTCCTTAGGAGCTGTTACTCGAGAAGTAAATGTGACTCTGGCTAGTTACAGCATTTTATTTATTTGTTTGTTGGTGGAAACATTGAGAATAAAAATAAAAGTGATCCTTTTGTGATCCTGTTTGGCCGTGACAGATTTCCTTCAGCATTGCCATAGTAACTGAAAGAAGTGCATTTATGAATAGACTTAGATTTCTAAGGCTTGAGTTTCCTGCCAAGAAGAGAACACAGGGTGGAGAAAACAGAGGAAAGTCAAGGCAAAGGGAAAGAAAACAGATTGAGGTGTTGATTTTCAAGCTCTCTTATTTGGAAAGTGCAGGCACATACCAGGTCAGGACAATCTCACCTTCTTGGGCCTCCTGAGATTTTCATATGTTGAAATTAGTCCTCTCTCAAAAGAATAAGTTTAGACAATTTCTTAAGCTCCTTTTGATGCCAGGAAGGGGGAAACGATACTCTGGGTTATCGAAGTGTATGCATAAGAGGAAGGAGAATCCCCTCTGATATGGTTAGATAAGGGCATGGCACAGACATGGCAACTGCAAACGCTTACTGGACTAAGCAAATAACACACTTAGTAAGTGAAATCACCCTGGTTAAAGAAAAATATCCCAGCCACCTTGTCCTATTTTTCATTTGCTAAGTGCCTTGAGAAATATTTCTTTAAATAATAATAATGATAAAATCAATAATGAAAGAGAGGTGATAAATAGTAATCGACACTGAGTATTGTCAGAAAGCACACAGTGGTGGGGTCAATACAATGGAGAGCACAGGCCTCAGATGGGCAGCTACCATGCAAGTCCAGCTCATTTCTGGCAAGAAGGAATGTGAGCTCAGTGTTGCCAAATCTTCCTATTTTTCAAGAGAAGCTGCAAGTCGGGATTTTTACATGAAATCTTCTGATAGTTTAGTTATGCTCCAAGATTTTAAAATACCATTAGGCCAAACAAAATATGCCTAGAAATTACATTTAGCTCATAAATGAACAGTCTGTGACTCCAAGAGTCTGTCTCTTGGTCATGTCTCTCTAGAGTATGAGCCAGTGGTAACAAGAAAGTGGCCAAAGATGAGAGAGAGCCAGAAGATAGAGATAGGCAGAGGGGATGATGTCATATGAAGCCCAGAACTATGACCACGTTGAGAAACAGATACTACTGATCTCTAGGGATTGAGGTAGAAAGCAGATGTTTTGGGCTTCACATATTAATATTCAGTATTTGTCGAGTGCCTGCTCATTGTCAGAAAATGTGCTAAACGCAAAACTTCCCAGGCTGCTTGGTTTGCCAGTTTGACTTTTTTTATTTGTGATATAATTTTTATTAAGAAATAATAGGGCTGGCTTTAGCTGAGCAGTTCCTTCCACTCAAGAAATAATAAACACATACTTACCAAAAAAAAAAAAATAAACACATGTAGGATTAGACATAGTTACACATACAGCATTACATGAAGTATATATTATATATAAAATTTAAGAAATAGTAATAAAATGAACACCCATCTATCCACCTCCTAGGTTAGGAAACAGATCACTATGAAGATTTTTGAGGATCTTTGCAAAATCTTCCCAAATTGCACTGTCTCCTGCCCAGATGTAACAGCTATCCTTAATTTTGTGAAAATAGCTCCTTTTCTTTTATTTTTTTCTTTTGTTTTTTATAGCCTTGTGTGGTCGTTTATATTTGTTTCTATAGGGTTATTTTTACTGTAATTATTTATAGTATAACATACTACATAAAATATATGTATAAACTCTAATTATACATATATTATATATAACAGACTACTATTATCAATGTAGTATTATATGCATGTGGTATGTTTGTATATAGCTGCTTTTTATAAACATATAGTTTTTTCCATATTTGAATTTACATAAATTGAATCATACTCTGTATATTGTCCTAGCTTGCTTTTTTAAAAATTAAAGTATATTTGGCATACAATAGTATATTATTTTCAGGTGTGCAACTAGTGATTCAACATTTATATACTATACAATGTGATCACCACACTGAGTCCAGTAACTGTCTGTCACCCCGCCAAGTTATTACAATATTATTGACTGCATTCCCTGTGTAGTATACTACTCCGTCTCCATGGCTTATTTACTTTATAATTGGAAGTCTGTACCCCTTATTTCCCTTCACTTTTTCTACGAGTCTGTTTTAGCTTTGTTTTGTTTGTTCATTTGTTTTGTTTTGTTTTTTTAATTATACATATAAATGAATTCATATGGTAGATGTCTTTCTCTGTCTATATTATTTCACTTAGCATTATACCCTCTAGGTCCATCCATGTTGTCACAAATGGTAAGATTTCATTCTTTTATATGGCTAAGTAATATTCCATTGTACATATATACCGTATCTTCTTTATCCATTTGTTTATCAATGGACACCTATGTTGCTTCCATAACTTGGCTATTGTAAATAGTGCTGCAATGAATATAGGGGGCACATGTACCTTTTTAAATTAGTGTTTTCAATTTCTTTGGACAAATAACCAGAAGTGGAATTGATATGTTGTGTAATAGTTCTATTTTTAGTTTTTTGAGAAATATCTATACTGTTTTTCATAGTGGCTGTATCAATTTACAATCCCACTAACAATGTATGAGGTTTACCTTTCCTCCACATCTTCATCAAAACTTAGGAGTTTACATATTGGTAATAGCCGCTCTGACAGATAGGAGGTGATAGCTCACTGTGGTTTTTGTTTTGCATTTTCCTAATCATTTAGTGATGTTCAACATTTTTTCATATGTTTGTTGGCCATCTGTATGTCTCCTTTGGGGAAATGTCTATTCATGTCTTCTGCCCATTTTAAAATCTGATTATTTGTTTCTTTGATGTTAAGTTTTATGAGTTTCTTACATATTTTGGATGTTAACCTCTTAGTGGATATATCATTTGTAAATATCTTCTTCCATTCAGTAGGTTGTCTTTTTATTTTGTTGACACAGTGCAGAAGCTCTTCAGTTTGATATAGTTCCACGTGTATATTTTTGGTTTTGTGTCCCTTGTCTGAGGAGACATATCCAAAAAGATATCAGTAAGACTGATGTCAAAGAGATTACTATCTATGTTTTCTTCTAGGAGGTTTATGGTTTCAGGTTTTACAGTTAAGTCTTTAATCCATTTTGTGTTTATTTTTGTATACATATGACATAAGAGAGTGTCCAGTTTGGTTTTTTTTTCCATGTATCTATCTGGTTTTCCCATCAGCATTTATTGAAGAGATTGTCATTTCTCCATTGTTTATTCTTGCCCTCTTTGTCATAGATAAATTGGCTATATAAGCAAGAGTTTATTTATGAGCTCTCTATTCTGTTTTATTGTTCTATGTATTTGTTTTTGTGCCAGTACCATACTGTTTTGATTGTTATAGCTTTATACTAAAGTTTGAAATAAGGGAACATAGTAGCCTCAAATTTTTCTTCTTTCTCAAGATTGTTTTGGCTATTCAGGGTCTTTAGTGGTTCCATATAAAATTTAGGATTATTTGTTCTAGTTCTGAGAAGAATACCATTGGTACTTTGATAGGGATTTCATTGAATCTGTGGATTGTTTTGGATAGTGTAGACATTTTAACTGTATTCATCATTCCAATCTATTAGCACAGTATATCCTTCCATTTATCTGTGTTCTCTTCTATTTCTTTCTTTAATGTCTTATAGTTTTCAGAGTACAGGTCTTTAAGCTCTTTGGTTAAATTTATTCCTAGGTATTTTTCCCATGCAATTGTAAATGGGATTGTTTTCTTAATGTCTCCTGATCATTCATTATTAGTGTATAGAAATTCAATTGATTTCTGTGTATTAATTTTGTAGCCTGCAACATTACTGAATACATTTATTCTAATAGGTTTTTTTGTGTGTGTGTGTGTGGCATCTTTGGGGTTTTTTATATATGGTATCATGTTATCTGTAAGAAGTAACAGTTTTACTTATTCTTTTCCAATTTAGATGACTTTTATTTCTTCTTATTGACTGAACTATAGTTAGGACTTCATATATATTATATTGAATGAAAGTGATGAGAGTGACCAGCCTTGTCTTGTATTTCCCATATTTGAATTCTACATAAGTTGATAAATACTCTGTATATTTTCCTACCTTGCCATTCTTTTTGATTCAACAGTAGTTTTAAATTAATTCACACTGATATTTATAGCTGTATTTACTATATTCTCATCATTGGGTATTTATTCAATTGTACTATATTATGGAATGTGTATATCTATTCTACTATTGAGAGTCATTTGGGGTGTTTCTAGATTTTTGCTGTCATAAAATATGTTGTTATTGAACATTTTCACCCATGTTTCCTGTATTAGAGTTCTCCAGAGCAACAACACCAAGATGACAGATAGATAGATATAGATAGGTAGATATAGATATATGAAATGAGAGAGAGGGGGGCGGGGGAGAAACAGGGAAAGAGAGAGAGAGATTATAAGGAATTGGCTCATGCAAATATGAAGTCTGACAAGTGCCAAGATCTGTGGTCAGCAAGCTGGACACCCAGGAGAGCCAATGTGTAGTTCTAGTCTGAAAATTGGTGATGCACGACTTAAGAGCTGTCGATGTTTCAGTTTGTGTCTAAAGGCCAGAAAAGACCAATGTCTTAGCTCAAGTAGTCAAGCAAGAGGAGATCCCTTCTATACCTGGAAGTGTTGGCCTTTCTGTTCTGTTCAGGCCTTCAATTGATTGGATGAGGTCTACCCACTTTAGGAAGGTCAATCTGTTTTACTGGGTCTACCTATTCAGATGTTAATGTCATCCAAAAACACCCTCACTGACACACCTAGAATAATGTTTGACCAAATATCTAGGCAACCTGTGGCCCAGTCAAGTTGACACATAAAATGAACCATTACATTTCCTGATCCACTTATGCAAGAATTCCTCCAGAAAATATATACAGGAATACAATTTCAGGATCACCAAGTATGTGCATAAACTTCAATTTGTTTTTCAAAGTAGTTGTACCAATGTACACTGCTACTGGAAATCAGTGGGAGTTGCCATTGCTCCACATGCTTGCCAACAGTTTTATCAGCCTTTATGACAATGTGGTAGATGTGAAGTGGATTCTTTTGATATGCATAAGCTAGGCATCCTACTAAGAAAGTAGAAAAACAAAAGCAAAATATGTGCAAAGAAAATAAATGAAGGAAATAATAAAGATAGGAGCAGAAATCAATACAGTATATATATTTAAATACAATAGAGAAGAAACAAAACCAAAAGTTGATTCTTTGTAAAGATATTTAAAAATATTTTCTAGGGAGTTCCCTGATGGTGTAGTGGCTTAAGGCTTCGGCGCTGGTGCTGTCAGCGCTGCGGCCTGGGTTCGATTCCCAGTCAGGGAGCTACCCACATACCAAAAAGCAAAAAAAAAAAAAAAATTTTCTAGCTACCCTCGTATCAGAGTCCCTGAACACCAGATAGGGCAAGAAAAAAACCCCTCAAAATTGTCAAGGAAAATGAATGCTATTATTCACATGTGATTTAATTGTCTACATAGAAAACCTAGAAGATTCCATGGACAGTTTATTAAAATTAATAAGAGAGTTTAACAAAATTTTAGGTGTAAAATTAACATACAAAAGTCAATTGTTTTTCTATAATTATGTAAAAATACTTAGAAAATGCAATTAAATAAAAAGCTACTTAAAATAGAAACAAAATTTAAGTTATAAAGGAATAAATCTAAAAAAATGTTCAAGAATTTTAAGTAGATAAAATTCAAACTTTACTTAAAGACATTAAAGGAGATTTAAATAATGCAGAGGCACATCATGTTCTTGGCTAGAAAGACCTTATATTCATTATATGGAATCAATATTATTCCAATCAAAATCCTAACAATTTTTCACAAAACTTGGTAAACCAATTCTAATATATATGAACAAAGAGTCAAGAATAGCCAAAACACTTTTAAAATGATTTTTTTCTCACTAGAAAGAAAAACTTACTACTCTAGCATAGCTAACATATTCTTTATTCTGGCTTGTCAACACTCGAAAGTCTCCTAGATGTGTTCAAGCTCAAGCAATATTCAAGTCATAACTTCCTAGTAGTATTTATTCTTTCCCTGGCCTCCCAGAATCTCACCCAATGCATATGCAGTTTAATTTTCAGTCATAGACTCAAAATGACCTCTAAGCATATTTCTGGAGCTCTCTCTGGTACTCTGCTCATCAAATTCCAGCTTGTTTTTGTTTGTTTTGTTTTGTTTTGTCTTGTTTTATTTTGTTTTGTTTTGGGCTATCTAAACTCCAATCTTGGTTTTCGAACTCAGACTACTGTGCTCTTCTTGGACTTCTTGTCCATGCTACCTCTGGGAAGTGCCTCTAGATGAAGAGCTTAAAAGGCTTGCTTTGTTGGCATTATTTCTCTTGAAGCTCCAGTACTGTGTTGCCTACTGTCCAATGTCTGAAGACATGTTCAAATATTGTGTGTGTATAACAGGAATTTTAGTATGGTACCAGTCAGTCCATCATGACCAGACTTTCCTGACTCCTTCTGCCATCTGAGGACTTCTTTGCTAGTTGGTGGGACAAGACGTCCCAGGTTAATGTTACACAAAATTTGGCAGCAGATGTGGCATCGGGTTTTGTTTGTTTGTTTGTTTGTTTGTTTGTTTGTTTCTCTAAGGAGCCCTGGTTCCTTTTCATGGGAAATGGTATTTGAAGACCACAATCAAGATACTAGAGGAATTCATTGCTACTGAGTTATATTTTTGCTTCTAGACTCTTTCAGTTGCTGGAGCTAGGATTTATCTAGATCTGTGTCTTCATCTACAACTACAGCTGGATATATTATACAATAAATACATACCATTCTCTCTTGAACACATTTCATCAGGCTTTTATATTCTATCTCTGTACTCACACTTATACTATCAAGATCACCAGTGTCCTTTCATTTACTAAATCCCATAGTCACTCTCTAGTCTTTTATCATTTTCAACGTATCAGCAGCTTTTGACACAATTGATCTCTCTCCTTCCCCATTGAAATACTTTATATCCTTATCTTCCAGAACACATGATTTTCTCCTCAACATCTTCACTTGGATAGCCTGAAGGCATCTGATGTAACATGTCCTGACCCAGACTCATGATTTCCCTTCTGTAATTTTCTCCTTGCATAATCTGCTTATCTCAGCAAATAGCAACTCCACTCTTACAGTTTCTCAGGTCAAAACATTGAAACATGTCTTGACTGCACTCTTTCTTTCAGACCCCAGATTCTACCCATCAAAGGTAGTCCTTTTGGCTCTATCTTCAAAATATATCTGGGCCCAGACCACTTTTCACTTCTATTGCCACAATCTTGGTACAGATCAGTATTATTTTTTCATCTGCATTATTGTTATTATCTTCTAACTTGTTTTCTTGTTTCCACATTTACCCATTACAACCTAGGCAAAAATAAGACCATTAAAATGTAAGACTTAGCATGACTCAAAACGCACATCTTTGCAGAGTAAAAGACTAATGTTATTAAAATGGTCAATGAGATTTGGCACATATCACCTCTTCTGACTTTCTTTACCTTACCTCTCCCTCACTCACTCTACACCAGCCACCCTGTCCTTCTTTGCTATTTTCTTGAGCGTACCCACAGTGCTCCTGTATTAGGAGTTTGTACTTGCTGTTCCCACCACCTAGAGTACTCTTTGCCCAGATATTTTCACGGCTCACCCCCTCCTCTTTAGTTCACCCTCTCCATAGTATTTGTCACTCTCTATGATTACATATATTTTACTTACTTGTTGGTTTATTATATATTTTTTGTCACTACCCTCTAAGTTCCATGAGGGCAAAAACAATCCCTACAATACTGCTGCAATTTAATAAATATTTGCTTTAAAGAATGAATAAACAAATAAATACTGAGCACCAACAATGTGTCAGGGACCGTGCTACTTGTTAGCACATGTATGTAACATATAATCCCTTCCCTCAAAAGAAGTGGGAGAGGCAAATGGTTAGTTTCCTTGTGAAACCCCTGACACTAGTTTTACACTTCCATCAATCTAGTCTGTAGTTATTCCCACACATTTCTTAAAGTTTTATGTGTGAGTATCTTTGATATATTATAGCCCTTTTGGCCTCTGAGAAAACTGGGCTCTAAAAATAGTCTATAGGGCCAGCTCTGGGAAAGCCAAATTGGGAGCTGATGCCACCACCTCTTTGTTGCTTGGGGCAAATCCAGGAGCATTTCTGCTTCTGTTTCCCCAGCTGTAAAATAGGATTAATAGTTCTTGCTTCACAGGAGTCTTTTGAGAATTCTTTCATTCATGTAGTAATATTTATTGAAAATGGTAAGTGCTAAGTAGTATTATGCCTAATTAATTAGGTTCTCATCTCCCTGGTGTGGGTTATGGTGTCTGGCTGGTCATTAATAAAATATGCTGGAAGCTTTGCAGATTTCCTTTTCAGAGCTCTCCTGATGGCTGCATAAGCAGTGCACAAATTGGGATCCAACCTTGCAGTTAAATGCATACAGCTGTCTGAGTCCTGTCATGCTCACATGTGTTTAGTTCTCAGACAATGCAGAATTGGGAGGTGCTGAAACCACCAGTTAAGAAAGAGAAATACTACAAAGGATCATAGAGTGGTTAGTCAGAAAGCCAGGAAATAGAACTAAGACTCAATTTGGATTTGCCAGATAATGCCAATGAGAATTCTAATACCTCTTCTAAAAAATTCAAGTGGCAGTGAGATACTAGTGAAATAATGAGCAATATTGTAACTAGATGCCATGGATGATATTATAGAGGAAATTGTATGAGGATGCAGGATGACATCACTAATGGATGATGCTGCTGTTCTATCACATCGCAAAAGCAGTTTTAGAATATGCTTATAATAAAACAGTTATTATTGGAGTTCCCCAGAAAGTGAAACCTGGGTGCTCTCGTGTGAAAATGCAGTGCAGTCCCAGAGGGCAGGAGTGAGGCATAAGGAAGTGCGGCACAGAAGGAAGGAAAAAGTGTTACTGAGCTGACCACTGCTCCGTGGAATTGATTGCTCAATACACGGGATAACATCCTTCCGGACCTTCTGAGGAAACTTAATGTGGGTATGAGGTTGCAGGACTTACACCTGCATCTAGTGAAATATCTCCACTGCCCTGAGCCTTCTAACCTTTTCTTCTATACAATGTCAAGGAAGATCTGGTCTTGACTTCATTTACTGTTGACCATCATCGCTTCTAAGTTTCTAGGGGCCATTCCAATAAACTGTTGGGGCTGGTTCCAGGAATCCTTGACAGTATATGAAATCCTGATTGCACCCTGTCAATAAAATCACTTCCATTCAGCTTTATGCCCCACCTCACCCAATTGCCCCGTGGCCCGTGTCAGAACGTACTGTCTTAGGGTTGAAAGAGTGGATTGAAAAGATCCTTTAATGCAATCTCTTACTTAATGGAAGAATTCTTCCCAAAGGACTGTTTAATGGTGGTCATTGCGTCAACTGCATGCATAATTCAGTGACAAGGTGTTCATCTCATAAAGAAGCCTTCTCCCTTTTCCCACTGTTTCTATTAAGCAAAAGTATCAATCCATCTATAATTTACAACCGTATTCTCACTGTTATCTTTACTATTTGTATTTGACCTCCCTTCAGCTTTGGACATTATGTCTGAAACTTTTTCTTATAATTCTGTCCACCCTCAGCTTCAGTGATACCTAATTTTTTTCTATGGCAATTTCTTATCAGGTCTCATTCGTCAGTTCCCCTCCCTCGATGTTTTCCCTAAGTGACCACATTTCCTAGGCTCCTTCTCTGGGCATCTCATTTTTTTCCTTCGATACGTAGGTATTGTGTATCCTCATATGAATCTCTGACTTCAACTACCAACTGTCAATCCTCCATCTCTAACCCTGAGCACTCCGAGAGCTCCAGCTCCGTAATTTCAATTCTCTGCTGACCTCATTCTCTTTTTCTTCCTAATTCCTTCTCCTTGATGTTCCCTTATCTGGGTGCATAGGACTAACAAGCAACTAGTTACGGAAACCAAAGATCTAGGAACAAAACCTAGATTCTTGTTTTCGCTCATCAGTCTGTCATGTATGTAAACCTCCAAGGTAGTCTAAATCCTTAAAAACCTTTCTACTCAATTAGGTTAATGCTTACCTTTCACAAACAGATTTTTAGGAATAAATTCATTATGCTTCCAAATCCTTTTTTTCAAACCTGTAGGTATCTCTGATTATTGATCATCTCCCTTATTACCACTCCCATATTGCTTTATGCTTTGTTGAGCTAACCCAGACCTCCACTTATCCTTTGTCCTCTAAACCCTCCCACACTTCCCTGCAGTACTAAGCATCATAAAGAGCAGATTTCAAGATTTTACCAAGCTCTTCTGGAAGTATTCCCCATACCTCCAATGCCATATCTGATACCTACATCTTACTAAAGAATATACCTCTCCCTGTAATTCTCCACGTACCCTGCAGTTCTCCTTTCTCACTTACACAACTGTGAGTAGAGAGGCTCCACCATATTCTTGGTTCTTAGCACTAAACTTTGTGCGTGGTTGAAACTCAGTAAATATTTTGAGTAAATGAACCCATGCCCTTCACCTATCCCAACAGCTGCTACCTTAATTTGAGTGTTCATCAGCTAAAACTTAGATTACTAAAAGTCAGTTGATCCTCATTATTTGTGGATTCCATATTTGGATATTCTCCTACTTTATTTATTTATAACCCCCCAAATCACTATTCACAGGCTTTCACAGCCATTCTTGGACATACTCAGAGTGGTAAAAAAATTCGAGTTGCCCAGCAAGCATGTTCCCAGCTGAACGTGGCAGTGCTCTCCTTTCTTGTTTCAGTTCTCATACTGGAAACAAGTATCCTTTTGGCAGCCCATTTAAGCACTAATTTTTTTTTTGCATGTTTGTATTTTTTAAATTTTTAGGTGATCCTGTCATTTTAAATGACCACCAAGTGTGTTGCTGAAATGCTATCTAGTGTTCCCAGAGAAAATGTGTGTTAGATAAGCACTGTCAGGCATGGGTTACATTGTTGTTCGCCATAATTGTAATGTTCATGAATGAACAGCAGGGTACATCCAGGAAAAAGAAGATAAACTTTGTTGAACTGTACATAAGGTGCTCAGAAAGTGTCACAGTAACATCTATAGTATGTGATAATGCTATGGAAAAGATGGATAAATTTGTGAATTCATGAGGTGATAGGCCTGTACTTTACCCAGAGGTAATGACTCTGTATTCACTAATTCAGTGTTTGCCACAACTTTATAGAGCATACATAACTACTGCAAATAATGAGAATCAACTCTACCTCCTAACTGGTCCGATAACGCCTACCACCTGGCCCCACTGTGGCTGAAGGCATCTTCCTAAAACTAAAATCGAATCACATCACTGCCCAGTTTTAAATATTTCAAGGCTCCACATGGCTTCTGGAATCAAGTTTATATTCCTCAGTTTAGAATGCAATGCAGGCTGCATTTCCTATCAGTCCTCTCTCACACACGTCCTTTCCTCTGATTATTGGAACTACTTGTGTTCTCACAAATTCTTTTATGCTCTTTTGATTTCCCTGTTCGTTCACACATGTTGTTTCCTTTGCTTGCAGTGTCCTTACTTCCTCCCCCTACTGCAGCTAGTTAATGCCTGTTTATCTTTCTAATCCTATCTGAAGTGCATTCTTTTCTGGCCGCTTCAATGACCCCCGCACCGGACGACACTTCCCTGTGCCCTAGGAATACCTCTAGTAAAGCATATAGTGTGATGCTTGACGTTCCTTTGTCTTTATTTTGTACTAGACTGAAAACTCTTTCAGAACAGGAATCAAGTCTTTTTTTTCCTTTCTTTCTAGTTTTAAGGACAGTGCCTGACATATTTAGGATATAACAGAGACTAAATATACAGGGACACGCACAAAGAACGCCCCTTTTTTATGAGCTGGTGATCTATACTAAATATTTTATTACAAAATCATAAGCATGTAATTTTATAATATAACAGTATCACACTGAGTCTCCCTTTTCTCATCTGTAATTTGTAGTATTGTACCAATACAGGGCCTTTGTAAGTTTTAGAGATAATGAACATGAAAAGCCTACCACAGTGTGTGGCATATAGTTTATCAATGGGTAAAATGAGAGAATCATTAAAAACGAAAAAACAACAAAAAACTTTCCTGAAATCCAGATATCTTGGCATCATATTGAATGTCAGTTGGTAAGCACTTTCAGAAAAACCTAAATGAGTTTAGCATTCAACCTGTATGATTCCAATGGGAACTTGCCTCCTGATCAGTTTTTACTACTTCGAGGAGTATGAAGATCCCTTTTGGAGCAAAGATTATAGATTAAGATAATTTACTGCTCTTGTCTAATTCCTTATCGTTTAATACTGCCCCAAAATAGTCCAGAGAAAAATGTGCACTTTGCCTTACATTGTTAATGTGTGCTAATGACCAGGGATGGTGTACACGTACTAATCCGTTCTGAATTACTGGTCAGTTCTTGCACCCACTCTTGTTCCAGTCTGAGAGTAGCATGCTTTGACGCTTAGCATTTCCAGCTAGCCCTCCCTCAGAGGCTCTCCTCTCCGTTACTCAAGTTGGTGTACTGCTTTGCAGTTCTGTGTTTTCAGCTCATTCCAGTTTCACTATTGGCCAACATACAACCCAGAAGCAGTACTGATTTGATCTTCCATTTTCTCCACACTTCCCCAATTTTTTTTTTTTAACTTTGTTTTTGCTTTTTAAGATCATTATTAATCCCACTCTTCCTTTATCTATTCCTAACAAGGTCCAAGAGGCACCTCGGTGTGTTCTGGTCTTAGCAGACCCATACTGGTTCTCAAAGATTGCCACATTCTTCCCTGCAGACTTCTAAAACAGCTTTCAAATGAAATTCTCTAATGCTTTCCTAGGGGTTACTCATAAGCACAGCATATCATTTCTACATGTGGAAAACTAGAAAATCAGGACATGTTCCTGCTTCCAGGCACCTGCCAGCACATCCCGTCTCCAGAATCCTCAGCGGCTGCTGCTGACAGTGTCTCTGAGATGACACCTGTAACTCCCCCCACTCCCTGGGAATCCTGTCTCTGAATCGGGGGGGCATGAATTTATTCAGTACAGTGAGGCGCGCTCTTACCATCTCTTCACCTGATTTGGGCATTATTTTCCTCTTAACCATGTTTGTTCTTCTCTTTTTAGCTTCAAGATAATTTTCCTTGATAGAGAAAATAGATGCAAATTAGTAGACGAGTTGTTTTTTCTTGCTGTAATCTGTTAGCATAATAAGATGAAAATCAAACACTGAGCCGTTTTCACCTTGTTCCTTTTTCACTTTAAGATCGCTTTAAAAGTTTTTCCCCTCTGGTCTTGGCTATTTTTCACACTCAAAATTATTTTGAAGTTCTTTTTTTCTTTTCTTTTTTTGGTGAAATTTTCCATCTTTTGTCTTCATTTTTTGCTATGTGTCCTTCTCTCACGCTTTTACATGTGTTTTTTTTAGACATGAACCCAACAAAACTCTCCAAGCAGCCTAAGTAGTTTCATTCAATCTCTACCTTCTTTTTGTCAGGTTTCTATAATTTAAAATTAAATTTGAGATTTTTGTATTTGAACCTGTCCCCATCCTCAACAACTTGGACCATAGAAGCAGATTGATCTGTAGTGCAACCCCTCATTCTGAGCTTCTGCTGTTGCTAGAACAAGTCTTAGAAGCTGGTGTTGCAAGCTTGCTAGAAGTCTATTTAGTGAGAGACTCAGGAGATTTGTGGCAGAGAACACCTATGAGGAGATGGAGACAGACAAGTCAGCTTGCCCCCGTAAAAAGGCTTTGATGAAACAAACTCTGTTCAGGAAACAGAGGGTGATTCTGAGTGTGATATAGGATTGTGGCTGTCACTTAAATTCATCCCTGTCCTAATCTAGCTCTCAGGGAGAAACAGAGTTCTTAGCTGAGGCAATCAGATATATGGATAAACTTGACTCACACTCTTATTTCTATGACATGAGAAAATCCAAATCCCTCTTTTTGATTTCTGCAAATTCTTAGAATTGGGTCATTTTCTGAATACTCCAAGATACGTGTGTGTGTGTGTGTGTGTGTGTGTGTGTGTGTGTGTGTTGGAGGAGAAGATATGGGGTCTGAAAGCTTCTGCAAGAAGCTTAAAGGCTAAATTTAGGGAACTATGAGTTACTATCATTAATATGGTATGTTTGAATTCACACCGGGGGAATAAGCAAGTCTAGCCCACAGTAGGTACTTGGTAAATATTTGTGATTTAATACAATCATTTAAATTGGGGACATGAATGTAAATATATGTAACATTATTTGGTTGCTATAAAATCTAAAATGACATACTTCTTTTCTCCCAAATTCCAGGTGATGCCCACTTGACCCAATCTCTTTGTATTAAGAATTAGTTTCAGAAATGCAGCCTCCTCTGTCCCTACCTCCTCTTTCTGTGAAATGACACAGTCAGCAGGCAAGCCAAGAAATTATCAGACAGACATTCTACTCTTAGCAGAACAATTTCCCTAACAGCTCCCTCGATAATTGAAATCTCTCAATACTACTACATTTTATCACCTTGCCAGTTGTGTCATGTGGGTTAAAATTACATTAAGAATCACGTAAGGGAATATTTAACATATAAAAATTAGAGATATTTTTATTTACCTCTGTTTTTTTAATCATTATATTAAAAACATCTTTACATGGTCATTTTTGTATGTAACCCTGTAAAATATTAGCTGTACCAAAACAAATGTCAAGTTCTCTATCCTGTACATATTTTACATTTTCTTAACCAGAGAGGAAATGCATTATCTTCAAGGGCTTTTATTGGTCTTTCTAATTTACTCAAGTCCAAAGATATATATATGAACATATACATGAAATGCCCTTCATCATAATCCCTCCTCACCTGCCTAAACCAACTTAAGACCCATCAGAACCTAAGCGTCGAGGTATCCTTGGCAAAGTCTGCTCTATACTTCCTTTGAACTAGTACTTATCCTTGGACATATTTCTATTACAAGACCATTCACTCTCTTCCATGATACCTTAGTGTTAGGCAAAAAACACCATGTATTAATACATAATTCCAGCCTTCCCGCCACTCCTAACTGCCCGAGATTACGGCCCAGCCCTATCTGTTTCTTCCCTAATTTCTAAGATTCTTTCTGGCTACGTTAAAGCAGAATCAGGAGATAAGGAAGCTTTGAAACAAAATTTCCTGGGGGTTATAGGATTGTGGGGTAAGGTGATAAATATTCTGGGAGTTTGGGAGAAAGGCAGGAGCAGCTGCAGTGAGAATAAAATGAATGAGAATGGGACTTGTATAAGAAAGATCGTATTCATTTTTCAGAGTTTGAGATAACACTAGTTGACTTACTTCAAAAGCACTTTTTTGGTTGCCTGAGTGTGTATCTGTACCTGCTCTGAGACTATAGCAATGAGATCATGGTTTCCATATGGTTGCATTTTATGCAGTCATATCTCTTACCTCTTCTGTAAGCTCTTTCAGGACAGGGGCTTTGTTATTAATTTCCATATCCCCAGCTCTTAACCTGTAGTTGGTATTTAATAAATAAACGAATAGAAAACAAGAAGTGTTTCATTTAACAAATGGGAAAGTCAGGAGATTCCCCCAAATCTGTATTGCTGTGCCCTTCAACAAATGTGAAGTGCTTAAAATTCCAAAGCCATCCACCCTTAATTTAAAATTTCTCCTTAACTAATGAGACTTTGTTGCTACTAATTTTAGTAGAAAATAAATTACAGGATCTTCTAATATGATCCAACATTATATTACAAGAAACAATTACAATAGGAGATTTAGGGAGAGATATACGAGACCTCCTGATTGTAGGGTCAGTTAAATATAATTGTTAAACATATCTGCCCTGTGACCTACTGCTCTCTCCATCCAAGAAGTAGTTCTGTTTTCTAAATGGTCTTTCTAGTCAGTTCAGTAGAAGTCTTATGCACTAAAATGTTTGGGGTAACCCTCTTTCCAGAAATATAATTCAAATAATTTTACAAGCACTGAACTAATAAACAAAAGGAATAAAATAATAACAGAGTTCTGATTTTTTCCCCTAAGATTATATACTTGAATATTTAAAAACTATCAGGTATAAAAATCTTTCATAAACTTTTTTTTCTTATTTTTTGGATCCAGCTCTGCTACTGCCCTCCCTCTGAACGTGCAGTGTTTCAGAACTAAGGATGGCAAAATGTTCATCACAAAACTCTCTACCATCCTCTTATTAATGAAGGAATGGGGAGAGTTTGTACTGATGAGAAACATAGGCATTTGAGTTTTGGGGACTTAAACATTTTTCAGGCAAAAAAGTTGAAATCTAGAGAGCCCAAGACAGGCTTTTGTCAAATGCCATCAAGTCCATGTTCAGAAAAATCATCTAGACTTTTAGACTCCCATTCTGGTATCCCTTCAGCTATACCCAGTATTTCAATACAGTCCTAATTTTTGCAGAACAAAAATGTAACAAAAGCCTTTCTATGTCTTCTGTGATGTTTTCCTTTATATATGGTGAGAGGAGAAAACATTACTCACTCAAGCATTTATTGAATCTCTACTATATATTGAGAATTATATGAGGTGTCTTGAGAAATGAAAAAAAATGAAAAAATATTTTCCTGCCAGCTCTGAATTTATTGCATTGTTGCTGTTGATTATAGAAAAACTGTGGCTGTTTAGAGTCTAGAAATAATGATAACTATGCTAATTATCATTATTTATAATTATAAACTTTTATTTTTATAGAACTTTAGAGTTTACAAAAACATAATCTCATTTATTCTTATAGCCCTATGTACAGTGCTATTTCTTCCATTTAAGTGGTAAGAAAAAGGCTCAGATTGTCTCAAGGTGGCAGAATCTGAGTGACAAAGGGAAACAAACTAGTTACTTCCTATTTATACTGCAGAGCCAACATAAAGGAAATTGTTTAAAATGAGAATTTGTGTAGTAAGTGAAATATGGAAAATCCTATAGTAACTTATTAAAAGGTTGTAATGTACAAGAAAGTCGAATGAAATATACAATGTTAAAATCATAGAGTGCTCAACTATAAAAGGAAACCTCACTTTATTTTTTAAAATAACTTTATTGTAGTGGTGGCATGGAATAAATTGTGTATATTTAAAATGATGACAAAAATATATGCTTATGCTGATCATTTCATATTGAATCATGTTGTACATCCAAAATTAATATAATGTTATACATCAATTGTACCTCAATTTTTAAAAACTGTATGATTTGGTGAGTTTTGACATATATATGAGGGCTGTCCAGAATGTATCCAGCCATGCAATATGAAAAATAGGTGCATTTGTGGCTGGATTTTTTCCATACTGCATACTCACTCACACACACACACACACACACACACACACACACACATCTGGGAAACCATCAGCACACTCACGATAATAAAAATATCTATCATCCCTAAAAGTTTCCTCCTGCCTTTTCATAGTCCCTCCCTCTGCCCCTTCCCATCCAATCTCCCTTTTCCCAAGCAACAACTGATCTTTTTTTTTATTACTACAAGTTAGCTTGCTTTTCTATAATTTCATATGTATGGAATCATGTACTATGTATTATTTTCTCTTTGACTCATAGTACTCAGCATAATGATTTTGAGATATATCTATGTTTTAGCATATACCAGAAGTTCATTCCTCTTTATTGTTGAGCAATATTTCAATATTGTTGAGGATGATTATAACACAGTTTGTTTATCCATTCACCTGTTGACGAACTTTTGGGCTGCTTCCAGATTTCAGGTATTACAAATAAAGCTGTTATAAACATTTGTGCACATGTCTTTATATGGACATATGCTTTTATTTCTCTTGGGTAAATAACCTAGGAGTGGAATGGCTGAATTCACTTTTTAAAACACTGCCAACCTGTTTTCAAAAGCGACTGTACCATTTTACATTTCCACCAGCATTACATGAGAGTAATAATTCCTTTATATCATCCTTACCATCACTTGGTATGGTCAGTCATTTTAATTTTAGCCATTGTAATAGGTATATAACATAATAGTTTCTTACTGTGATTTTAACTTGTATTTCTCTGAGAACTAATGATATGAACATCTACTAATTCTCCATTTGTATACCTTCTTTGGTGAAGTGTATTGTATATTTAAATATTTTGTCCATTTTTATTGAGTTTTTTGTTGTTTTCTTTTTATTGACACCAATTCTCTACATATTCTGGATGCAAATTCTTTATCAGATATATACTTTGAAAATATTTCCTCCCAATCTCTCTGCCTTGTCTTTTTATTCTATTAACAATCTTTCAAAGAGTGGATATTTAAAATTTTGATGTAGTCTAGTTTATCAATTTGTTCCTTTATGAATTGTGATTTTGGTGTCATATCCAAAAAATATTTGCCAAACCCAAGATCAGAAAGGTTTTCTCTTATGTTTTCTTCTAGTTGTTTTATAGTTTTAGATTTATACCTAGGTCTATAATCCGTTCTGAGTTAATTTTTGTATATTGTGCAGAAAAATCTCACTTTAATATCAGACAATTTTCCCAGTTCAAATATGCATTAGTCTTCCAAGAAGAGTTGTGGAAACTGTTCTGTTGGAGTAATTTTCAATGCAATTGGAAAAAGCATTAAGAAATTAACTTAAAAAACAGCCCGGCACGTGCAGAAGATGGTACCAACTGGGTATGCTTTCTATTATGCTGTTTGCCCATTTTCTGATTCTTTGCCTGCTTTTCTGAAACAATTTTGATCTATCAAGGAAGCTAAAATTTATAAAGTTCACAAGTTGATGAATGCCACATAATTTCGGGTTACTAGATAGAATTTTCATGCATGTTCCAATCGCTACTTGTTTTATCCCCTTGAAAATACTAGAAGCACAGGTTTCTCTCAATTCACTAGAAAATTGTCATTTGAATAGCCTTTGCCTTCTATTTTTGTGTCACTCTAATTGATATCTGGGATAATATTTTAGAATTTTCTTTTAATTCATTTACTTCATTTTTCAAGAAGTTTTTCTTGAGTTCTAGCCTTTATATTGGATTTTAGCTGGGAGATAGTATTTTTTCAAAAATATCTTTTCCAAAAATGATAACACTGTTTTACCCATTGTTCCACATAGATTTCTTCTTTGTAGTTTAATCTTTATAATTAAACATTTAACTAGGTGAAAGGCTACCAGAGTTCTATTTAGAATAATGACTAGTGTCATCTTATTTAAAATTGGGGTTATGACCCCCTAGGAAGTCCTAGAGAGATTTTGGGGGAAATATGGAAATTTCCAAAAGTATCTCAGAAACCCAACTTTTGTAGACATTTAGCTAGCTTGTATGTCACCATCAGGGTTATGTGCCCTTAGGAAAAAGATGACTCCTCCCATCTCTAGGGTCTTTGTCTGCCTTAAGATACAGATACAGGTCTTGGAATTGAGACAGTCACTCTTATCCTGACAAATAGTTATACCTGCAGAATGAATTGTTTGATTTTTGTGTAAGAAAGATGACATGAAATAAAATATGGATTAGATGAGATTATAGGGCAAAAAAACCGTAATTAAATATTTATGTATAAAAATTATTTATGTACATCCAAGGTAACCAAATTAGCATCAAGTATTTATGTGTTCAATTGAACTAATTTTCCAAATTAAAATTTGTTTAATTTTGGTAGCAGTTGCTAATAAGCACAGTGGTTCCCCTGTCCATTGTACCCCTTTGTTCCCTCACTCCAGAGATGGCATAAAAGCAGACTCTTTCTTAGTAACAGAAGCTCAAGACCTTCAGGAGGACAGTGTATCCAGCCAGAGGACTACATTTTCTGACCTCTTTACAACTGAGTTCGTCTCTGTGGTCAACTTACGGCCAATGAGATATAAGCATAATTGTTTTATGGGATTTCTGAGTGAGCAGTTTAGAAAATATTTGCCTCTCTGCTTTAAATCACTATGTTTGGGATTTCCTGTTGTAAGCAGCTGAGCCCAATCCTAACTTGATACAATATGGCATTATGATCACAAGCAAATTCGAGGAAGAATTGGTAAAAGAGCAAAGCCAGCCATTTTAGCATGTTCGGGGGCATCCCTGAAAATCCTCTTCAATCTGAAGCTTTTGTCTAAACTTCATCTGAGCCTTTCAGACTAGATTCAACCAGGAGGAAGTACAATACGCCTTGATTAAAATGAGGTGATACCCCGATAAACCTATCATAAATTGAAAATATCGTTAAGTCGTAAATGCATTTAGTACATGTTGCTTACCAAATGTCATAGATTAGCCTAGTCTATGTTAAAGCATGCTCAGAACACTTACTTTAGCCTACAGTTGGGCAATTATCTTGAGTTTCATCTCAAGAGCAATTGCCTTCCTCTTCTCACCAGAAGCAGGAGACACAGATGGGTGTTTTGTAGGTATAATTGGAAGCAAAACCACAAAACACAATACACGAAAAATGCTGGCAACACATTACATTGCAGAATTTGGATTGTTAAGCCTCACTGGTCACGTGGCTGACTGGGAGCTATGTTGCTGCGGCTGCACAGCACAAGAGAGTATTGTATTGCATATTGCTAGCCTGGGAAAAGATCAAAATTCCTACTTTAAAGTATAATTTCTACTGAATGTGTATTGCTTTTGCACCATCCTGAAGTGAAAAAATCATAAGTTTAGTGATCCTTGTCAGTACTGTCTGTATTATTCTAAAGAATGTATCTGCAACTCTTTATTATAGAAACAAAGTTTATCACTTATTTTCTTTACAAAATTAGTGCATGCACATTACAGATGATTTAAGAAACTCAGAAATATAAGAATGAATGGTAATGGAGAAAATAACTCATATTCCAACTATTTAAAATGATTATGGTTAATATTTTGATATATTCATCTGTCATCTTTTTCTCTAAGTATCTATAACATATAAATATATTACATATATGATTTTGTATTAACTCTTTTCCTCTTAAAATATGATGAAAACATTTTGATGGTTATATTTTATTGAGTGAGTATAACATTATCTACCTAAACATACATACACTGTTGGATATTTGGTTTTCAACTGATGATACTATACAACTGGAAAGACTAAATGTACAACCCTATCTAACTTGTGACTCACACAGTTTGGTTCCAGCTCCATGTACAATCTAATAGGGAAAAATAATTGGAAAAGTTTTCCATTTCTTACACCTATCCCCTAACGCAGTGCTTCTCAAATATGCACATGCACAGGCCTGTTAGAATGCAGATGACTGGGCCCCATTCCCAGAGATTCTGATTTAGTAGATCTGTAATGGGACCTGAGAATTTGCATTTCTAGCACATGTTCAGTTTATAATGATGCTTTAAAAATCAAGGCCTTAAAAAAACATTTAAAAATGATCAATTTATGTCCTCATATTTTTCTTCTTTTTTTAAAATTTTTTTCTCATTTATTTTTATTTTTCAATTACATTTAACATATTATATTAGTTTCAGGTGTACAGCATAGTGATGCGATGTTCATATAATTTACAAAATCCTAATTCTATTACATCTGGTTCTCATATGACACCATATATAGTTATTACAATGCTATTGACTGTATGCCCTATGATGTACTTTACATCCCTGTGATAATTTTGTGACTATGAATTTGCAATTCTTGCTTTCTTTCCCTTTTTCACCCACCCTCCCACCCTCCTCCCATTATCCTAACAAATCTAGTACTCATCTGACACTACCCATAGTTATTGCAACATTATTGACTATATTCCCATATTATACCATATATCCACATAACTATTACTTAGTAACCACCAAATTGAGCTTTGCAATCTCTTCCCCTTATTTCACCCATTCCCACAACCTTCCTCCCATCTGGAAACAAACCAAATATTTTCTGTATCTATGGATCTGTTCCTGTTCTGCTTCTTTATTTTCTTCTTTGGATTATAAGCAAAGTCAACTTACATCTGCCTTCCTCTGTTTGACACTCCACTCAGTGCAATACCCTTCACATCTTTTGATTGGAGCTTTTAATTCATTTAGATCAAAGGTAATTGTTGACATGTGTCTATTGCCATTTTATTGTTCATAATTTTGCCTTTTTTGTGTTTTGTTTTCCAATCTTAACACAGTCCCTCTAACATTCTTTGTATTACTGGTTTGGTAGTGATGAACTTCTTTAGTTTTTTCTTGTCTGAGAAGCTCTTTATTTGTCCTTTGATTTTGAATGATAGCCTTGCTGGGTAGAATAATCTTGGTTGTAGGTCCTTGCTTTTCATCACATTGAATATTTTTTGCCACTCCCTTCTGACCTGCAAAGTTTCTTTTGAGAAATCAGCTTGACAGTCTTATGGGAGCTCCCTTATAAGTAACTAGTTGCTTTTCTCTTGCTGCTTTTAGTATTCTCTCTTTGTCTTTAACCTTTGCCATTTTAATTATAATGTATCTTGGTGTGAGCCTGTTTGGGTTTATCTTGTTTGGGACTTATTGTGCTTCCTTGGGTATATGTCTGTTTCCTTCTCCAGGTTAGGGAAGTTCTCAGTCATTATCTCTTCAAATTGGTTCTTAATTCCTTGCTTTCTCCCTTCTCCTTCTGTTACTCCTATGATGCAGATGTTGTTATGATTGATGTTGTCCCACAGGCCTCTTAAACTATCCTCATTTTTTGGATTCTTTCTTCTTTTTGCTGTTCTTGTTGGATGTTTTCTGCTACCTTGTCTTCCAATTTGCTGATTTGATCCTCTGCTCCATTTAGTCTACTAGTGATTCCTTCTGTTGCATTCTAAATTTCAGTTACAGTATTCTTCATTTCTGACTGATCCTTTTTTATAGTTTCTATGTCCTTCTTTATGCTTGCTATCTCTCTGTTAAAGTTTTTGCTAAGTTCCTTGAGCATCCTTAAAATAATCATTTTGAGTTCTGTATTTGATAGGTTGCTTACCTTCATCTTGTTTAGTTCTTCTGGAATTTTCTGCTGTTCTTTTATTTGAGATGTATATTTTTGTTTCCTCATTTTGATACCTGTCTGTATTTGTTTTTATGTATTAGGCAGATCTGCTTCATCTCCCAGTACTGCTGGATAGCCTTATATGGTAGGTGCCTGTGGGGCCCTGGCACTGTTCCCAGGTCCCCTGCACTGGGTGCTCTTACTGAGTCTGGTTTGATGTCAGTGCTGTGCCTGGAGCTACTCAGAAAAAGTCCCAGAGCACAACAATGCTGGTTGCTGCCAGCCTAAGACTTGTGGACATAAATAGTTTTCCAAGGAAGATTGCAGTGTGGGTGGGGCTGACTGCTTACTGTAGAAAGTGCCTCTGGTGTTGGTAGAGTTGGGTGAGGTGGGATCCCAGTGAGTAAGCAGGTTAGAGGAAGTAAAGCTCAATGACCAATCAGGTTCAGATTTGGTCATGTTCGGGGGGAGCAACACAGGAAAGATAGTGCCTACCAGCCAGCTGCAGGGGAGGAGGGTGCACCCAGGAAAAATGGTGACTGTCCTCCAGCCCCCACTCCAAAGCCACACATCTCAGTCTGCCCTGCCATATGCCTCCAACACCCCCTGAGTCACGTTCCTTTGCTAGAGCCCAGGGTGAGTACTCACGAGTGACTGAGTCTGCATGGGCACTTTAAGAGGATGTCTGGGTTTCCTGGAGCCTTCCATCCCAACCAGACTGTAAGAATCCCCACTGTTTTTCACAGTCAGATGTGGGGCTTCTCTTCCCAGTACCAGTGCTCTGGGCTAGGGATCCTGGTATGGGGCTGTGGTCTCTCGCTCCTCTGTGGAGAACCTCTGCAGCTGAGATATCCCTTCTGATTCTCTACTACCACTGGAGGTTTGCCTCCTTTCCCATCTGCACCCCTCCTACAAGTCTCACCATGGCCTCCTTTTTTTTTTTTATTCTTAGTTATAAAGCTTCTCTTCAGCTAGACTTCAGAAGGCTTTCCATGTTGGTTGTGCAATAATTTAGTTGTAATTTTAATGTGTTCACAGAATGAAGCAGGCACAGTGTTTACCTACTCTGCCATCTTGGATCTCTCGCTTATATTTTCATACCTCTCTCCTCCTCAATTTTCAATCTCTAAATTTTTTAGTCTCTCTTTTGTGACTATCCTCCTTCAAAAAAGGAAGTTGGCAGTCTCTCCTGCCAACTTCCAGTTCTTGGGTTATCTTATTTTCCTCAGATTCTGCATAATATTAGCTTTCTGGCCAAGATAGATGTATGCATATCTCAGAGGTTAGGACAGAGATCAAGCTAGGACTGGAAGAATTCTCTTAACACTGGAGGAAAACCCAAGAACCCTTAAATATTAAGAAATGTCATCTCATCACAAGGACTAAAGATGATTTTATTAGACTGGAGTCTCAGAAGCAGAATTCCCAAATCAATAGATGTGAGCTGCTTAAATCTTGATTTAAATTGAGAGGTTAAGAGCATAGATACTGAAGTCTAACACACATGAGTTGAAGTCCTACTTCTGCCACATGCTTATTATGTGAATTTGGGAAAAATCATTAAACCTACCAAGTTTCAGTTTCCTCGTAAGTGAAGTATAAAACAAATTATACCATCTAACTAATAGGGTGGTTTTGAGGGCTTTCCAGAAATTATCCAGCCATGTAATGTGAAAAATAAATGCATTTATGGCTGGACTTTTCCCAGACAGTCCTTGTATGTGACAGTAAACCTGATGCTTAGCAAATTTCCTGGCACTTGATAAAAGAGCTTTGTTGATGTTGTTGTTGTTGCTATTGTTGCTACATTACTTTTGGAGGGTTTTCCATAATCACAGTCCTGTGAATAATGTAGCAGAGTGGCAACTGGGTAGTTAGGTCTAACTTTAACACACAGTCTTCATGTCTATGTTGGGGGTAAAAAGAAGGAGTTCTTCCTAATTAAATAAGAAGCTCTGCCTACTTAATTTGAAGGAAACAATGGAACGAATGATTCACAACCTAAGAGACTTACTGAAGTTAATTCACGTTTCACACAAAATGAAGACAGGTTGGACGGATAATTTCCTATCTAGTATGTTATAATATCTTTAAATGTTTTTTTGCTGTTCTTCTGGTCAGACAGTTGTTCATAGATTTTTAACAGTAGTTAAGACTTTAGTATACATGGTGTGGTTACCGGCATGTGAAGCATAGCATGGCGTGCTTTCTATTTTTCTCAACCAAATATCTCCAAAATTGTTGTCTCTTTTATTCTTCCCTTATAGTTTTTGTTTTTCAACTATTCACTCACTGTTTTTTCACAACAGTTACCAAATTGGGAGTTTTATTTTCATATTTTTTGTTGCTATTATATGATGCTCAAAAAGGAAGTCAAATTCCTAGTGCCTCAGTTTATATTTATCAAAATGTATATAGTAAGAACTACTTTATGGTTGTAATACAACTGAGTCTTATGATCCACAAAAATAAACTTTCAAACTCTTGGTGAAATGTACCATAAACTGCAAAACATATTCAATTATCTACTTATTATTGATGAATTTAGAGCAGCTTCAAAATCATAAACAGTCATTTGTTTCAGGAATGGCAAGTGACTCTTCTATCGTGTACATTAAAGTCTATTATTCAAGAGAAACATAAAGTAAATCTTGTGTGAGCTGAGTCGATTTTTGTCTTACCACACAAAAAGACAGCTGGATAAAGAAGATGACCTTTGTTAAAAGGAAAAAAGTCTTCAGTACCTGGTGTTCACTGCCAGTGGGTGTTCTGGTGTTGGCTCTTAAAAGAAGCAGGAATCCTATTGTAATTCCTTTTAGCTTTAATGATGAAATTTACTTTCAAGCTTGTGTTTAGTCTCAGGCTATAAAAGTTCAGTACCTCCCCAGCACTTGATTCTGGGTCATTTCTTAGGGACCCTCACCATATTCTGAGACAAAATAAGCAGCCATAGATAAAAAAGCTCCAAGGTTCTACAGTGAGTGCTGAAACTGGTACAAGAACAAGGCTGTTAATAGCAACCCAATTGATTTAGAACTTCAAGAGGTTTGCCTTCCCCACTCTCAAGATTTGGTTCTGACTTAAATTAAAGTTCTTTCTATTTAAATAGAAGCTGTACTGTTTCAGAGGAGTGGGGAGAGAAATAAATTATGAATTCCAAAAGCACAAATACTCATGCAAAAGCAATTAGGGATTTTGTTGGAAGAGTATAATTGATAAACCATGCCTAGATAGTAAGTCTACATTATTCTTAAGAATTTTAGCAAGTGGTTGGGGTTGGGTTAACCCAGCTTATTAGAAGTTGAAGGCAAATAAATATCTTTAGTTTGCAATCATGACTATATTTCAGGAAAGAGAATGGATTGCTTAGTTTGCAAAATTTTGCCAGTAAGGACATAAATGTTCTAGAATGCTCAGAATATGTAACTGAAAGATAACGCATAAGTCTTTTAGGCAGGCTAACCAGACATACCATTTTAAACAGGTCAGAAAACAACAGCACTGTCTTTTTTCAAATGGTACATATAGTCATCCTAGTCTTACTGGGCTAAATTCATGGTGTCTGTAGGCTGACCATAACAATCTTTGAAATGGGACAGTACTGTTGTTTTCTGTCCCATTTCCAATGGTAGGTATGGTCAGCCCACTTTTAGGTAAGTTATGACTTCTCATCAGGAAGGCATTGGTGAACACTGTTTAATATACTGCATCCTCTCTCTCAGGCCCTTTTCTTCCATTTGGCAAATGATATAATTAACATAGTAATAACTGACTCAACTATATTGTGAGGATTCAGTGTGTATTGGTTCATTCATTCTTGTATGCATTCATTTATTTAAATGGATAATTTTTTATTCATTTAATTAAACTAATACTTTATCAAATGCTTCATGCAATACAGAGAACTAACAATACAAATATAAAGCAAAATACCTGCTCTCAGTGTGTCTCCAGTCTGTTGACTGTAAGGCCAAGTTTTCTAACTCTTCTACCTCAGAAGTCTCCCAAAAGGTTAGCAATGCTTCCAATTTATTTTCCAATCATGCAGATCAGGAATTGACCTTCATGCTGCTTTCTGCAGCACAGGGATAGCTTTTGCCTAGGAGATCACTCGTCTCACTTTGAAGGTAGTCTAGGTGAGAGGAAAGAGGCCCTTTCCTATTTCTCCATCTCCACCCTCAACCCTAATGTTACTACCTTTGACAGGTAGGGTTTGGATAATTGTGCTAGTTCTCATAAGAATTTGGAAAATGAATGATGGCTTCTCTTTAGGAAAAGACTAGAAATCTCTGTTCTAGATACTACCTTGTCTTCCCCCTCCTCACTCTTTTTTTTTTTTACCTTTGGGAAATGAGCTACATATATATAGTAGGGAGAAATCACTACCATTACATCTTAAACAACAGAAAATTTAAAGTTATTAGGAGAAGATAGGTAAAGGAAGTTCATTGAATTCCCAACAACTGTAATTGCATTAGAAGTGAAAAACTTTTTGAGTCAAGTGATTGATTAATGCTTAATTGTAAAAATAATGATAATTGGATATTAATGACATAATTCAACATTTTTATCTGAACATAACATTAGACATTACTTTCACTGTAATTTTAAGATTTGGTGATAATAACAGAATAACACTTTAACTGCTCTAGGAGTTGTATGACTAAACCACAATTTGGAATATCTTTTGGTATTTACTTAAACTTTAATGTGAGTGTGATTTTCCTGGTATAGTTTGGAACATAAGCAATTGGTAAAAGATGTCAGTGATAAAACTTTTAATCAGATTTTGTATTTTGGCAACAAAATGTATTGTTTTAAATTTAAAGAAAAATTAAAAATACATGCCTTTTAAAAAAAATTAAAATACAGAAGTATTGCGATTAAAAATCAAAGACCTCCATCACTCCTATTTTAGATTACCCCATTCATCTGCACTCTTATTCCTTATCTCCCTTCCTAAGAGGGACCTGCTCTTAATATTGTGGGGTGTAGCCTCTTTAGAGCATTTATATACGTATCTCTCTGTGTGTGAGTACCTACACACATGCATATCAGTAAATATTTTATCATTAATGAGATTATATCATTCTACAATTTGATTTTTTCACTTACTAATATGTCTAGGAGATTGCTAAATGTCAGAACATATACATCTTTTTTACTATCATATGCACCTTATTCTGTACTATAGATACACTATAATCTACTTAACCATTATTCTTAATATGAATACCTGTCTGGTTAATTTTTTCACTCTTTTAAGCTGTGCTGAAATGAATACCTTTGTACATTTATATCTGTGTGTGCATGTGTATATGTGTGTATATGTGTATGCGTGTGTGTATACCAGGGTGCCAAAAAATGTATACACATTTTAAGATACGTTATCTATTCCTTTTCAAAGTTGAATTGAATTACATTAGCAATGTGTAGTATGACATTCACTCAAAAGATGGCATTAATCAAATGAACGCTAGCATCACCATGCAACAGGCAGGGCAGTCAGAGAAAATGGTCAAAGCACAGCTGTCATTGGAGGAGCACAAGACCATTTTGAAGTGGTATTTGAAATTCAAGAATGTTTTTTGAGTTCCTCCCATGATCTCCTGACTTAACATCCCTTGACATCTACCCATGGAGGACCTTAAAGATGTGATGTACCATAGAAAACCAGCTACACTGGCAGTACTTTGGGAAGAAATTGAAACAGCATGCATGATGATACAGTGAACACTTTGGTTAACATTGCTCAAGCAGTAGTTCACTGTAATCAGAACTGTCTGGATGCTGATAGTAACCACTTGTAATTGCAGAAGCAAAACATGACTTGTTTTCATCTTTTGTTATTGGTATACACGAGTATCACAATTTTTTGTTTGTTTGTTTGTTTGTTTTGTTTTTTGGTATGTGGGTAGCTCCCTGACTGGGAATCGAACCCAGGCCACAACGCTGACAGTGCCAACGCTGAAGCCTTAAGCCACTACACACCATCAGGGAACTTCAGAGTATCACAATTTTAATAGATTTTTCATTTTTAAAATGTGTCTAGATTTTTTTGGCACTACGCACATGTGCGCATGCACACACACACAACACATGTATTTTTGGAAGATAATTTTGAAGTGGAATATTTAGATTAATACCACTAAAAATCTACCTAAAATTCTGTATCAGTTTACCTACAATGTATGTGTATTAGTGTCCATTTCTATCTTTATCAATGCTAGATAGCATAATTCTTAAAATTTCTGACACTGGAGATTATATACATATAATATAAAGTGGTTTTACTTCAGTTTTCACAATTACTATGATTTATTTTTACATTTATAAATACATGTTTTTGTCATTATACACATACATATGCCATGGTTTGCTTGCATGTGTTCTTTTCCCATTTTTCTACTAGACTGTCATTTTATTATTGATTGTGGATTTTAACCCTTTGTGGGTTATATAGTTCTATCATGTTTTTCTACTCTGTCATTTGTCTTTTTTCTTGAAGTAAGGTGTCGAGGCATACAAAATTTGAACAATTTTTATGTAACCAAATCTGTGATTATTTTATGGTCTCTGGATTTAGGTTTTACCATATAAAATCTTCATTACATTAAGATTATAAAAATTTTCTCCAGAACATTGTTTTAATATTTTCATTATTTTACATTTTTCATTAAATCCATTTATATTTTATGTGTTTTGTTATGTAGAGATCTAACAACTTCTATATAAATTTTCCATTTCTAAACACCATTCATTGATTTTTGCATAATTTCTCCTCATTCCTAATGCAGCCATTTCTAAATGTCTATATATATGAAACTCTTACCAATTTCTTCATTCCATCTAATAGGTAAGTGTTTATCTTTTTGCCCAAGGTAAAATAATTAAGTTTTTTATATTTTATAATTTTGCATGGTACATAAAATAGAGAAAATTCCCAGTATTGATTTTTTTTATTAAAAGTCCTTTTGTTATTTTTTTACATTGTTATTTATTTGTGAATTTTAGGATTAGTTTGTCAAGTACTATAACAAATTCTGTTATGTTTCTCATTCTTTATTAATCAATATTTGTAATGACCACAGAAACTTTATTCTTTCTTATTCAACACTAAAAGTATTTTTAAAAATTATTTCTATCTTTCTATCTTTAAAAAATTTAACTCTTTTTTTTTTTTTTTTTTTTGGTATGTGGGTAGTTCCCTGACCGGGAATCGAACCCAGGCCACAGCATTGCCAGTGCCAGCACTGAAACCTTAAGCCACTACACCACCAGGAAACTCCATTATAAATTTTTTTAACTCTTTTTTTTTTATCTTTAAAAAATTTAAAATGTAGTTGGAGAAAATAATGATTTCTACAAATTTTATGAACATTTTCCTTGTAAGATCAAGAAAGGCATTTATCACTTCCCTCAAGCACTAGAAACATTTTCAGTGGTAAGTAGAAGTCATTTAAAAAAAAATGTAAAGTATTTCATTAAAATATAGCTAACTTATAATATGATATAGTTTTAGGTGTAAACCATAGTTATTCAACATTGATACACATAAAGTAATGATCACCATGGTAAGTCCAGTAACCATCTGGCACTGCTCCACAGTATTATTGACTATATATCCTATGGAGTGCATTACGTCTCCAAGACTTGCTTTATACCTGGGAATTTGAATTTCATATTCCCCTTCACCTTCCCCCCTTTTAATTTTTCAATTGCATTGATATTATGTATTATTTTATATTAATTTGAGGTTACAGCATGGTGGTTAGATATTTATATAATTTAGTAACAAATTGTCCTCACTAACTAGTACCCGCCTGGTACTATACTTAGTTATTACCATATTCACTATAATTCCTATGCTCTACTTTATCTCTCTATGACTATTTTGTAACTAATTGTATTTCATACTCTCTTCAACTTTTCCACCATATCCCTTTCCCTCCTCCTAATATAGCGACTATCAAAATGTTTTCTGTATCTATACTTTTGTTTCTGTTTTTGTTTGTTTAGTTTGTTCTTTAGTGTAAAATCATATCATATAACACTTGTCTTTCTGTGTCTGACTTACTACACTCAGCACAACACCCTCTAGGTACATTCATGCTGTTGCAGATGGCAAGATTTTATTCTTTTTTATGCTTGAGTAATATTCCATTGTATATATGTACCACCTCTTCTTTATCCATTCATGCATTCAGGGACATCCAGGTTGCCTTCATATCTTGGCTTTGTAAATAATGTTGCAATTAGCAGACAGATGCACATATCTCTTTGAAGTAGCATTTTGAATTTCTTTGGATAAATACCCAGAAGTGGATAGCTAGGTCCTTCATTGTCTCTTGTTATAGCTTTTATTTTAAAGTATATTTTGTCTGGTATAAGTAATGCTACCCCAGCTTTTTTTTTTCCATAAAATATCTTTTTTTTGTCTGGTATAAGTAATGCTACCCCAGCTTTTTTTTTCCATAAAATATCTTTTTCCTTCCCTTTACTTCTAGTCTATGTGTGTGTCTTTCAATCTGAAGTGAGTTGCAGGCAGCACATGTAAGGGTCTTGTTTTCTTATCCGTTCAGCCATCCTGTGTCTTTTGATTGGAGCATTTAATCCATTTGCATCAAAAGTAATTGCTGATAGATAGGTAGTTATTGCCATTTTATTATTCATACATTTATTTATTTATTTATTTATTTATTGTCTTAAGTCTCTTTAAAATTCCTGTAATACTGGTTTGGTGGTGGTAAACTCCTTTAGCTTTGCTTGTCTGGGAACTTCTTTATCTGTCTTTTGATTCTAAATGATAGTTTTTCTGGGTAGAACAATCTTTACTGTAGATTTTTGTTTTTCATCACTTTGAATATTTCCTGCCAATCCCTTTTGGCCTACAAAGTTTTTGTTGAGAAATCAGCTGACAATTTTATGAGCGCTTCCTTATGGGTAACTAATTTCTTTACTCTTGCTGCTTTTAAGATTCTTTCTTTATCTTTAATTTTTCACATTTTAATTATGATGTGTCTTGGTGTGAGTCTCTCTGGGTTCATTTTATTTGGGACTCTCCATGCTCCCTGGCTTGAATATCCATTTTCTTCACTACTTTAAGGAAGTTTTCCATCATTATTTCTTCAAATAGGTTTTCAATTCCTTGCTCTCTTTTCTCTTTTTGGTATCCCTCTGATGTGAATGTTGGTATGCTTGATGTTGAACCAGAGGCCCCTTACACTGCCCATATTTTTTTATTTGTTAATTTTTTTTGGATTCTTTTTTCTTTTTCCTGTTCTGATTGGGTGTTTTCTGCTACCTTATCTTCTAAATCACTGATTAGAAGAAACTCTCCTTCATCTAATCTACTGTTGATTCCCTTTAATGCAGTGGTTCCCAACCTTTTTGGCACCAGGGACTGGTTTTGTGAAAAACAATTCTTCCTCAGATGGGAGGGGGACTCAGGGGGTAGTATGGGGGGTAGAATGTGCATGTGCAGTTCACAATAGGGTTTGTACTTCTATGAGAATCTAATGCTGCCACTGATCTGACAGCTGTAAATACAGATGAAGCTTTGCTCGCTCACCTGCCACTCACCTCCTGCTGTATGGCCTGGTTCCTAACAGGCTACAGACATACTAGTCCATGGCCCGGGAGTGGGGGACCCTTGCTCTAATATATTTTTCATTTCAATTGTTATATTACTTATTTCTCACTGATTTTTTCATATGTTTTCTATGTTCCATTTTATGTTTCCTGTCTATTTGTTGAAGTTCTCTCTGGATCATTGAGCAATCTTATAACCAGTATTTTGAACTCTGTGTCTGATACATTGCTTGTTTTCATTTTGTTTAGTTGTTTGTTTGTTTGTTTGTTTGTGTCTTTGTTTTTGTTTTGTTTTCCTAGAGCTTTGTTCTGTTCTTTTATTTGGGACATATTGCTTTGTCTTCTGATTTTGGATGCTTCCCTCTGTTTGTATCTATGTATTAGCTATATTCCCAGTCTTAGTAAAGTGGTATTACATAGTAGCTGTCCTGTGGAGCCCAGTGGCACAGTCTCCCTGGTCACCAAAGCTGGGTGTTCCAGATATGTCCCTTTTGTAGCTTGTGGGTGCCTTCCTGTTGTAGTTGAGCCATGGCTGCTGTTTCTTTATCAATGGGAGGGATTGACCCTCAGGCTCATTGGTTGTGAGAACTGGCTGTGACTACAGTGGAGGAATTGTGCTGCATGGGCTGACCCTATAAAGCAGGATTCACTTTACCAGGGCTCTGGGGCCTGTCCATACCCTTTGACTGTGTCATTCTTGGAGGCAGTTGGCTGATATTCTGGCTCAGACTGAAGTTGGCCATCACCCATGCCAGTCCCGCAGCCTCCTAGATGGGGACCTGCTGCAGGCCAAGTTCAGCCACTCCCTGTGTCCTACCCACAGCCACCTTGTATGAGCCACAAAGCAGTCTGCAAACGGGAGCTGGCTACACTGTTCATGGAGGTGCCTCTAGAGTCTAAGCCATGAACCAAGGCTGGCTGTCACTAGTATTTGGCTTAGGACTGCTCAACCCAGTACTGCTTGTTTGGGTTTCATGAACCTTTTGGAGATTTTAGAAAAGTCTGCAGCATGCGCCAAGCAGGTGGTGTAAGAAAAAGCCACTAGAATGGACTTGGGTGTGCCTGAAGGTGGGAGAGGCAGGGTCTCAGAATCACCATGGCGGGGCTAATGAATAGTGTTAGCCAGGTTGATGGGCACTTGGATATGGAGGCCCCCTCCATCTGTAAACAGGGTTGGGAGAGGGCTCAGCAAAGAAACAATGGTTTCTGCCAGCTCCTTCTCAGGGAGAAAGGTGCTTCTCATCCTGAAGCCAGACAACTCAGTTCCAACCCCTACATCCATGGTACATTTTTAGCTGCTGCCTTAGTGCTGGAACTCAGAGTAAGTAAGTTGGTTTGCAAGTAAGTCAATGTGTGGGTTCTTTTAAGAGAATCATCTGGAACTGCAGCTACCCTCTGTCTCACTCAGTCACAATCTCTTTTGGTTTTAACAACCAGAACTTATGGGGACTTCTCTCTCCAGCACTGGAACCCTGGGTTGGGGAGCTGGGTATGGTGCTGGGACCATTGCTCTGCCGTGGGAGAACTTCTGCAGCTGAGGCATCCCACTTCATTTTTTTAAATTCATTTTTATTGTTAGACTAATTGGGGTGACATCTCTTAGCAAGGATTACATAGGTTTAGGCATACAATTCTACAGTGCATTGTCAACTTGTTGTATAATAAGTCCACCACCTAGTGTGAGTTCTCTTTCCATCACCTTATATTAAACTTCCCCTCCCTCCTCTCCCACTCCCTCCCCTTTCTCCCCTTCCTAACCCACTCGTCCCCAAATAACATTAAACTATTGATTGTGTCCATGGGTTATTTGTTTGTTCATTTCTTTTTTCTTTGCTGCTTACAGTTTTATATTCCTCATATAAGTGATATGCAGTTCTTTGTTTTTTCTGTCTGGCTTATTTCACTAAGCATGATCTCCAGGTCCATCCATTTTGTTGCAAATGGCAATATTTCATCTTTTCTTATAGCTGAGTAATATTCCATTGTGTATAGGTACCACAGCTTCTTTATCCAGTCATCTGTTGTAGGGCACTTTGGTTGTTTCCATATCTTGGCCACCGTGAACAGTGCTTCAATGAACATTGGGGTACTTAAGTCTTTGTGGACAAAAGTTTTCAAGATTTTGGGGTAGATCCCCAGATGGAGGATTGCTGGGTCATATGGTAACTCCATTCCCAATTTTCTGAGGAACCTCCACACTGCCTTCCACAGTTGGTTGTACCAGTTTGCACTCCCACCAGCAGTGTGCAAGAGTTCCTTTTTCTCCACATCCTCTCCAGCACTTGTTATTCCTTGTCTTGTTGAAAGCAGCCATTCTCACAGGTGTGAGGTGGTATCTCATTGTGGTTTTGATTTGCATTTCCCTGATAGCTCATGAGGATGAGCATTTTTTCATATGTCTGCTGGCCATTTGTATTTCTTCCTGGGAGAAGTGTCTGTTTAGTTCTGCCCACTTTTTAATTGGGTTGTTTGTTTTTTGTTGTTAAGTCTTATTAGTTCTTTATATATTTTAGATATTAGACCCTTATCTAATGCGTTATTTGCAAATATTTTCTCCCATTCAGCTGGCTGTCTCTTTGCCTTGTTGATGGTTTCTTTTGCTGTGCAGAAGCTTTTTAGTTTGATATAGTCCAATTCATTTATTTTTGCTTTTACGTCCCTTGCCTTTGAGGACAGGTTCATGAAGTCTTCCTTGAGTCCTAGGTCTATAAGTTTAGTACCGATGTTTTCTTCTATGCAGTTTATTGTTGCAGGTCTCATATGAAGGTCTTTAATCCATTTTGAGTTAATTTTTGTATATGAAGAGAGTTCACAGCTCAAGTTCATTCTTTTGCATATGTTTTTCCAGTTTTCCCAGCACCACCTACTAAAGAGGCTGTCTTTTCCCCATTGTATGTTTTTTGCTCCTTTATCGAAAATTATTTGTCCATAAATTTGTGGGGTTATTTCTGGGTTTTCGTTTCTGTTCCATTGGTCTATATTTCTGTTTTTCTGCCAGTACCAAGCTGTTTTGACTATTGATGCTTTGTAATATAAATTGAAGTCAGAGAATGTAATGCCACCAGCCTTACGCAGCTGTGGAACTAGGCTGTTCTGCATTTCTACTCATCCTACCAGTTTTGAGATGGCTTCTTCTGTATGTCTATAGTTGTAGGACTACAGACATACAGGTGATTCTTAGTGATGGTTGTTCCGTACTTTAGTTGTAATTTTGATGTCATCATGAGAAAATGCAAGCACATTTATCTATTCCACCATCTTGACTGAAATTTCCAGTAGAAGTCATTTTTAAAAGCATAGCAAAACCATCTTCAAATAGTTCCTTCACCTGAGATATTTTAAACTGAGAAATGAGATCACCAATATAGTTTCCCAATTATTATGATATGTCAAGTTAGTGGAAATGTATAAATGAATTAACATTCCATAATAAATATGTTGTGTTTGATCAATTTTACTTTTCCTTAACTTGTTGAATAGGAAACTGTATATTTCATCATGAATTCATGAAACAACTGTGGTCTTAATGTTTCAACATTTTGCCAACATATGGCATGTCAAAGGATTCCACACACTGTACTTTGAAAGTCAATGTAGATGGAGAAAATTTCAATATTACTTGTTCCATTATATAATACATTTTAAATTATACATTATAGATTTAGATAATTATAATTTTTCTGGTCCTCAAGTTCCACAACATAACCTAATATCTATATCCTATACCCCCATAGTCAACCATACACATACATGTATTTTTAAACAGGCAAAAATTTACAGATGGACATATACATAAATGCATATATCACTCACTCAATATATGCTTTACCACATGCATGTGCATACATTGGAAAGAGTAGAGCCAACAAACAAAACAAACAAGCAAAAATAAAATTAAAAATAAAAATACATACAGAAAAAATTGAGAAGGGACTCAACGGTAAAAGTAAAAGAGAGAATGAAAGAGAATGAATATACATGGAAAAGGTGGAGTGTGATGGCCAGAAAACTATATATTAATAACAGTGGAATCACTTAACACAAAATGCAGCTATATCAGCAAGTATTGTATCTGCTTGTTCATCTTAACCTTCTCACCTTCCAAATTAAATGAAGACACTGGGTTTTGAAGAGGGCCCTGTAAAATTGTGTCTGGAATAAGCTTATTAAGTTTATGAGAACTTCTTCATTTGACTAAGAGTGAAGTCACATGTTTATTCTAAATAGGTATAACAATGGAGTTGTTTTAGAACATTGTTCTATGTACTTATGTATGTTAGCAGAAAAACAATACAGTTATTGGGAGGAGAGGATAATGTACAGCATCTAATGTCAGATTATCAGATCTAAACTTTGATACTTCCAAATGATTTTTCTTGTTAAGAAAAAAAATAAGTGCTTTTATCAAGGTTGCATATAGTGTGAAAAGGGGCATTTAGTTGGGAAATTTGATATTACTTAAATAATGGTCTTTTATGCATTTATATCAGTTTATCTACATGATAGAAACTCATTTTGGATTTCTATCAATAGAGTAGTTTTCTGAGTGACAATAGCCAGATGTATAGATAGCTATTCTGGAGGATACTGTGCTTCTGGGATAACATGCTGTGGGAAATGTGCCTCCCAATATATTTATTAAAGGTTAAGCATCACACAAATGAGACATCCTATTTAAGGAGCAGTCTTTGGCTAAATACCAACTCTTATCATCCTAAAATTAACTCATATTGATATGGCAACTTGCATTAAAAGTTAATGAAGTGATGAATGATCATTATGGGACCATCCATGATTCTTTTCACTCTTTTCCCAACAAAAGGGAAAAAGATGAGTGTAACCTGTGAAGATGATAAGTTGAGAAAATGTATCACAATGCTCTGAGAATTAATTACCATATAAATTTCTTGTTGGCTTTTCTGTCAAACCACACCCTGTTTATTATTTCTCAGAAATGTAGAGTAATCAAAGCATGCTATTTGCCAGTACACAGGGTAGTGAGATTGACCTTAGTCCTTCTCATTCTTTATTTTATTGATAAATTTATTGGGGTGGCATCGGTCAGCAAAATTTACATACATTCTAGGTGTACAAAAGTCTACATCATCCATGTATTGTATTGATCATTGTAACAGGTGTGAGGTGGTATCTCATGGTTTTGATTTGCATTTTCCTAATAGCTAGTGAAGTTGAGCTGTTCGTATCTGTTGGCTGTTCGTATGTCTTCATGGGAGAAATGTCTGTTCAGGTTCTCTACTGACTTTTTAATTGTATTGTTTATCTTTTTGTTGTTGAGTTGTATGAGTTTTTGTTTTTTTTGTTTTTTGGTATGTGAGTAGTTCCCTGGCTGGAAATCAAACCCAGGCCACAGCGTTAACAGTGCCAGCGCCAAAACCTTAAGCCACTACACCACCAGGGAGTTCCCTGAGTTCTTTATATATTTTAGATATTAGCCCTTTATCAGAGGTGTTTGCAAATATTTTCTTTCATTCTGTTGGTATCTCCCTACTTTGTTGATGGTTTCTTTTGCAGTGTGGAAGATTTTTAGTTTGAATGGGGTAAAACTGAAGCCTAGTCTCCTAAAATTAGGCACAAGACAGGGATGCCTCTGTCACCACTGCTATTCAATATAGTGCTGGAAGTTTTAGCTAGAGCAATCAGGCAAGAGAAAAAAAATAAAAAGCATCCAAATTGGGAGAGAAGAAGTTAAACTGTCACTATTTGCAGATGACATGATCCTTTATATGAAAATCCTAATGACTTCACTAGAAAATTATTAGAAACAATAACCAAATACAGTACAGTTGCAGGATACAAAATCAGTGTACAAAAATCCATTGCATTTTTATATGCCAGCAACAAAACTTCAGAAGAAGAAATGAGAAAAACAGTACCTTTCATGATTGCAACAAAAAGAATAAAATACCTAGGAATAAACTTAACAAAGAACATCAAGGACTTATACACTGAAAACTATAAAACACTACTAAAAGAAATTGAAGAGGACACAAGAAAATGGAAAGATATTCCCTGTTCATGAAATGGAAGAATCAACATAGTTACAATAGCCATGTTGCCAAAGCAATATAGAGATTTAACACAATTCCCATCAAAATCTTACAGACATTCTTTCAAGAAATAGATAAAAGAATCATCAGATTCATATGGAACCACAAAAGAGCACAAATAGCCAAAGCAATCCTGCAAAAAATGTATAAAGCTAGAGGACCAAAATTAACTCAAAATAGATTAAAGATCTCCACACAAGACCTGAAACAATCAACTGTATAGAAAAAAATTTCGGTACTAAACTTAGAGGCCTCTGGTTCAGGGAAAACTTCATGAACCTGTCCTCAAAGGCAGGGAAAGTAAAAGCAAAAATACACTTGATCTTAGCAAAAAGGCCAAGGAAGTGATAGTAAAAGCAAAAATAGATGAATGAGACTATATCAAACTAAGAAGCTCCTCATTTTTCATTTGGAAGCTTCTAGAATCTTGTCAGATCTTAAGCAGGAAGGCAGGATTTTGTGCACAGTTCCAAGCTAGATTTTTAAAAATATACAGTATATCTAATAGAAATACACAAATGTGGCTCTACTGGATAGGAAGTAATCTCCTACTCCTACTGCTTCATAATATGATATGAGAAGAGGGCTTGTTTCTAGGTGACATGAAGCATTTGCCATTGTTTTTCTACCAGAAGAGTACAAAATAAACGTAGAATATATAAATGCATTGCTTTCAGGATACCCTCTGTCTCTGGAAACTTCATTTTTCAAGAGGCAATACCACACTGCCCTCTTCTCCCTTCCTGGATTGAGCTGCAATACTGGTGATTATAGATTCCAAGCAAATGTAGAAGAGAACTGCTGACAGAAAAGGGAGTAGCCTCTTCAAAAATCTGATCTGAGGCATAGCAGACAGGGTGGCTGCCTCATTTTCAAGCTCTATTTTAGGATGGGTTGGGTAAGTATGGGCTAGAGTGACATTTCTTTCCACCTGGTTTGGTTCAGTTGTTTCAGAGATCATTGTCATTAATGGTAGTTTATTAATCATTACTTATTTCAACACATACTAATTGTTGACCTACTGTGTGATTCACTAAAAAGCCAGTAGTCCTGGTATTAATGATTTCATATATTTTGTGTGCCTTGCTGAATACTTTTACATGAAATTAGAAGAGATTCAGTAACTATTGGTAATTTACCACTTAAATCTAGAAGATCCCCACTTTGTTCTCTTAAAAGTCATATCCTATATCATTTCATTAGTTACTACAAACTGTGTGATAAAAAAATGGATTGAGACAATGAAACAAAAGATATACAGATAAGGAAGGAACAAATAAAACTGTATTTTTTTCAGATGACATAATTGTGTATGCAGAAAAACTGAAAGAACTAACAAAAAAATTCCTCTAACCAATAAGCAATTATAGGAAAGTTGTAGGATACAAGGCTAATATACAAAAGTCAAATGCTTTTCTATATACCGAAAACGAACAATTGGAATTAGAAATTAAAAACAAATCACTGTTTAATACATCAGCACCAAGAAAGCTAAAATACTTAAGCATAAATCTAATACAAGATTTATGTAAGGAAAACTACAAAACTCTGATGAAAGATATCAAAGAAGAACTAAATAAATGGAGATTTTTTTCATGTTCATGGACAGGAAAACTCAATAATGTCAAGATGGCAGTTCTTCCCAACTAGATCTATGGATTTAATGTCACCTCAATGAAAATCCCAATGAAAGATTCTAAAGTTTAACTAGAGAGACAAAATACCCAGAATAACCAACTCAATTTTGAAGAAGAATAAAGTCATATCTTTTCCCAATTCAAGATTTGGGAAAAGCAGGACAGTATGATATTGGTGAAAGATAGGAAAATAAATCAGTAGAACAGAATAGAGAGCCCATAAATAGACTCATATAAATATAGTCAAATGATATTTTATGAGGAGCAAAGGTAATACATGGAACAAAAGTAGTCTTTTCTACAAGTGATGCTGGAACAACTGGAAATCCACATGCAAAAAAATGAATATAGACACAGACCTTACATTCTTCACAAAAATTAACTTAAAATGAATTCTAGACCTAAACGTAAAATGCAGAACTACAAAAATCCTAGCAGATAATCTAGATGATCATTTGTATTTGGGTATGACAATAATTTTTGAATACAACATCAAAAGCACATGAAAAATAATAAGCTAGATTTCATGAAAATTAAAAACTTTTACTCTTTGAAAGACACTGTCAAGAGAATGAAAAGACAAGACACAGACTGGGAGAAAATATTTGCAAAAGGCACAGCTGGTAATAAACTGTTATCCAAGATACACAAACAATTCTTAAAACTCAACAATAAGCAAACTAACAACTCAGTTAAAGAATGGGTCAGCAGACACTTCCCCAAGGAAGATGTATAGAGGAAAAATAAGCATATGAAAAAGATGCTCTACATTATGTGTCATCAGGGAAATGAAAATTAAAACAGCAGTGAGATACCTATTAACATGGCCAAAATCCAGAGCATTGACAACACAAAGTTCTGGCAACAATGTGGAGCGAGAGGAGCTCTCATTCACTGCTGGTGTAAAGGCAAAATGGTAGAGCCACTGTAGAAGACAATTTGGCATTTGTTTACAAAACTAAGCAGTCTTACCATATTGCATTGCTTGGTATTTACCTAATGAAGTTGGAAAATTATGTCACACAAAAATCTGCACATGGATCTTTATAGCAGCTTTATTCAAAACTGCCAACACTTGGAAGCAACCAAGACATCCTTCGGTAGGTGAGTGGATAGGTAAACTATGGTACATATAGACAAGGGAATATTCAAGAATGAAAAGGAAGTAAGCTATCAAGCCATGAAAAGACATGAAGGAGTCTTAAATGCATATTACTAAATGAAAGAAATCAATCTGAAAAGGCCACATACTATAAGATTCCAACTATATGTCATTCTGAAAAGGGATAAATATGGAGACAGTAAAAAGATCAATAGTTGTCATGGGTTAGGGAGAGGGAGAGATGAATAGGCAGAACAAAGAGGATTTTTAGGACAGTGAAACTCTTCTACATAATACTGTAATTGTGGACACATGTCATTATATGTTAGTCAAAACCCATAGAATATACAGCACCAAGAGTGAACCCCAATGTAAACCCTGGACTTAGGGTGATTATGATGATCAATGTTGGATCATCAATTGTAACAAATTTTATCACTCTAGTGGGGGAGGTTGGTAATGGGAGAGATTGTAGATGTGTGGGGGTAGGGGGGCATATGGAAACTTTCTGTACTTTCTGCCCAATTTTGCTGTGGACCTGAAATGGCTCTAAAAAAAAATAAAATGTGCCTTTTTAAAAAAAAAGCAAAACAGATAAAATATTTCTCTATCAAATTAAACAAACAATAGCCATCCATAATGGTGCAGTGAAATAGGCACTTTCA
Source organism: Lyroderma lyra (assembly GCA_004026885.1). Classification (NCBI taxonomy): domain Eukaryota; kingdom Metazoa; phylum Chordata; class Mammalia; order Chiroptera; family Megadermatidae; genus Lyroderma; species Lyroderma lyra. The sequence continues at coordinate 8,962 of PVJL010000086.1, read as the reverse complement.
TAAATTGACCATTTCTGGGATTTTTTTATTTACAATTTCCTATTTTGTAATTTTTCAACAAGTAACATGAAAAATGCTTAAAATAACAAAGATTTTATTTTAATAATTGCCTTGAGACATGAGGCACAGCATTAAGTAATTTGCTGAAGGTCATGTAGACTGAGACTAGAAACAAACTCCCAAAATGATTTTCAGAGGACCGTTCAGTTCTCAAATAGTCCAAAAATGGAGCAAAAAGAATTCTTAGCAAAGATAATCTCCTTTCTCTACTAACTAAGTGTAAATGTCATGAAAATATACTTGTATATTTCTGTCAGATATGATCAATGAAGTAAAACACAAATACCAGTAACAGCTTTTGGAGGGTAGAAGAAGTCATGTTCTAATGCAGTTGTCCAGCTCACACGAAGACCATGCTTTAGGTGACCATAGATGAACACCGAAAGCCTTAGAATAAAACGCAATCCAGTATAGGTCATTCTGTTGGGGGCTAAGGTGATGTGGTCCAAATATGTGGTAATTTGTTGCTAATATGAAACTCAGAAAAGTGTTGGAATTCCTAACGAAGTGACTTGATAGATTGTCCCTCAAACCAGTATCCTGGAAGCAGTTTCTCCCATCAAGGCTTTTGATAGGCACAAAGTTATAAGACAGTTAAGTTATACTCTCTAGCAAGAATCTGAATTAATGGTACCTTTATTTCTTTGGATAGCAAATAAGCAAGTAATAAAATTAATATTTTGTTATGAAAATTAGGAAGTCTAACAAAATTTATTCTTAACTGAATAAAAGAAAACCACATTTCGCCAATATAAGGATTTTCCTCAGGAACTGTTCACCAGAGACCGCAGCCCTCCATTCTGGAGCACACAGCAAGGATTAGTAAGCCTGAAAAAATGTTTAACATGTTTGATAAAGTGGTCCCAGGCATTCCTCTAGCCATAGGATAGCCTCAGTGACACTAATGAAGAGTTATATAGCGTGGACCCTTGCTATCCCACCAGATAATAATTGTAGACAGTAAGCCTTACATCACTAAATAAATTAACCTGCTGTATGTTTTGTATGTTTACTTCCAGTGTGTTGGAGACTTATCTGCCAAGCTTGTGTTTGTTAGATAACATTTGTTGAAATCCGTCTTCATGATAAAAAATACATATCAGAACGATTTATCTCTTTTTCAATAACCTTTCTGGCTATCTCTACCTAACAATGAATGTTCATGCTCTATGGCAAGCAAGTCTCCAGTTCAACTAAAATCCATTAATATACAGAGAAAAGTAAATGAGGATGCAAAGAACTTTTGGAGACTTCACACTTTTCTTTGTATACTTCTATAACTTTTTGTTTCTTACCTCCCTTGGAGCCTTGGATCACTCTGCTCTTCTCTCCTCTGTTCCTACCTAGACCTGACTTCCGCCTCATACTCCAAAATCAGTGCTGCATTAGTCCCTCACTTGCCCAGCAAACATTCCATTTCTGACATGCATATGATATCAGCTAAGTCCTGACAGATTGGGTCATGAAATTAATTCATAGTAAGGTAAAATGCATGATAAAACCAACTCTCCAAAAAGATACTTGCATTTTAAAAGAGGTGTTTATTAATTCAAATTAATCTCTAATTATAAAGTGCTTGGGGAATGTACTGTTTTGAACAATAACTTTTGTCGATCTATACTCTCTCCCCCTCCTAACCCATGAAATTAGAAGAATAATATCTGGAAATACTGCCTTTCAAAGGTTGTCATCAAACATATGAGAGATGAAGCCAGCTATGGTCTTTCTGGTGCCAGCAAGTCACAGCCACTATAAAAAGAACAAGTGTTCCATTAAGATATCATGTTAGAGCTTGAGGAAGTATATCTGAGAGTGTTTCGGCTAACAGGTTAATACAATCTATTTAGTTGTATATCCTAAAATAATCAAGCTCACAATGACATGAAGGTAAAAAGAAAAATTACAATTTCATTTAGTGATATTTTGTTATGATAAAAAATCCAAACCCATAATTTTGAAAAAGGTTTCATCTAGGAAGTTAGATCCATTCTACCAATATACATAAATCACAGGTAGATTAATTTTAAAATATCACTTATATAGTATTCATTTGGGTTGTTTTCAGGTGTTAAATAATAACCTCAGATTAAATATCCAGACTGAGAGCACAATTCCTAAAGATAACATGGTTTATTTTGAGATAGTTTTATGTCATTAGCCCTCCCCCTTTTCCCAGGCTCTAGACCAGTGGTTCCCAACCTTTTTCCCCTTTTAAGCCCATTTCTATAAATTGTGCCCCTTGTTTTTAAAACAGCTGTTTTTAAATACTGATACTTTTGTTCAGTGGCTATTTTAATGTAAAATAATGGAAATGAAGTAATGTTAGGAAAGAAAAATTACTACACTAGAAGTACAAACCACCGATTTAATTTTACAATATTTGTAACACAGTTAAATATTGATAATGATGATCAAGTATTTAAGAAACTTTTAATTTATTATTAATAATAATATTTATTTGTGTTATCTAAAAAGTCTATAATAATTGTTAGACAGATTACTAGCCAATTGAAACATTGTTAGTGAGGTCCTTGAGCTTTCTTTGACGCACTTAGTTTCTTAAAAACAGTCTCAAAAGATGCAAAATACAGTCTTAAATCTGGACTTGCATAAGCTTATTGCAGTCCTTATTTTTTATGAAGGTGTAAGAAGAAAAAGCTCTCTTCACTAGTTCAGTATTAGTAAATGGCAAGAGGTGTTTGGGTGCCTTCTCACTGAGCTGATGGTATTCCTCACTGACATTTATCCAGAAGGTAATAAGGTGCTTTCCTTTAAAATCAGAATTTAAAGAAGAATTGGTTGAAAGTTCAATTAACTGCTCTTTTTCATTGATTGATAGTTTAGCTTCTTTGAAGAATTCTTCATTGAAGGGATCTGCACTCCAGTTGTTTTCCATGTTGAGGGAAGTACTTATAAAAGGACACTTTAAGACCTTTCAAGTGACTTACAATATTCTCTTTCTCAGTTTGGGATAGGTGCAAGTGATTCTCAGATAAAAAGTTATACAGAGTTTCAAAAGCTTAAGGCTGACCTCTTTTAACTGGATTTTTCCCAAAATCCAGTTTTTTAATCATTGACTCCATTTTGTTGGTTACTTTGAATATAGTAATAGAGCTGTTTTGAAGTCCCACGTTGAGTTCGTTTATTTCTAGAAAAATACCTGAAAAATATGTAAGATTTCTGAGGCCAATCATTGTCTTGAAATGTTGGAACAAGAGGGAAACAATGGTCTTCAAAAAATACCTGGACTTCATGTCTAAGTTCAAACATATGTGTAAGTACTTTGCCATGAGATAGCCACCTTAGCTCAGTATGAAAAAGAAATGTGCTCTGAATGCTGCTCATTTCTTCACACAGCGCTCTAAACAATCTGGAATTTCGTGGTTGTGACTTAATAAAATTGACAACTTTACATCCTCAACAAGAACAGCTTTCAGTTCACTAGGAAGAGGCTTGGGATACAAGACTGTCTATGAATACAGCAGTGACTCCATGGTACATGGGGTGCTACTTCTTTAATTGGGCCAAGTAGGCCTATAAAACAACCTGAATTAGGCTTGCCAGTGCATACAACACAACAATTTGACCAACAAATGTCCTTTTCAATGTAATTACCATTGATTGCTTTAAAAATATCTTCATCTGTGGTACGCTCTGTAAATGGGTAACAAAGCAACAGGTTCTCCTCGATTTCATTTCCTATCAAGTACCTTGCAGTGATGAGCAAATTAGAGAAATTAGCAACATCTACACTTTTGTTGACCTGAATGGAAAAGAATTTACTTTTTCTAATTCTATCTACTACTATAGCTTCAAAATCATCAGGCATTTCCTTCATTCCTCGAGATACTGTACTGTTTGAAAAAGAGATACTATTAAATTTGAGGACATGTTCTTTCCCAAACATACAAAAACCCCAGTATCCTTAACACAAGGAGAAATGAAATCTTCATCTATGGTGTGGTTTTTAACCACATTTACCTTTGCAATAAGCAATAATGGTATGAAACCTCAACTGCATTCTCATTGTCTTTCTGCCCTGACATCATGTGTAAAGTAACAGTTGGACACTTTTCTAAGCACCAAAAATAATGTCGTTCTTTGTTTTTATACATAGGATGTTTAGTTTCTAAATGTCGCATGAGTAGAGAGGATTTCATGCCAACTTTGGATAATATTTCTCCACAAACACACAAAGGCTTGGGACAGTCATCATTCCCTACAAATGAAAGCCCATATTTAATATACTCTTTAGAGTATTTCCTTTTTTTTCTATGTAGTGCCTGAGGCACGCCCCTTTTTACTATCTCCCATTGTGGGTATACTCATAGCTGTAGACACGTGTTGAGAAGTACTTGGTGACAGGTTATAATCCACATTTTTTGCATTGTTCATTTGCTTGTGCTCCTCCTATCCATGCCCTTGTTAGTTTTACCTATTGAAAATGTATATTCTTTAAATTAATTCTCAGTTCTTAAAGCCTTGTCTGGTACCCCAATTAAATGAGAAATCTCTCCTTTATATTCTTAAATACTTTGTACCTATAAAATTAACATATGTATTCTTAGCATTTGTATACATCTGGTGATATGGTAAGCTCCATTAGAAGAAGAATTGTGTTTTTCTTGCCTTTTCATTAACAGCACTTTATACAAAGTAAAATCCCAAATATATTATTAATACATTTATTATTAATAATAAATTAATGAATTATTAATAGAAGTGAAATGAAGTAAATTTGACACAGTTGTCTGATTTGGCTTCCACTTGTATGTAACCTTTTTTGAATTCCATGTGCAGTTGTGAGAAATAGTATATCCACTGTATAAATTTAAAAACAAATATATTATAGAATTTAACATTTTTCCTCCTTTATCTTTCCAGTGATGATATATATTCAAAGATGTTAATTCTTGTGATGATAAAACTTTAATGGTGTCCTTGGAAACCAAGATTTTTTTTAAAGATGTTTCAAGCATGCCATTGTCTTTCTTTACTATTGGAAGTAGATTTGAGGCCCCGGACGGTGGTAACTTTTTTTTTTTTTAAATAATGTATTTGAAATAAAATGTTTAAGTTAGAATAATCAAGTGCAAAAACAATCCCTTTTTCTTTCACTACAACCATTCTTTTTTTTGATAAATTACAAAGTTTCTGCTTTTGAACTTAAGAAATAGGTTCTAATACACTTAATTATTCCCTCTTAGAGCAATAGACTGAATTTGTCTAAATGTTCTAAAAAAAAGAATTTTGTGTATTTTGCCTTATTGTGGCATTAGTTGAAAACGATTACTTAAGCGACGCTACTATTGTTGTCTTCAAAAAAAGAAAGAAAGAAAAAAACCTTTCTTTTAAAATTTTCTTGGAGTCTATTTCCTGAAGTGTAGAGTGATACAGACTGCTACATAAATAATGAAAGTAACTGTAAAGCCTATGTCCTGCTAATATTTCCTTGATTTTAAACAAGGGTAGTTCTGTCTTTAAAATACCAACCCATTTATTCTTATAACATTCAATCTCTTCTAGGAATTTCAACCGCTTTTGAAATTATAGATTGTTTCAGATTATTCGCAGTAAGTGGCCTGTTTCTTTGAATTGAGAAGCCCCCCAGGGATGCCAGAAGAGAAGAGAAAGGAAACAAACCTGGCTCACCATAGTCTAGTTAGTTTACAGCTTAAATTGAGTAATGGAGCTGCCTGACCAGCAGCTTGACCTTCAACTAGTAAATGCTCCTCATGGATTTATACAGTTAGGAGCCTTCTAATTCATGTTCTAGTCCTGGCCACTGCAAGTCTTAATGAATCCCTCTGTCTTTTGCAGCCTAACTTGGAATGATAATACTAACAACTTCTGGAGATGTTATATCTATTTAACTAACCCATGGTCTGCTAAATTTCAGGATTCAAATACATTAATGTTAACTCATTGATCCTGTTTCTTTGGGCAGTGATTATACACACACACACACATGCACACAGACACAGAGATAATATAACGTGTGTGTGTGTACACACACACACACATACATATATGCAAATATATAACACATCTGCTATTATTATCTGTCATGAAATTTTCATTCTGACATGACTTTACTCTTTATTTTAAAAGACAGAGTGCTGAAGAGTTTAGAATAATGTTATTTCCCCCATGCTCACATAAAACTAATGTGAAAGAAGGAATACAATCTTGCCTTAAGTAATTATACTGGCTAAGAACCAGTTAGGACAAAAATATTAAATGTTAATCACTCAAATGGCAAAAATTTCCTCTTTAGTCAGCTGCAGAGACAGTGCTCACTTCCACGGGAGGGAAAGTGGTATTTATGTCACATTTTGGGAGCATCCACTAATTTTACAAAGAATTACCTGTATGTAAGCAATTATGCTGAAATAGCAGAAAAATAACAATATATGAATATTGAAGCTTTAAGAATAGTTATTCTCCATTTTTCTCCAGGTTAAGTAACAATCTAGGTTTTTGATCTGTGTACTTCAAGGGACATTAGGCTAATAATATTTATTGAACATTTTCAAAGTGTTTGGAAATGTCCGTCAGATGAGGAAACAAGAGAACACAATCCCTGTGTTCAAGTGTCTCTATTAAAGAGTGACAAGATCTTTTGAGGCCACTTCAAGTACATTCACTTAATGTAATAGTGTCCCTAGAAAGATATAGGTTAATTTACAGTTCTGCAAATCGAATCGGGTTTTCTTATTTGTTTAAGTGTGTTCTTCATGCCTGCTTTACAATAGGATTCTGCCTATCTTATTTAAGCAGAATCCCTAAAATTTGAGAATCTGGTGGTGGAAAAACATTTCAAGGGACACAGAAAAATTATTTCCATCACAGTTCTCCCAGTTCTGAAAGGTGCAATTGGCTTGAAAAGAAATCTTGAGATTTTCCTAGTTTGCTTCAGAAAACAATTTTGGGTTAAGTGAGCCACCATTCCCACATTTCTCAAAGCCTGATTTTGCTCAGTTTGCTTTGGTGACACTAGACATGGAACCCCTCCATGGGTGATCAGTTGACAAGTCTCTTTGAGCTGGATGAGTTACTCCCTGCTATTATATGGTTGTTTCTTCTCTCACTCTCCAATGGAAACTGGGGTATGGTAACCAAAGTTGGAACAGGAATAAAGTTAGAATCACTTTCTCCAAAAGGTGACCATCTATGGGGCATCCACGATGATTTCATAAACTCCTCTTTAAATCAGAAAGCTAACAAAATTAAATGTCTGTAAGAGCACAGGCTTGGATGTAGATTCCCTTCTCATGATCGCAAGGAGGCACCATCTCTCATTTGTTGTAGGAAAGATATGGCTGTATATTGCAAAACATCTTGGTTCTATAAGGGGTGCTCCCACTTCTTTCAGTTTAATTGCTCACAAGGGAACTATGGATGCTGAACAAGATCAAGAGGGCGAGCCTTCATGGGCTCACCGTAGATTTGACTTTCATAAATAAGACCAAAGTCAGGGCACCTCTGAGAGTATCTTCTCTCTGAGAAAACAGCATTACCCATGAATGGAAGGATACATTTATAAATATTCTTTGAGCTCCAGCAAACTTAACGGAAGAGACCCTCATCCTGTAAGATTTTTAAAAGCTGAAGACTTACTGTATTTTTCTTAATGGAATTGACTGTAGCAACTTTCTTAAACTCTGAACAAGCAGGTAGTAATCAGGAAACAAACATTTAAATGTAAAGAGAAGTTTTGTGAAGATGAACCTTTTGAATGGGAAATAATTTGATCACTTGAAGAAATCACCTAGAGTGGACTTCAGGACTCTGGATACAAAATATCTGGCATAATCAGGGAAAGAGACCAACCCAAGTAGGTCTTATCAAGTAATTGATAGAATCAACAGATGAGAAGAGGGAAGATTCAAAAGGAAACCAAAACCACCTATGAAAATTAACTCAAAGTGGATCATATACAGAAATGTAAAGCCTAACACTATAAAAATTCTAGAAAAAAGCATGGAAGGAAAGTTTTAGTGACCTAGAGCCAGGCAAAGATTTTTTAAATAGGACATAAAAACCACAGATCATAAAAGAAAATTTGATAAATTGGATTTCATCCAAATTAAAATTATTTTGTTCTTTGAAAGACATTGCTAAGAAAGTGAAGAGTCCATGAACTCAAAATGGATTAAAGACCTTCATATCAGACCTGCAACAATAAACTGCATAGAAGAAAACATCGGTACTAAACTTATAGACCTAGGGCTCAAGGAAGACTTCATGAACCTTACCTCAAAGGCAAGGGAAGTAAAAGCAAAAATAAATGAACGGGACTATATCAAACTAAAAAGCTTCTGCACAGCAAAAGAAACCATCAACAAAGCAAAGAAACAGCCAACTGAATGGGAGAAAATATTTGCAAATAATGCATCAGATAAGGGTCTAATATCTAAAATATATAAAGAACTAATAAGACTTAACAACAAAAAAACAAACAACCCAATTAAAAAGTGGGCAGAAGAACTAAACAGACACTTCTCCCACGAAGCAATACAAATGGCCAGCAGACATATGAAAAATGCTCATCCTCATTAACTATCAGGGAAATGCAAATCAATACCACAATGAGATACCACCTCACACCTGTGAGAATGGCTGTTATCAACAAGACAAGGAATAACAAGTGCTAGAGAGGATGTGGAGAAAAAGGAACTCTGGTACACTGCTGGTGGGAGTGCAAACTGGTACAACCACTGTGGAAGGCAGTGTGGAGGTTCCTCAGAAAATTGGGAATGGAGCTACCATTTGACCCAGCAATCCCCCTTCTGGGGATCTACCCAAAGAACATGAAAACCTTTGTCCACAAAGACTTACGTACCCCAATGTTCATTGCAGCGCTGTTCACAGTGGCCAAAACATGGAAACAACAAAAGTG